>OY284468.1:3486953-3871914 GCA_958336335.1 Dilophus febrilis | reverse complement strand
AATGTAAGCCTCATGTGCCAGGCCTTTGAGCCTATACGTATATATAACACACACATTTATATTATATATAGAGATAGATGATAGAGAGATTTTTTTTTTAGATATAGATATTTTTTTTTATATATATATTTATAATTAACGCGTGTTATCTTTTTTTTTTTTTTTTTGGGGGGGGATTTTGGTTTTGTTAATATAAAAAAAAAAAAAAAAAAAAAAAACTTAGAGGTGACTTGAGAGAAAAATGATTAATAAATTGATTTTTGTTTTTTCAATTTAAATGACAATTGCGTATGGTATACATATTTTATATACAATAAATAAGTAAAAAAATATATATTGATTTTTAAAGTTATTTTTTCTTATTATATATAGAAGAAGACGAACGAACGACGCACGCAAAGAGATTAAATTTTTCAATAGATAATTTTTTTTTTTATTATACCCAATGGTTTTTTAATATTGTTTTTTTTTTTTTTATATTTATTTATATGTACAAAAAAATAATTTGATTATTTAACCAATATAATAATAATATAATATATGTATATATATATATTATAATTTACAATTAATTAATGTTTAATTTTTATTTAATTTTTAATTTTTAATTTTTTTTTTGCATATACACGTACATATAAAACAATAAAAAAATTTTTTAGTTTTTAAAATGTTAAATATTTACATTATGATTTTGTTGTATAATATTCATATATAAAAAAAAAAAAATTGGCTACGAAAAACCCATGAAAAGGAATATGTAATTTTTAAATCAATATATGACTCTGTGGTGTAAATGTTTAAAAAATGCCAACCTAAAATTCAAACGAAATTTATGGGGTCGTGGGTTCGACGAATCCTACTGAATGCATAACATAATATGTTTTGTGTTTTTCGGTTATGTTTCGGTAATTTGAATTTTAATACATTTATGTATTTTCCGCTTGCGGTTGGTCGTACACGGCTAATTACCGACACCACCGTAAAAGCCACAAATTAAGAAACTAACAACAGAAGGCGGCTGTTGTTGGACGCTAAAACCAGAGATTGTTGATTGTATAGCGAAAAATTTATTTATTTTTAATTAATTTTGTAAAACTGTCTTTGTGGATTTGTCCAGAGATCGTGATAGTGAAATAATTTTTTTCAATTTTCACGGAATTTTCACTGCGAATACTTCCAAAATACATTACAATTTCTGGATTCCATTTGTTTAGTTTTAAAAAAAAAAAAAGTCATTAAATAAAATTTTGTAGTTGAAATTAATGAATATAATTTTTTTGTAGGCTGCGATCGTGAAATAAATTCAATTATAAATGGGCTTAAAAAATTTCTATAAAAATGTGTTGGTTCTTTTGTTAGAAAAATTATTGATTTAAATAATTTAATGGGTAAAAATTAATCGACAAAGTAAAAAATAATTTATAGAATTAGACTTTTCTGTGTTGTATTACATTCCGTATAACTATCTTTTATTTTGTCGCCCCGTATCATATATAATATTTTTTTTTTTTAATTTAATCATAATGTAAATCCACAACATACGAATAATTATTGTTTGAAATTTTTTGTTTAATTTTAAAAAATTGATAAAAAAAAACAAAAAAAAAAAAAATTAAATTGACCAATTTTAAAATACAAATGTAAAAATCAATAAATAAATTAAAAAAAAAAAATAAACATTAATTAAATTAGTTCACCAACCAGCACCATATATATTTTTTATATAAAATATATAAATATATTAAAAAAAAAAAAAATAAAAAGAATGTATTAGAAAAAAAAAAAAAATTATCTTATTTTATTTATTATCATATAATATATATATTAATATTAATATTGTATAAATATATTTGTTTTATTATTTATTAAGTTTTTTTTTTATTTTATTTTTTTTTATATACACATTCAAATAATTATTTTAATTATTTTTAATAAAATGGTCAAATATTTTATTTTTCATTCATTTTTTCTACCCATATATTACAAAAAATTATGTTATTATGGTTCTTGTTAATATGCAAAATATTTTTTTTTATTTCAATCAGCAATATTAATTAATTCATAAAACATACAAAAAAAAAAAAAAAAAGGCAAGGTCGGTAATTTTTTTTTTTTTTTTTAAATATATAATTAATATATTATATTAAAATTAAAAGTTTTTGATTAAATTAAATATGTTTTAATAGTTTTGTTTTTAGTATTATATTGAAATCTGATTATAATAAGAAAAAAACAAAACAAAATATTAAACAAATAATTAATATAATATAGTTAAAATAATTGCTTTAAAAATGAACAACAAAAAAAATAATCCATTATATATTTAGAGAAATTAATGAGAAAACATTTAAATTATTATGCGGCATTTTTGAATTAATATAATAATTATAACAATCACAAATTGTAAATCATCATATAAATATAAATAATAATAATAATTTATTATTTTATTTTTAATGTTTTTTCTTGAAAAGTAATTAATGCGAGCATGGAAGTTATTTAATGGGAATGTTGATGTTGAAAAAAAAAAACAAATATTAATAAAAAACATTAAAATAATTTTTAAATATAAATCTATCTTCGTTTTTCTATCTATTATTTGTGAAAAAATGTTTTTCTTTTTGATAATTTGGAAAAAAAAATAAACAATTCTTTGTTTTGTTATTTTTTTGGTTTTTTTTTTATATTAAAATGTAATTTTTTTTTTTTTTGTGTGTGTAGGGGGGCATTTTTAAATGCAATCACTAATTTAAATTATATTATATTATAGAAATTCAATTATAAATAAAATATTATAATTAAAAATTCGACATTTGGTTATTTTTAATTGGTATTGAATTAACAAATTTTGTGGTGTAAATGTTTAAAAAAATGCCAACCTAACAAATTCTAACGAAATTTTCGTGGGTCGTTTGGGTTCGAATCCTACTCAATGCATAAAAAATATGTTTTGTGTTTGTGTCGGTTATTTTTTGAATCTGAATTTTAACACAGAGTTGTATTTTCCGCTTGCGGTTGGTTGTACGGTTAATTACCGACACCGTATAAAAGGCACAAATTAAGAAACTAACAACAGAAGGCGGCTGTTGTTGGACGCTAAAACTAGAGATTGTTGGTTGTTGGTAGCGAAAAATTTATTATTTATTTATTTATTAATTAACAAATAGAATTTTTCAATTACCATATATTTTAGTTTTTTTCACAGTTTTTTGTTGATTTAAATATGGTTTTTAAATTTTTGTTTAGGTGATTTATTACGAAAATTATTCTGTCCTTAATCCTGAGGTGGAATTATCGCATTCGATTACGATAGACGATTGTCGTCAAACATACGATTTTTTCATTTTTGCAATTATGGCAGACGATAATTTTTGACGATAGGGTAGTAGCTATCATCGTTACGATTGTCGTTTGTATTGCTTTCTTTTGTTTTTGTTCATTTATTCAATTTTAATATTCATAAAAAAAGTACAAAAGCAATTCTCATAAAAATAATACTTTCAATCTCACTCTCATAGAAATAATAAACTTTTTGTTTTTCTATATGAAAATCATTTGCCACAACAATATCCACGGAGACGACGATACAAATAATATCGATACCCACAAAATCGACTACCATAATATCAAAATAATTGAGTATCGTAATTTTAGACGATAGGCGATAGACGATGGTATCGACTCCCATAATGCCACCCCTGAATCCTTAAAAAAAAATCTCTCATCAATATTTTTCCTTCAATAGATCGTTTTTGTTTTTTTTTGTGATAGAAAATCCTTCAAAAAAACCTTTTAATTTTTCCTTTTAATAATAAATTATTCTGGTGATATAGAAAAAAAATCCTTAAACAATTTATCCTTAACAATTAATCCATAACAAATATTTTTACTTCAATAGAAAATTGTTTTTTTTTTTTTTTTTTTTTGATGATAGAAAATCCATTAAATATCTCTTAAGGATATTTTTAATTTAATAGAAATTATTCTATGCGGGTAGGAAAATCCTTAATAAATTTCTGCTAAAACGTTTTCCCTTTCTAAATAGACAATCGTTTTGTATTTTGGTATTTGGGCAAAGAATTTCTCCTGACTATGTTTTTCCTTTAATATAAATTACTCTGAAATTCCTTAACTTAAACAATCTATCCTGGGAGAATATTTAAACAATCTATATCCTGAGTATTTTTACTTTAATTTATTCAATTTTTGTGATAAAAAATCCTTCCAAAACCAAGAAACCAAAGAACAAGAATATTTTTTTTCCTTCAATTTGAAATAATTCTGATGATAGAAAATCTTTAATAAAAACTTTCCTAAATAATTTTCCTTCATTTGTACTTATATTCAATTTTTGTATGGTTAAAAATTAAAAATTAATTCGAAAAAAAATATGCAAAGATTCAAATTTTTAGTGTATAATTATTAGAATAATTTTCCTATTTTTATTTCTATTATTATTATTTCATATTTTATTGTGTGTGTGTGTGCGGTGGAATATTTGTCTTTTTATACAATTCATGGAATTCATTATATTTTAAATATTTTCATTGATTTTATTTTGCATAATTAGTATATAGTTTATTGTATGATTAATTAATTAATTAATTATAAGTTAAAGAATTACGTTGAAATGGAAAATTTTTATATTTTTATATATAAAAAAAAAAAAAAAAAAAACTACTATAGGAAAAAAAAAAAAAGAAAATATAATTTTTATTAAAATATTTGACCATTAATATTTAAAAATTATTATTATTATTTGTATTATATTATCATTATGTTTTTATTAATTTGTGTATGTGTTTTTTTTTTGAAGGTTCATTTTAGTTTTTTTCTTCTTTTTTTTGAATGAATCTGATGGAAAATATTTTTAAAATGAATCTATATGATATATAATAGAATATATGATAAAATGTATCTAAAAAATTTTGTTGTAATAAAAATTAAATTTAATAATGCAGCATAAAAAGTATACGTTGTTAAAATCTAATGAATATTTAAAATTATTAATGTAAAAAAAAAAAATTAATCAGTTTTGATGGTGGGTGTTTTTGTGTGTGTCTGTTTGTGTATCCATTGAATTATTGTAAATGATAATGTAACAAAAAGATTAAACAAAATCGATAATTATAAAACAATATGTATAACAAAAACTCTCGTATCCTTTTTTTTTTTTATAATTTATAAAAAAAATAAAAAACACACGAATTTTTATCTTTAACGGATTAAAATATAAATTATTTATTGTTTTTTTTGTATTTTTGTTTAATTATTTTTGAATCTTTCGATTTGGAGCTATCGCACAAAAATTTATTACGTGATTTTATTCAAATTTTTTGATAATTAAAAAAAAAAAAAAAAAAACAAAACAAAATTAAACAATTATTTATCATTTTAATATATTTCAAATAATAACTTAAATATTTATATATAAAGTATATATGGTTGATTATGGTTGGTTATCATCATAACTAATTAAGTATTTATAATCATATATAAAAAAAAAATTCTATAGGGAGAGAGAGAGAGAGAGAGATCATAAAAACAAATAATTATTTATAATGTATTTTGCCTTTTATATTTTTTGCCTTCCGTCTGCGAATAAACGTTGACTTTTTTTATGACCAAAAATCAGTACATTTTCTGTTGGTTGTGAATCAAAAAAAAAAAGATATATAGGATCTTAAAAGTTCTTTCTTCAGCAAAAGAATTAGATTTATCCATACTATAAAAAAAAAATCTCAAAGTGATTAAGCGAAACTTATATAAAACTCTGCTGTATATATATATATATATATATTCAATTCAATATAGAAATTAAAAAGATTTTTCTTTCATTGTAATAAAAAAGTGGATGATTTTGATATGAGAAATAAGATTTCTTCAGCTAACTATATACCTCCTCTATAAACTAATTTATTTTAAAAGTAAAAAGTCATTGATTTGGTTTTTTTTTTTTTTTTTTGTAATTTTTCTTACTAAATTAATTTATTTTTTATTGTATAGAAGATACTCTCTATTAAATTTTTTTCAAATATAATTTATTTTTAATTACTATATTTATTTATGGTGTTGTTGTATTTTTTGTTTTTTCTTGATTTATGCATAAATAAAATGCTTAATTTTTTTTTTTTTTTTGTATATATTTTTTAAATTTTATATTATTTTGTATATATATATATATATATATATATAATATATATAATTTTTAATCAAATTAATTTACAACAATTTAACCAGAGTTTAATTTATTATGATTTTAAATTTTTTTTAAATATATCAGTAGTTTTTTTTATTTTTTTTTTTGTAAATTATAAATAATTTCATTTTTGAATTTTTTTTGTTCATGTTGGTTTGTTGTTTTTGTTTGTTGTTTCTATTTTAAATTTTTTTCTCTTTTTTGGGTTTTTTTTTTCTGTATTTATTTTATTTTTTATTTATTTTATTTTTTTTGTTACTTTTATTTTGTTTTACTATTTTTTTTTTTTTTCATTCTTTTGTTATATAAATAATTTTTGGTTTTAATTACTGAAAATTTTTTAACATTTTTTTTAAGTTCATTTTTGGTTTTTTTTGTTTTTTTTTTAATTTTTTTTTTGGTTCTCTCATAAATACTATTTTATTTGTTGTTTTTTTTTTTTTATTTTATTATTTATCACATGTGTACGTAATGACTAAAATATCTGTCTTTTATATCGCCATGTTTAATTTTACAATGTGCTTTCATATTATCTCGTCGTGTAAATTTTTGACCACATACCGGACATTCATGACTTTGTGGTCGATGAATGTTAGCATGATGCCATCGATTCGATACAGTCTTTTCACAATTATTACACCGGTACAGTGTTGGAAATGTGCCCGATAATTGAACGAATAACGATGAATAATCAATGTTGTGATCACGACGCGTTGCTGAATTTTGTCCATTTTCCATTAATGTACCATCGCCACTATTCGAACCATTATTATTACCATTATTTCCCCAAGCACTGCCACCACTACCACCACCACCATGTTGTAATGATGAATGGTGATGATTAAGACCACCACCACCACCACCACCACCAATAATATTTCCACCACCACCACCACCACCATTTCCACGGGATCCCATTAACGGTTGTAGTAGAATATTTCGACCACCTGTAATTTTATATGTATACAGGTATATAACAACATATTTTGCGGATATTCGCAAATTTATAAACACACACGAGTGTTTTTTTTTGTATTTTTTTTTTTTTGCATATATATGTATAATATATTTAATTTGATTAATTTAATATTTATTATATTGAGTTTTTTTTTTTCGCACACGCACCCCGCACAACAAAACAATAACAACAATAACAAGAACAACAATAACAACAAATCTCACACACACACATATGATAAAATAATTTAACGAAAAAAAAAAAATGAAAAGGATTTAAGAAAAAAAAATTTTAAAATAAATAATAAACGCAAGGATGCAAATCTAAAAAAATTAACTAAAAATTAACTAAAAATTATAATCAATCATCAATAAATAAATGTGTTCAGTATTTCAAAAAAAAAATAATAAAAAAAAACACAATCGATTATTGTTTTAAAAAAAAAAATAAAAATTATTATTTATTTTTTATTGTTTTGTATGTGCGTGTGGTGGGGGGGAGTTTTTTTTTTTTTTTTTTTTTTTTTGTGGGATTTAAATTCATTTATTTTTAGTTGTTTTTTTTTTTTTTATATTATTTATAAATAGAAAAAATATTAATTTTCATTTATTATATAATATAATTAATTATTTATAATAATAATAATAATTTCTATTAAATTATTATATGTATAAATATGAAAATAAAAATATATAAAATGAATTTTAATCAGAACAAAAAAAAAAAAAAAAAAAAAAAAATAATAATAAAAAAAACATCACTTTTACAAATAATTTTAACTAAATTTTTTTTTTTTTTTATATATATTTGCAATATTGTTGTTGTTGTGGCGATAATTTATGGTAATATTATCTATATATTATGATTATTTCACAATAATTTGTTTTCTTTCTATATTTTTTCATATATAAATTTTATTTCTATATATATTATTTAAGAAATGCACACGCTTTTTTGCTTTTTTTTACTGACTATTTTTTTTTAATTTTTTTAATTTAGATACAAATTTTTTATTGTGTAATTTTTTTTATGTTAAATTTTGGCTTTTTTTTTTTTTTTTTTTGGTCTAAAGTGTTGCGAGAGATCTTTTTTTTTTTTTATTCATTTCTATATATTTATATGCGTATATGAATAATAAAAATATTCAAAAGATTATCTAAAAAATTTGTATCTTAATATACTACCGTAAAAAAAAAAATTATTAGCTTTTATTATCGTTTTTACATTCACTATATTTTTTTTTTTTTTAATTTTAAATCATTATTATTTAATCTATATTTAAAAAAAAAAAAAAAAAAAAAACATATGATTCTTTTAAAAAGAACATATAACTTTTTTGTAAAAAAAAAAAAAAAAATATAAAACGCATCTACCCTATTTTTTTTTTTTAAGTATTATTATTATTATTATTATTATTTTAATTGATTGGTTTTTGTGATTGGTTTACGTTTATAAAAAAAAAAAAAAAACATGTATTTCTAATTTTTACAACACAATAATATATAATTATATTGTGATGATGAGCATTGTAATTAAATGATCAGCCAATATATGGGGGGAGGGGGGGGGGGGCAAATGCATGTGTGTGTGTGTGTTTTGGATTCAAAATGGGCTGGGGGTGGGTGTGAGTTTGTATCAAATTTGTATATATATATATATATATTTATGATATTTTATTGTATATCTATCTATATATATAGAGAGAGAGAGAGAGAGAGAGAGCAGCAGAAATATATACTTATGAGGATTCTAATGAAAAAATAAAAATAAAACAATAATTGGGAAAATAATAAAATAGAAAAAAAAAATCTCAATGTCACACAGATCACAATATTGTATAAGGAGATGTATAAATTAACTTTAAAAAATGTATCGCCCCCTATATATGTTATATATACAAATTTGTTAAAAAATAAACAGAGTTAAAGAGATCTGCAATATCCGCGGAATATTTATTCGTATAAAATCAGTCATTTTTTTTCAGTTAATCTATTATTATTATAATTTTATGTTGGATAAAAATTGACGATACCATGCACGTAATTTAATTAAACAATTATCTATGCCTATAATGTCATAAATTTTTTTGAAATATATACACTCTTAATAACTTCTTTATATCTATTTATATATATATTAAAAAAATATATAAAGATGGATTTTGTGTTGATATCCTCGTCATTATATTGGCCTTATATATATATAAAAAGTTTTTGTTTTGATTTTTTTATGATTTACTATTTATTTTTAAAAATCGTTTTCATATATATTTTTTTTGATAAAAAAAAAACATAAATTAAAAATCAGTAAAATAATAATAATAATAATAATAATAATAACGAAAACTATAAACAAATGCAAGGACATGCCATTTTTTTTTTTTTTATTTTTATTCTTCAAACTACAATATATAATTTTTCTATTTATATATATATATATATATATTTATGTATTATATTTATTTATATATTTATTTTTTTTTTGTATATTTATTTGCAATATTTTAAAAATCAATAAAAAATTAAATAATAATAATAATAAAAATTAAAAACTCTAAAAACAAATTATAAAATTAAAATAAAATAAAACACTAATCAACAGAGGAGAAATCTCAACCAAAAATCAATAAATATAAATAACAAAAAAAAAATTTGTTTGTTTGTTCTTTTTTTTTTTTTTTTGCCTAACTTAATTTTACTGGATGTATAAAAGAGTTTAATTTTTTTTTCTTGTTGTATAGTTAAACATATTTTAGATGATAACAAACAGAAACAAAATCAATCAAAAAAAAATTTTAGAGTAAGGTTTTTTTATTTTTCATTTTTATGATTATTATGTGAAATATATAATTATTTTTTTAATTGTCTTGTTGTTTGAAAAAAAAAAAAAAAACATTGTTATTATACTAATTGTAAGGTGTCTCTTATATAAATGCAGCAAGAACAAAAAGGATAATAATTTTTCAAAAAACAAAAACAAAAAAGGACAATTTACTTGTAAAGGTTTTCTGTGTATTATGAAAAGTTTTGTTTTACAATTTTTTTTTTTTTTTTGACTAAAACAATTTAAATCTCCTGTTCAATAAGAATTATTCGTTTTGAAAATTTTTCACGGTAATGATTTCTAAATTATCTCTGTAACTTATATTGGACTGGATTTCTTTATATATATATATATATATATATATTTACTTACTGTTTAAGAATGGAAAATTTTCCAAGATGTTCATGAATTTCTAATATGTTTTATATTTATGTGAAATTTAGCCAAGTCAATTTTTGAGTTTGATTTCATAAAAGTTGGTTAACTAATCATTCTTAAATAAGATGCTGTAATATGTATTCAATAAATGAAAGATTCTATATAATGGATTTATAGTTTGGTGAACAAATTTTATAGATTAAGATGGCGAGGGAGGAATGAATTGTTTTTTATTTGATAATTTATATGTACATATATAGGAAAAAGGAAGCAACACTAAATATTATATATATAGAAATATATGGAAAATTAATTTTAAATCAAATTTAGAGGTTCATAATTTAAGAAGTACGTTCTGATATGGTGGTAAAATATATATTATTATATTATTTAATTAGTTTTTTATGGATTTTTAAAGATATCAAAAACCAAAGTTATCCAAATACAGTAATTTAATTTATCTTTTCTTAAGTTTTTCCCTATATGGAAAATTTGAAATCCTTTAAATGTCTAAATAATTAAAATAAAAAAAATGTTTGAGTTTTCCCATATATGTTTCATTATGATTATATGAGTTATTAATACAGAAACTTATAATAATACAGATTTATACTTCAACTATATACTATCGCATAATATAACTCAACTAATATCGCATACAACTCTGTACAACTCTGTGGTGTAAATGTTAAAAATACCAACCTAAAATTCTAACGAAATTTTGGGGTCGTGGGTTCGACGAATCCTACTGAAGACATAAAATATGTTTTGTGTTTTCGGTTGTTTTTCAAATCTGAATTTTAACACAGAGTTGTATTTTCCGCTTGCGGTTGGTCGTACGGCTAATTACCGACACCGTAAAAGCCACAAATTAAGTAACTAATAACAGAAGGCTGTTGTTGGACGCTACCAGATTGTTGGTTGTATAGCGAAAAATTTCAGTGTCGTTTAAAAGTTATAAACTAAGCTGTCGGGACCAAAAGCTGTGATAGACACATCATTATTTTTGCTTTTTGTCTGAAAAGGTTTCTAGTTAAAGAAAACTGTTCAGAAAATCGAATTGAGATTGATTTTATATGAGTAAAAGAAAATTTTACATTTAAGAAAAATCGTTAAGAATTGAATTGAGATTGATTTTCTATTTAGTTGAAAATTTTCCACATAAGGAAAATCGTTTAGAATCGAATTAGGATTGATTTTCTATCAGTAGAAAATTTTCTATTTAAGAAAAATTGTTCAAAATCGAATTATGATTGATTTTCTATCCGTAGAAAATTTTCTACTTAAGAAAAATTGTTCAAAATCGAATTGAAATTAATTTTCTTTCAGTGGAAAATATTCCACGTACGGAAAATTGTTCATAATCGAATTATGATTGATTTTCTATCAGTAGAAAACTTTCCGCTATAAGAAAAATGGTTCAAAATCGAATTGAAATTGGTTTTTTATCAGCTGGAAATTTTCCACTTAAGAAAATTCGTTCAGAATCGAATTAAGATTGATTTTCTATCCGTAGAAAATTTTCTAACTAAGTAAAATTGTTCATAATCGAATTAAGATTGATTTTCAATTAGTAAAAAATTTTCTACTTAAGAAAAATTGTTCAGAATCGAATTCAAATTGATTTTCAATTAGTAAAACATTTTCTACTTAAGAAAAATTGTTCAAAATCGAATTCAAATTGATTTTTTATCAGCTGGAAATTTTCCACTTAAGAAAAATCGTTCATAATCAAATTATGATTGATTTTCTATCAGTAGAAAATTTTCCACTTAAAAAAAATGGTTCAAAATCGAATTGAAATTGATTTTTTATCAGCTGGAAATTTTCCACTTAAGAAAAATTGTTAAAAATCGAATTGAAATTGGTTTTTTATCAGCTGGAAATTTTCCACTTAAGAAAAATCGTTCAGAATCGAATTTAAATTAATTTTCTTTCAGTGGAAAATATTCTATGTAAAGAAAATTGTTCATAATCGAATTAAGATTGATTTTCAATTAGTAAAAAATTTGCTACTTAAGAAAAATTGTTCAGCATCGAATTGAAATTGATTTTCTATCAGTAGAAAATTTTTCGCCTTAAGAAAAATGGTTCAAAATCGAATTGAAATTGATTTTCAATTAGTAAAAAAATTTCTACTTAAGAAAAATTGTTCAGAATCGAATTCAAATTGATTTTCAAATAGTAAAACATTTTCTACTTAAGAAAAATTGTTCAAAATCGAATTCAAATTGATTTTTTATCAGCTGGAAATTTTCCACTTAAGAAAAATCGTTCAGAATCGAATTAAGATTGATTTTCAATGAGTAAAAAATTTTCTACTTAAGAAAAATTATTCAGAATCGAATTGAAATTGATTTTCTATCAGTAGAAAATTTTCCGCCTTAAGAAAAATGGTTCAAAATCGAATTATGTTGAATTTTTTATCAGCTGCAAACTTTCCACTAAAGAACAATCGTTTAGAATCGAATTGAAATTGATTTTCATTCAGTGGAAAATATTCCACGTACGGAAAATTGTTCGTAATCGAATTATGATTGATTTTCAATTAGTAAAAAATTTTCCACTTAAGAAAAATTGTTCAGTATCGAATTGAAATTGATTTTTTATCACCTGGAAATTTTCCACTTAAGAAAATTCGTTCAGAATCGAATTGAAATTAATTTTCTTTCAGTGGAAAATATTCCACGTACGGAAAATTGTTCAAAATCGAATTGAAATTGATTTTTTATCAGCTGGAAATTTTCCACTTAAGAAAAATGGTTCAAAATTAAATTTTCTATCAGTAGAAAATTTTTCGCCTTAAGAAAAATTGTTCAAAATCGAATTGAAATTGATTTTTTATCAGCTGGAAATTTTCCACTTAAGAAAAATCGTTCAGAATCGAATTGAAATTAATTTTCTTTTAGTGGAAAATATTCTACGTAAAAAAAATTATTCATAATCGAATTAAGATTGATTTTCAATTAGTAAAAAATTTTCTACTTAAGAAAAATTGTTCAGCATCGAATTGAAATTGATTTTCTTTCAGTGGAAAATTTTCCACTTAAAAAAAATCGTTCAAAATCGAATTGAAATGGATTTTTTATCAGTTGGAAATTTTCCACTTAAGAAAAATCGTTCACGATCGAATTATAATTAATTTCTTATATGTACAAAATTATTCACTTAATGAAAATCATTTAGAATCGAATTAGGATTGATGTTCTATCAATACTAGAACGTTTCTCGTGACAGACTTATCATATAATTATAACTTTATCTCTGAAAAATTAGACACTGTGGGGGAGTACAAAGTATTTTTGTGTGTTTCTAAACATTTGAATTATTAAAATAAATAAAAGGAATTTTAGACTTTGTCAAAAAATAAACCAACTCAACTAATGATATGTGTATTGTATAAAAGAAGTGATTAATACCTTTTAAAAACCCCTCAATAAATTAAAAAGTAATCACATTCACACTAACTATATTTATAGTATAATTTTATAATAAACATATATTAACAAAAAGATATCATAAATCTTTACTTCTTATTTAAGCTATATATATATATTTTTAAAATTGTTTTAATATAGAACAAAATAGTGATATACGTTTTCAAAAGTTTTTGTTTTTTTTTGGTAATTTCAAAAATTATCCACTTCTATATATTCGTTATCAAAACAATTTAAATTTGAATGCGCTTCACTTCACTGATCTGATCTTCAAAAAAAAAAAAAAAAAAAAACAATAGAAATTACATAAATAAATATTTTTTTTTTTTAATTATGTCACGTAAAAAATTTTTGATTTTATTTTGAAAGCTCCATACCGTTTTATTATTTTTTCCGAATTTTCCGTTTCATTTTTAATTTTTTTTTTGTTTTTTTTTTTAACAATATACAACAAAATGAACACTCAAAAAAATAATTTCCTGATTATATTTGAAAATATATTTGATATAAAAAACAAAAAAACATCCGCATATGATTTTATTTTTTATTAATTTTTTTTTTTTTTATATAATATAATTATTATTTTATTAAAAAATTATAAATATATAATAAAATTCGAGTGTGTTTTGTGTTTTGTTTATATTTTTTTTTTAATTATTATTTATTTATATACAAAGTTAAAAAATGATGTGTTTATTTTTATTATTCCCATATAAATAAAAAAAAAAAAATTAATAATTTGAGAAATTAAATAATAAGATTGTTGTTTGTATTAGTTGGAAAATAAAAAATTGGAATTTTAATTAAATAATGAATTATTATTATTATTATTATTACAGAAAAATTAATGTGAGAATGTTAAAATTTTTAACGATCATATAAAAAAAAAATAATTGTGTTGCTTCCCCAATTTAGTAAAAAAAAAATAAAAGGATATATATAATCAATATTAATTGAATATAGAAATTAAATATGAGAAAAATATATATTATATTGTAATGTAATGATTGAAAACAAAACAAAACAAAACAAAACAAAATAAAATAAAATATAAATTAATAAATATTTATATTAATTAAATGAATTGTTATTTTTTAATTCTTTTTTTTTTTTTATGTTTATGTTTATGTTTCGAATATTTCCCTTTTTTATATGCTTGTATTATTTTAATTTTTTTTTATATTTATTATATTTGTTGGAGATTTTGTACACACGCGGTTTTTTTTTTGTTACCAGAGACGCAAAAAGATTATGTTATTTGTTTTAAATATATTAGATTATATATTTATTTATTTATTATTTAGAAAAAAATATAAAAATAAATAAAAATTAATTAAAAGAGTATTAACACACATATATAAAGAAAAGAAATATATTTTTTTATAAATATATAATAAACAAAAAAAAAAGGATATATGATGAAGAGATAAATATTTATTTTTAGAATATATATTAATATTTTATATATATATATATATTTATTTAGAAGAAAAAGAAAAAAAGGATCGTTATATATATATATATATATTTATTTATTAATTATTAACTGCGTGTATTAGAAGATTTATTAAAATTAATATTCAAAAAAAAAAAAATACAGAGTTAAATAAATATAAATATAAATAAATAAAAAAAAAAACATGCGACTAGATATTAAAGATAACAAAACATGCGTCTGATAATATAAATTTTTAATGCACAAATAAAAATTAAATTATTTTTATTCATAAGATTTTTTTTTCAAATTTATTTTGTAATTTATCCAAAAAATTTTCCATGTCAATAAAAAAAAAAAATCAATCTCTGAATAATGATTTTTAATGATTCCATCTTATGAAATTAAAAAGTAATTTTATTTATTTATTTTTATTTTTATTTTTTTTTAAAGCATGCACAGCACAATAAAATATTTATATATATATATTTATTATAGATATATATATAAATATTTATTTTATACACAACAAGAAAAACACCCCACAAATAATTTTCATTTATTAAATTAACAAAATTTTTTTTTGCAAAACAAAAAAAAAAAAAATTCATTTAATTTTGTTTTGTGTGTTTTTGTGAATTTAATTTTTTTTTAATTGATTATTTTTTCTTCTGGTTCTATTTTTAAATTATAAATGTTTTTTTTTTAAATTTATTAATTTATTTAAGCAAAATTTACTATACGAAATTTAGAGCAGAGATGATGATTTTTTTTTTTTTTTTTTAATAATTTAATGCGATAATAATTAAAAATTGTATTTACCAAAAAATAATCAATTAAAAAATATTCATCTGTCAATTCATTCATATATAAATATAATAAATTTCAATAATTTAAATTTGCGTCACTATATATATATCGTTAATTAATTAATTAATTAATTAATTAATTACAGTGTTGTTTGTGGGCTATATTTTTTATTGTATATATATATATATATATTATTTTGTTTTTACTATATATATATTTTGTTTAATATATAAATAAATATATATGGGGGGGGGGGATTTATTACGTATATGGTATTTATAACATAGGGGTGGTTTAATTTTTTTTTTTTTAATTTATTTAATAATAATTTGTACACAATTTTAATTTTAATTTGTTTTTTTTGTCTTCTTTTCAATCTCTGCGTATCCACGAAAAAAATAAATGAAAAATATGTCAATATAAAAATGAAGGGTTTTCTTTATTATTATTATTATAATTTTTCTAATTAAAAAAAAAAAAATTAAAAGGCAGAAATTTAGCAAAAAAAAAATAAAAAATAAAATACAAAAAATATTTCCTAAATAATTTATTTATTTTTTTTTTTTTTATCTATAAATACTCTTCATTTTCGCATTTTCATCTAATTTCTTCGGTCTTGCTTGACGATAGGATACGAGATCCGAAAATCGTATTTATAAAAATTAGTATAAGTATATAGTTCATAATCAATCAAGTTTTATTTTTTTTGTTATTTATACAACAAAAAATTAGTAATCCAAAATAATTTAAAAAAAAAAAAAAAAAAAAAGAAAAGAATTTAATTTTTTTTTTTTTTAATTTCCCAATTTCTTTTTTTTTTTTTTTTTTTTTTATTTTAATTAATTTTTTTCCATTTTATATATTTCCATTTTTTTTTTTTTTTTTTTGTTTCAATAAGTTTTTATTCTCTAATTGTTTTTTATATTATATTTTTTATCTAATATACACGACGACGATCGATCGTTGCGGCGAGATTAAATGAAATGAATTACTAAATTTTTGTAAAAAAAAATTATTAATTTAATCGTTTTCTTTTTTCCATCAATTATATAAAAAAAAATAATTTTTGTTTATTATTTTTGCACGGTTGGTGGTTTGTTTTGTTTTAATTCTGATTTTTGTTTTTTTTTTCAAATTAATAATATAATTTATATTTAAGCAGTAATAATAATAATAATAAAAAAAAAAAAAAATCTATATATATATGTTACTATTTACAAAATTAAAATCTTTATATAAATAAATAATTAAAAAAAAATAAATGAACAGAAAATTTAAAGAATCAAAAAGAAAAAAAAAAAAAAAAAACACAAGAAAAAAAAAAAAATGATAAATAAAATAAAAAAAAAAAATGTATTTTTTTTTTTATCTTTAAATATATACATTCAATTTTTTTTTTTTTTTTTTTTGGTTTTTTTTTTTTTTTAAACTTTTAGATGTGTAAAAAAAAATATTAAGAAATTGATTTTTTTTTTTATAAATTTAAATATAAAATTATTTGTGCACTCACCATCAATGCTATCTGAATGATCGATTTGTGGATGTTGTGAATCATTTTCTGATGTATCAGATAATGGAAGACCATGTGACGTTAGCATATCTTCAGGATGTATTGGCAACGTTCCCGGCTGCAATAGAAAAGGAAATATTTTCAAGTTGAGGTTATCGTTGGTTAGATTCTATATATGTAAAATACATATATATATATATATAAATTATATTCGCATGGTTTCATAAATAAATAAAAATTTATGATGATGATGATGATGATGATATCGGCCATAAAATTTCACATCAACATAAAATAATAATGAAAAAAATAAAATAATATAAATAAAAAAGAAAATAATATAAATAAATAATAAAATAAATAAAAAAAATCTTATAAAATAAATAACGTTTCGATGAGTCACCACATTTTGATTTTAATTTTTTTTATAGATCATTTATACAAAAAATTATTAACGCAATTTTATTTAATATTTTAAAGCCATAACCATGGTTTTTCTGTAAAAATATTAATAATCGTAAGGATTTCTCTGACTGAACTCGATCTCTTAATCTCTTAAATTTTAAAAACCATATATAAAATGAAATTTATATTGATGATCATTAAAGAAACATATTTTAGAATTAAATAAATAAAACAGGTGGTGTGATTTTTTTTTTTTTTTTTTTATAAGCAAATAATATATTTATTATAAATTATTTATTACAAATTAAATATAACATCAATAGAAAATAATTAAAAAAAAAACAAGTATATTAATACTAAACTTATATATTTAAATTAAAATTAATCCAATAATTAAATGAAATTGATAAAAAAGTTTTTTTTTTTGTTTAAAAAATTGCGCGCGTTTTCTACAGAACCTAATATTTATTTGATTTTTACTAGTTATATATATATGTTATATACTAATTCTAAAGAAACTTTTGAATTAAAAAATAATTTAAAATAATAAAAAATAAAAATATATTTTAAACATAAATGCATATAAAATATAAAATAAAATAAAATTTTTTTTTTTGCACTTTGTTAAATTTAAATTTATATTTATATTATTATTATTAATATTAATATTATTATTATTATTATTATTATTAATTATTAAAATTAATTATTACATATTTTTTATATATGGAACTTTTTTTCGTTTTTAATACATTTTATTATTGTATTTATTGCTATTTAATAGAGATTATTTAATATTATATATAGGATGAATTGATGAAACATATATTTTTTTTTTTTATTTAAATAAATTTAAAATTGTTAAAAAAATAAAATTAATCACAAAATTATTATCTTAATTATCCAAATTATTATCTATAATATTTTAAATGATTTTTTTGAAATAAAATCCTTTTCTATAGAAGAAGAAATTTGAAATAAATTAATTAAAAAAATGTAACTACTAACAATTGGTAATGATATAAGAATATTTAAGAGAGCAAAAAAAAAAAAAAAAAAACAATTAACTTTGCACTTTCTCCGCGAGATAAATAATATTTTATAGAGTTTAGCTAAATAATGAATGTTATGAAATCATATATAAATAAATATGCGGGGAATGGGAATTGATTTTTTTTTTTATATTTATTAAAATAACTAATTAGGAAAATATCTCCTTTCTCGTTCTGTATGGATATTTATATTTATATATTTATGAATACGAGTTGTCTCGATCTCAAAAACTTAGAAAATTAAAATTCAATATTCATTTCCAAAATAGATTTATAATATACATTAATTATAGATAAAAATTTTACATTTAAAAATGATCATTTATAGAAAATATACTAGCAAAAAAAACTATAATTGATTTTATTTGGATCTGGAAAAATAAAAAGCATACATAAAAGATCTCAAATGAAAATCTAAAATATCTTAATTAATTAATTTTATAGATTGATTGATGATTTTTAACATGTTAATTTATCTATAAGAAATCGCAATTTTCCTTTTGTTTTATAAATAGTTTTCAAGGATCAGGTCAAGAGAAAGAGAAGGTCAAAGATTTCCATTAATGAATTGATAAAGAATTGACTGAAGAATTCGTATACCGTATAGACTTTCTTTAAGGAATCGTGTAGAGAATTTGTTTAAGAAATCATAAATAGGGTTTAAAATAAGAGAGTTTTCAAAGAATCTATAATAGCATTTTGTTATGAAATCTTAAGATAACATTAATCCTATAGAGAATTATTGCGTAAAAAATTTTAATATTCCTTGTACATTATAAAGAATTTCGTTTAATAAATGGTCATGAATTTCGTTTTGGTGAATTTATGAAGAACTGCTTTAAGTAATCGTAGATAATTTCTAATTTATTCCACTAAATTCTAATACTAATTTCGGAACCAACATATGAGGAAATCAGAGAAGCCATTCTGAAGCTCAAGAATGGAAAGGCAGTGTTCCTTGCACATGATCAAGAATTTCATTTAGTAAATGGTCACGATTTGGATTTCTTTTGGTTAATTTATAAAGAATGTCCTTAAGTAATCCTAGATAATTTCTCAATATGAAATGGTAAGGAATGCGTCTTCTATTGTATATTTATAGAGAACGGCTAAAAAGATCTGTATAATTTTGTTTTAGTACTTTCACGATTAGTAAAATGTTGATAAAAATATATGTATATCTTTAACATGTAAATTTATCTATAAGAAATCTTAATCGAAATTTTCCTTTTGTATTATAAAGAGCGTTCTTTAATACCTGATCAAGGATTTCCATTAATGAATTGATAAAGAATTGCCTGAAGAATTCGTATATAGAGACGTTTTAAGGAAAGAGTTTTAAGGAATCGTGTAGAGGATTTGTTTAAGAAATCACATATATAGGGTTTCTAATAAGAGAGTTTTAAAAGAATCTACACTAGTATTTTGTTATGTAATCTTAAGTTAATATTTTAGATTAATCCTAGAGAATTAAGAAATTGTAATTTTCTTTGCACATTATAAAGAATTTCGTTTAGTAAATGATCACGGATTTCTTTTCGTAATCGTAATTTTCTTTACGCATTATAAAGAATTTTATTTAGTTTATGGTCACCGATTTATTTTGATGAATTTATAAAGAATGTCCTTAAGTAATCGTAAATAATTTCTCAATATGAAATCGTAAGGGATGCGTCTTCTATTGTATATTTATAGAGAACGACTAAAAATATCCGTCCTTTTTTAAGTCCTTAAAAAGTTAAAGTCCTTTCAAGATTAGTAAAATGTTGATAAAAATTTATGTATCTTTTTTCAAATGAATATTTTTATTTTTTTATGTTTACAAACACCACCTTCTTCTTCTTCTTCTTCTTCTTCACAAAGTCAATACAATAACAATATAATTCAAATGTAATTCAATATAATTGTAAGTAAAAAAAACCACTAATCATTAAATTTTATTTAAAGATTTGTTTGTTAATTTGTTAATGTTAATGTTTTTTTTGATAATTTATTATATTATTACAAATCATCACGCTATATTTTTTTATTGTTTTTTTTTTTATAAATCTATATACACGCCAGATTTTGTATTTCTAAGCGTTTACTCTATATTTTTATATAGTATATGATAAAGGCTACGGATATAGTTTAATTATATTTTGAATATTGTCTTCTATATATATATATATTTTTCAACAATATTCGCAATGATATTTTGTAGTAGAAAACAAAAAACATTATTTTATACTCATACAGGTGCCATTAATATTTATTTATTTATTTTGTTACTATCGAATTTTTAAAACATTTTGTTATTTTTGTGGGGGTCTTATTGTTTTGTGAATATAATTTTATGTGCATTTTTTGTTCACATTAAATTTTTTGTTTACTAAAATTCACTCATAGACACACAATAGAAAATCCAATTATGTATATTCCGATAGAAGCAAAAATAAATAATATTTTTATACAAAAATTGTTATATAGATTCCTTATTTGTCTATATGCTGTTTGAATTAAATATTTGGAAATCTTTATTTATATTAAAATTTAAAATCTTAAATAGAATTTTTTAAATTATTTATATTATATTAATATTTCTATGTATGTACCTTTTGGGTTATTATTGAATTTTGGGATATTTTATTACAATATATATTTGTTTGGAAGAAAATTTGATTATAATAAAACGAAATCTATATATGTATTTATATTATTAATTTTAAAATTTACCCTTTTTATAATATAAAAACTCTATGCGATTATTTATGTAATTGTAATTTGATTATATATGATTGATTGTATGTTTTAAAAAGGGAAAAAATTCAAAAAAAAATGGATACAATGAAAAATTTTTTATTATATACATATACAAAATTATCAAACTTATACAACATATACAAAATTATCGATTTTCTTTTTTTTTTTTGCAATCTATAACAAAGTATTCGAATATACTTCCATTTGATCTACAAATATATGATGATGTTGCTCTTTTATAATATAGAATGTGACGAATGACTTTTACCGAAATATTTTGCAGTGCGATATTTACCGGATTCTCATATTTTTAATACGAAAACTTATCTTCACTTATCTTATCAACAATATCTAAAATTCTTATTTTATTAATTCTCGATTTCATATATAAACGGATATAAAACCAAAGATCTTCATGCTTTGATTCATTTCTATTTGTATATAGTTTTATATACGAAATTTATTCTACAGAATAAAATTCACATATACAGAAAACATCCCTATATATATATATATATATATGATGAGATAGATCATTGTTTTTTTTTTGTCTTTTGTCTGCCATTGAGTTATGCATATAGTTATGTATTATAGTTATGGAAAATAAAACGAGATGATGATTATTATGTGAATTGTGATTTGTTTTTATCCAATATATTCCATGAAATGATCTAGTGTGGTTGGTAAACAAACAAAAACCATTTGAATTTTTTTTTTTTTTTGATCATCCAATACATCCAACCAATAACCCTTACAGTACAAATTCTGATACCGTTTTGTATATACCATAATTCTGAATGAATTACAATATTACAATATATAAATTAATTTTTAAATTTCAGGTACCACCTCGTTCACCTCCGTCTCCACCTCCACCATCATCGTTTATCATCATAGTTTTACCATTACCATGATTATTACCACCACCACCACCACCACCTTCATTTTCTGAATCGATTATCAATTCCTGTTTAACTATACATTGATTTTGAAAAAATACATTCGATGATTTTTCTGATGGCGCAATATTAGTTGATATTTGTTGTTGAGATTCTACTACTACTGGTTGTTGGTGGTCGCCGACTATGACGTTTTCCGCTGTTTTTTTAATTTGTTCATTTGTAAACGATGGAATTGATTGTTGAAGTAATAATAATTGATGTTGTTCTTGTTCTTGTTGTTGTTGTTCCTGTTGCAATCGTTTTGCGTCCATTTCTTTTTCACGACACATTTTATGGGCTTTACATTTATCATGATGATTGACAATTTCCAGGCGAAAATTTGAATTGCCTTCGGCGAACGATGTTCGTATATCGGGTATACCATTTGACCATCGTCGACAATACGTACAATACATTGAATTATTTTTTTCATCATGTTGTAACCATGTAAATAATTCCATCCAATTTGGTCGAAAACGTCCACCTTTACGTGTGGTCGTTGTCATTGTGGTTGACGTTGATGCTGTGGCCGTCGAAACTAATCCTTTTCCTATCGTTGGTGATGATGATGCTGCTGCTGCTGCTACTGATGCTGCAGTTAAACGCTGCAGTTGTATTTTTGAACGTGGACTTGGTGAACGGATTACACTTTGTGATCGTGTTAAACTATCCATTGCATCTAAATCGTATTTTGATCCTCTTGTCGAAGAACGATATGATGATACATCATAAATGGAATTACCATATGATTTTGAAGATGTATTTTGTGATATTAAATATCTTTGTAATGTACCACCACAACCACCACTACCAGCACCACTAACATTATGATTTTCATTTGATGATAATCGTTTAGATAAATCAGACGATGACTTCGTTGATGTTTGTGATGATGGTGGTATCCATGTTTTTGTTAATGGATGTGATAATTGTGGATAATTAGTTACGATGTTTGATGATGTTGGTGTTATTGTAGTATTTTGAAAATGCATCAATGATGTTAGTGAAATTTGTTGATCTTGTTGTTGCGGTTGTTGTTGTTGTTGTTGTTGTTCTATATTTCTATGTGATAAATTACCCCACATTACATTTGTTTGCTGGCAAAGAAAATAGAGAAGGGGAAGGATTGATTGAGCAAAAGTTTTTTTTTTTTTGTGTGTTGTTTTTTTTTTTGTTTTTAATTTGTGTCTAATATTTTTTTTTAATTTAATATACAAAATTTTGTATAGATTTTTTCTTTTTCACGGTCGATTTATTTTAATTTTATTTTTTTATTTTATTTTAATTTGCTTTTATAAATCCTTCATCCTTCTCATAAATTTTCGTATATATGACTCAAAATCAAAAAAATGTAATTTTTGTTTTTTTTTTTTATAATCAAAACTGGGGGGTTTGGTTTATTTTTGGTTTATTATTATATCTACTAATTACGACTATATTCAAAAAGAAGAAAAATCGTATCGCATAATAAGGACACAAAAAAAAATCGCAAACTCGAAGGAAACTCGTATTATTATTTTTTACAACTTAATATATGATGATATATAGAAAAAAAAACAATCAAAATTTTACAACTTTATACACAATATTTGTTATTTATTGTAACATTCCAACTTTTCGATTTAATTACACAAAAAAAAAACAACAAACTTAAAACAATTCAATTATTGTAAAATTTAACAATTTTCTCATCACACACACCACAAACCACTAAATAAATAATTAAATTAAATTATATTAAATGAAAAAAAAAAAACAGTAGATATACATATTTCTAGTAATTTGGCTATAAAAATTATTATTTTTTTTGATATTTTATATGTGAGAGATGTTTTCCGAAGAAAAGTACAAAAATAATCAAATAAATAATATTATAAAAAAAAAAAAAATTGTGGTGACCGCATCGAACCGGTCCAAAGAAAAAACCTTAACAAAGATGTATATTTATTTTGTTTTTTTCGATTGTATTTGCTTTCGAAAAAAAATACAAACAAAAAAAGATTCAATAACTTTATATATAATATATAGTATGTACTTACAGGCAAAAGCTCTGATGATGATAAACCACTGTGTGATCCAATTTCTAATAATTCCTGTTTAATACTGACTGCCGATTGATTTAATCCAATTGGCGTATTAGCAGGTGAATTTCTACTACGTATTTCATCTCCTTCCAGAGCATTTAATTTTGGCAATGGACTTGACTTGAAGCTACTATGTGAGGATGCCTATATTTTAAATATATATATATAAATACAAATTAAAATAAAAATTAATTCTCTTCAAAAATGATGATTCTTATATTGTAAATTAAAACACAGAAATAATAATAATAATAATAGATTAATTTTATTCTATACCCAATTTCTCTTAAAAAAAAAAAATTTTTTTTATCGTTATTAAAATATTATCACAATTTTTATACTCAT
Organism: Dilophus febrilis; assembly: GCA_958336335.1. NCBI lineage: Eukaryota > Metazoa > Arthropoda > Insecta > Diptera > Bibionidae > Dilophus > Dilophus febrilis. The sequence goes on along the minus strand of OY284468.1, from coordinate 3,846,795 downwards.
TTATTTTCAAATATGTTTTTTATTTTTTTTTTTTTAATAATTGTAACCCTTAAAATTGTGAAAATATACAATTTACATAATCTCTATCTATCTATCTATCTATCTATCTATATAACACATAAAGCATGTCATCACATTATTATAAATTCATCATGAAAGTGTTTATATATATGCGAATATATACTATACTATATAATGTAAAAATAAATTCTTCCCTTAGGATATATGACATAAATATATTTATTATATATATATATATACATATGACGTTTATTTCGTATTTATAATTTTAATAATATATCTATATAGCTATAGAGATCTATGTTGTTTCATTTCTATTTATTTATATTACAATATAAATTTCATATTTAAACTGCAAACATATCAAAATGCATATATACAATACGAGAAAATCCCATACTTATATATAAAATACGTTCAAAATTATAATTATTTTGTATATATGATGATGATGATATAATAATAAAAAAAAAAATAAAATAAAATAAAAATCAATATCAATGAAATAACTATATATATAATATATTTATTTGTATATACATATATGGATGGATATATGAAATTTTGTAAATATTTTCAATAATTATATATATACATATACAGACAGAATCATCATATACAATATATAATAATAATAATATAATAATCATAATAATAACAATAAAAAAAAAAAATTATAAGCAAAATTGCTTTTAGCGCCACATAATTACTATATAAATATATATATACAATTATAATTTTAGTAACAATAATAATAATAATACGGTTGGGGTCATATTTTAAATACCGGATCGTATAAATATAGATAACATTAAATTATTGTATGTTCATGATTTTAATTTTATAGACACATTTTTGTGTGTGTGTGTGTGACTCTGTGGTGTAAATGTTAAAAAATACCAACCTAAAATTCTAACGAAATTTTCGTGGGTCGTGGGTTCGAATCCTACTGTGAATGCAAAAAATATGAATTTTGTTTTCGGTTATTTTTCGAATCTGAATTTTAATACAGAGTTGTATTTTGTCCCTTGCGGTTGGTCGTACGGCTAATTAATTAGCGACACCATAAAAGCCACAAATTAAGAAACTAACAACAGATGAACAGAAGGCTGTTGCTGGACGCTAAAACCAGATTGTTGGTTGTATGGCAAAAAATTAATAAATTAAAAGACACAATTTTGTATATGCTCGATTAACGTCTGATGATTTTGTCTGATGGCTTGGGAATCGGGAAAATGTGTCTATATAGGATATATTCATGTAGATTATGTGATCATCTCTGTTGTAAAATATGAGATATTGAAAGGATTACTGGAAAATCATCAAGTTTATGTCCAATTAAATCAATTTTTGTATAAGGGGTTTCCCAAAAAATCAACATTGTCAAAATTGAGAATTTTCCTTATAAAGACACATATACAAGCTCGATCAACGTCTGATGATTTTGTCTGATGGCTTGGGAATCGGGAAAATGTGTCTATAGATTATATGATCATCTCTGTAAAATATAAGATATTGTTTCCTTGAAAGGATTACTGGAAAATCATAGTTTTTTCCAATTAAAATAATTATTTATATATTGAATTTGAGGTGTGTGGGAAAATTTCTTTGAAATATGATTTTTTTGGAGCTCAGTGATCTATTGTATTAAAAAATTTTCGTACATTTAATGAATCCCTAGACTAGATGAGGCAATCTCTTCAAAGATATGCGGTACAATTTTTTTCCTTGAAAGGAATAGTTAAAAAAATTTAAGGATTTTTCGGGATAAATCCAGTTTTCTTTTTTCATATATTGCCCATTTCTATAATAATTAAAATAAATTCATAACTTGATTTCTTGAAAATTCAATTTATTAATCGTTTTTTTTTGTGTTTGTTAAATGTTATATGATATTTCTGAAATTCAATCCAAATGTTGTATATAGAAAATATTTATTTGATGCGGGGTTTCCTAAAATCATTGTCATTGTCAAAATTGAGAAATTTTCCTTAAAATTTTCTTAAATTTCAATATATTTTATGCAACATTTAAAAATATCAATTTTTTTGTGTGTGTTTTATCTCAAATCGTTTCGAAAATCGAAAAAAAATTATCAAATGCTAAATTTCTTTAAAATTTGTTTTATATATCATTTTTTTCAGTAATTTCACACGATATTTATGATGCATTATTTAGAATTTTCTGTAAAGTTCAAAAAATGGGGTTATTTTGAAAGGACATGGTTAAAATTGAGAATTTTCCTTAAAATTTTATGCATTTCTACAATACATTTTACGTATAAGTAATATTAATAAATTAAAAATTAATTTCTGAGTACTCTATTTCTTGAATATGAGTTGTTTAATCGTTTTTAATATATGGTATTTATATATCGCATTTTTGATGGCCTTAATGAAATATTTTGGTAGGGTAGGTTTTATTGAACCAATTGATGTTCAAAATTGAAAAATTGTTAAGGATTTTCATGAATTTTTTCGTATTTTATATGGAAAATTAAGTAAAACGAATTTTTTGTGAAGGATTTCTCATTTATTTAAATTCAATTTGACCAAATTATTATAATTTATGAAACGTGATACCTGTAAAATGCAAAACTGGATTTCTTTGGTACGATTTATTCATAGTTGTGAATTTTCCATGATTTTTTGTATATTCAATTGTATATGGGAAATTTATTTGTATCATTTCTTTGATAAAGCGATTTATTAATCAATTATTAATTGTAAATTTTACGAGATATTGAATATTGAACAAGATTACATTTTGGACTTTGATTAATTCAGAATATGAGAGTTTTGCCAAGATTCCAAGCCTATAGATTTGTATATTTTTGATGATTTCTTCTGTTGATTTAATATTCAACTTTTTTTTGAACAATCCCTAATAAGTTAAATTCAATATAAACATTAATTTCTCCGCGGTGGTGTTATAAATCTGAATTTCATTGTTACAAAATGTATATGTATATTCAAACAAATCGTTTTGTATATATAATTTTATCCAAATATATACAAAATATATACAAAATATATTCGACTATTTGAGTATATAAATATATATATAATATATATTTACATATATATACAATTGAAATACAAAATGATATAATTGTGTAATTCCTCGTGGCATTAATCGATTACAGCAGAAAATATTTATATGCGTTTATCTATAAAATGTATATCTACTATATATGCATATATCTGCGAATCTATTAATTTATAATAAAATTAAATTTATATTATTATAATTCACGTATATCTATCTATATATATATATATATACTATATTTAGTTATATATTAACGTTTTACGTACATATGCAAATGCTAATTTTACATTATTTTAATATACAAAATTGTATTTGTAATTAAAGTACATTAAAATTGTATTTAGGAGTTAAAATATTTTTATTTTTTTTTGCTATTATATATTTATACATTTATTGTTATATATATATTTAAATCGGTTTTTTTGGTACATAAATATCGAATTGTTGTTGAATTTTGTTTTTTTTTCATCCAATCTAAATTACCATATGTAAATCTATATATATCTCGGTAAACATAATCGGAAATTTATATATCCGTCGAGTGGTAATTTAAAATAAAAATATTATGAGGAGTTATACAGCAGCAGAGATACCAATGGGTTATGTTATGTTATGTTATGTTATTATGATGATGATGCCCCACATTCCTTCCTATATACCATACACAGTGCGACCATTTATATTCCGGACTCAAGTCATATCTCAATAACCAGTAGGACGATCTATGTGATGGAACAAGAGTTTCGTTGAAGCTTGATGTGTTCTTTATCGTTTGTAAAAATTTCATTGCATTTGGCTGACAAATAAAAAAGTTATGGCATTTCTTGTGAAACAATATTTTAGTTGAAGTAGAAATTTTAACATGGAACAAAGGGCAGTCCTTAAATTCAACGCAAAGCTTGGTAAATCTGGAACAGAAACGTCCAAATCGATGCAGCAAGTTAATGGCGATAATTGTATGGGTAAAACACAAGTTTTTGAGTGGTATAAACGTTTCGTGGATGGCTAAAACACAGGCTAAAAAAAACAAGAAAAGTTCCATCGAAAATCATGAAGATGCTCGTAACATTTTTCGATAGCAAGGGAAGTATCCATAATGAATTCGTTCCAACTGGTCAAACAGTCAGTGGCGCATATCATATCGAAGTTTTGAAGCGTTTGATGGGCAGGATTCGTCGTATTCGACCTGAATATCATGAATCAGATAGTTGGTGTTTGTTACCCGATAATGCATATGCACCAAATCACACTTCACTTATTGTTCGTCAGTTTTTGGCTCGAAATCAAGTCTATGTGTTAAATCAACCACCGTGTTCACCTGATTTAGCACCATGTGCGACTTCTCCTTGTTACCAAAACTTAAAATGAAATGGAAAGGATGTATATTTTTGAGGATATTGAAACCATTCAAAAAGCATCTACACGCTCACTATAGAGGCAATACCACAAAATGAGCTGGAACACGCATTTGAATTATTATTAAATCGATGTAACCAATCAGGAGAAGAATATTTTGAATAAATAAAAAAAAAAATTCAAAAATCGTGTTTTTAATGTATATTTCCTAGGACCAGTCCGGAATATTAATTGTTGCACTGTGTATATACCATATTTAAATGTTTTTTATATGAATCGTAAAATTTATTTAAATTGTTATATACATATAATAATTATGTGCGCCTTTGTCAAATTTTAACCAATTTTGAATATATAATTTTATATATACATAGTTACATACATATGTATATTTATAATTAAATTAAATACACGATTTAATTATTAGGATGTTTAGTAAAAAAAAAAACACCTTTTTTTTTGTGTGTGGGGGCAATATTTATTTGGTTGGTTTGGTTCTCTAATACCGCATATCTGCATTTATAAATTTTGTCTATTTTGTATTTATTCCATATTGTAAAAATATTAATATAAATGAAAATGGTTTGAAAATGTTTTAAAAAATGTTTAAATGATATTGAGAGAAAGGTCTTAAAATTATGTGTAGACTTTACTTTTATAGAAAAAATTAAAGAAATAAAAAAATACAAGAACCTTTATTAAAGGAAAATAGTTTATAAAATCTCATTTAAAATTTATATTTCAATTGATTAATTTATTTTTTATTTATTTAATTTTCAGATTGAACCGCGCAGCTTATTGATTATTAAAAAAACAAACACATTTCGGTGAGTGAATTCAATTAATTTATTTTTATTATATCCTTTCTATATCTGCTTGAATATTAAATTAAATTCGTTAATAATTTGTTTGACGAAATAAATTTGTTTAATTAATTTGTATTTAATGATTTTATACGCGCTTTAAAAATTAAAAAATATTATTTAGTTTCCAAATTTTTCCATTTTTATTAAAATAAAATACTTTTAAATATAATTTTTTTTTTTGTTTTAAGTTAAATTTATGAAAAACAAATTATTTAAATTAATTTTTTTTTGTGTTATTGTAAAAATTCGGTCAATAATAAAGCGGTTGTCTCGATATAATAATTACGTTAAATTTATTTTCATTTTTCATTTGTATATATTTTATCAGTTAAATATAGTTTTCAATCGTGTGCCGCCGACTGCCGTCTATTATTTTTAATATCTATTTTATTAATTCAATTATATTTTAATTTAAATATATAAACATTCCTGATTCCTATTAAAACCTATCAAAAAAAAAAACACAAATACTTGGGTCAGGCCCTCGAAGATTTATATACATAATACAACTAAAATATGGATCTCGAAACAGCGCCAAGTATTTGTCTGTTTTTTTTTTTATTCCTATGTTATGAAGCCATTGGGTTTAGCCGTCTGGTCCCCAAATTGAATGACTGTAGCACCAAGGGCTTTCCTATCCAAAAAAATAATTTGTTGTATTCTTAAGATAGTCTACACTGTAGGTGTAGCCTATGCATAGAGATGCATCAATTATTTTTTCCTTTCCCTATTTCAGCGTGGCGTACGGGGGCTAAAAAAGGCTGGAGAGCCCCGCCACCGTAATGCAGAGAGTAAATAAATTAAATTAAGGATTGTTAGGTTACATTTATAAGTGATAGGGTAGAATTAGTTTTTTTTTAAACAATTTAGTTATACATTTTTTATATGAATTTTAATTGAAATTTTATTGATATATTAACAAACATTGGTATTTTTATTTGTTATTTTACTTATTTTACAATATCATTATTATTTTTTTTATTATTGATTGATATGATTAAAAGAATGATTTACGTTTGGTTATCTTAATTGCAATTTATAATATTTGGGTTTTAATAAAACACTTTCGCTATAACTTATCTGAATAATGTTACAAAAAATCATCAAAAAATCAAATTTATGTATAGAATATGATAAATAAACCAGACATATCTCATTCTAATATCTATTTACATTACATATCTATTTGAATTTGTCATATACCAGACGATGACTATTATTTTGTTATGAATATACAAAAAACTAAATAAATCTATAATATCTATCTATTTGAATTTATGTTAAAAAACAATTTGGTTGGTATATGCTTTGAATGTATTACACATGGAAAAAGATAATCGCTATTAAAAATATATAAATGAAAATATAAATACAAAAGATTTTTATGCCAACGATATATTTATAATACTGATATATTCTGTATAGATGATTATTGTCATGATGATTATTATAATATTTTAATAAAAGAAGTGTAAATATGAATTTTTCGTAAACATTGCATAATATTTTAGTATAGGATATTCTCCGTTCCGTATATATATACAAAACATTTATATATATATATATATTTAAAAACAAAACAAATTAAATTGTATTTATACATCATATAGATAATTTTGATGATAAATGAATAAGTTGAACAAAATTTAATGGATATATATAAAAAAATACGACCGAGAAGAGAAATTTTGACGAGCAATTAAAACATTATAGTTTTTTGCTTTTCCAAATTATAATCATATATGATACGTCGTTTGCCTGTACAACTCTATATTAATATCAATAATATAATTCAACAATAGAACAATATACTGATTGTGAGATAGAAATATATTGATGTAAATTCTTTAAAATGATAAATATCATTAAATGTTTTTCATTAATAGAACATTTGAAAATGTATATTCAGAATGTTTTCTTGGACATTTTTCCAGGCAGTGAGAATCTGCCTGGAAAAAGATAGAAAATGTTTTCAAAAATCTTACTTAACTTACGGTTTTTTATTCAGAGAAATTCATTGTAAAGATAAAAAAAAATATAATTAGAAGAACCACTTTTTTGAATGTTCTTATGTTTATGTTTTTTTCTATTCTTAACAAATTATTGAATTTTCACTTTCATATAAAATGAATTAATAATATACTGAATGAATGAATTTCTTGAATGTTTTTTTCATTCAATGAATTCAAGTATTCGGGATGTTGAAAGGAAATGAAAAGAAAACAACAACGATTTTGAGATTCAGAGAAAATTCTTTTCATACCTACAGAAAAAATGAATTGAAAATAATACATTGGACGATTTTCCTCCAAAAAAGTTGATTTTTTTTCCGGTTTTGAAAATTCAATTCACCAAACTCTTCGGAAACGATATTTTTATACAGAGAAAAAATGTTTTTTATGATGATATAAACTAAATTCACACAGAAACGTTTCCTTTACATCAATTTCAATTCAAAGAAAATCTCTATATAACGAATGATAGAAAATTAATTCTACAGTCCATTGCTGAAAAACTTTTATTCTGAGACAAACAAATACAAAAATATGTGATGTTAATATACACATCATATTCTTGTATATATAAGTGCAAAAATGAATCCAAAAATCTTTCCTTATACCGATTTCAACATCAGAGAAAATTCTTGGTATAATTTAAAGAAACCCGTGTTATTCATTGAAAAATCTTTTCAATATGCGAATTATTTAGAAAATGAATTAAAAAAAAAACTTTCCAGGTAAAATTTTACATTTTCTTCATATACACACATACAGTATATAATAAAAATATAATAAATTTTTCGCTATACAACCAACAATCTGGTTTTAGGGTCCAACAACAGCCTACTGTTGTTAGTTTCTTAATTTTGTGTCTTTTACGGTATCGGTAATTATCCGTATACGACCAACCGCAAGGGAAAATATTCAACTCTGTGTTAAAATTCAGATTCGAAAAATAAACGAAAACACAAAACATATTTTATGCATTCAGTAGGATTCGAACCCACGACCCCAAAATTTCGTCAGAATTTTAGGTTGGCATTTTTAACATTTACATCACAGAGTTATCATACAGTATATAAAGAAAATTAATTCAAAAAATTTTCTTGAAAATGCTTTCAATGGCAGATAAACGATTTTGATGTGACTTTCTTTAACCCCATTTATTTAGAATATTCTTGTCAATTCAGAAAAGCAATAAAAGAAAAACCATTTTTTAATGATTTAATTAAATTATTCAGATAGTTATCATAGTAAAGTAAATCCTTTTCTATAAATGATTTTAAATGATATAATGTTGTTATCCGTATATATAAAACACGAATTCACGTGAGACTTTTTTCAGGACGATTTTCAGTTAGTAAAAATTATTTTCCTGTGATGGGAAATTAAACCAGAAACGACGCTTTTAACAATATAGGAAATGCAGAATTGTACGAATTAAAAAAACTTTTGTTGCGAGGTTTTCATTCACAAAAAATGGATAGTGACGAGATACAATTAATGCGTCTTTTATAAACGATTTTTAAAAATTGTACATAAGAAATGAAAAGAGAATTAATTTCGGATAGTAGAAATTAACATAGAAATGTCATTGTTTTTGAAATGTCTTGTCAGCCTAGAAAGATAATTCAGGAGGAAAAATTTCATGAAAGATTTTATAAAATTTACTAAAAAGTTTTTGGTGGTGACTATAAAAAGAAGATTTTCTATACTGCACATGATTTTAAAAGTTGTGCTTGTGTACAATAGAATTACATACAAAAAGAAGAGTTATCAAAAATTGATATATAAATTCAAATGAAATCATTATTTTTGTGAATATAAAAATGGCATCAATCAATCTTTTTATAAAAAAAAAAACGATAAAACGAAACCTAACATTACATTAAATCATTAAATATTATATATAGCAATTATATTTTATAACCACCTTTGTTTTTAAAACATTCAAAAGACCATAGAATAAAGTAATATTATAATAATAAATAATATAGATATATAAATATAAATTCATAAATAAAAGTGATTATTGAAAATCCATAAAAATTATTAATAATTTTTATCACGCAATCAATTTATATTATAATTTTTTTTTTGTTATTATTCCTACATTTAGGATGTTATGTATTTAAATTTATGTATTTGCTTCTTCTATAGATATATTTTATAATATACCTTCTTCTTTTTATACTTCTTCATATATTCATATTTTAAATATAAACTTTTTCACAGTCAATCCTTTTTAATTGTATTTATTATTATTATTATTATTATTACATATATTTGAAATATTTTTTATTATTATTATTATTATTATTGTTGTTGATGCTATTTATGAATGACTGAATATATATAGATATATCAAGAGAATATATTATACGAATATATGAAATTTTAATTAAATTCAATAACTCTGAAAGCATGCACATCAGACATGTAGATATATAGAATATATATAATAGAATAGATATAGATGTAAAATGAAAATACTATATATGTATATATGTAGATGTACATATAAAGGTTTTGCATGTTATTACTGAATTTTAAAGTTTTCCATTTGATGAATTTACAACAATTTGCATTAATAGAATTATCATTGCACATTCTATATATATATAACATATATATATATGTATGTATAAAATGATTTTATCCATCTATCTATATACATTTATACAATATTCTAAATATATAATTCGCGTATATTGAGTTAATGCCATATACAATAAATAGGAAGTATGTATATACAATATTTTTGTTACAGCAAACGTAAATCTGAATTCTAAATCCTGAAATTTGATCAAATAAATTATTTATTTATATTGAAACAAATAATTTTATATTTAAAAGAGGTATTTGATATATCAAATGTTAAAAATGGTTGTTGTGTAATTTTATATGCTAATAATCGATTTACATAGCGAAAGAAGATGAAAAAGATATTATTATTGAATATATTTGAATTGGTTGCATTATGCATTTGAAAGTGTTTTGTTTGAAATTGTATTTAAATTTATTACTTTATTAATAAATATTGATTTTCTTGTATTTTGTCTATATATATATATATATATTTATTCAATATATGCTGCATTTTGTTTATGCTATATACGTTTATATCTTCTTAAATTCCATTGAATTACATTTATCGAATCATCTATCTCTCTATCTGTATATACGTTATTTATTTCTACACTTTGTTGCAAAAATTATTAAATCTAAACAATTGAATGAGCTGCTTTTTGTATGAAAGTTTCACAATTGAAAATAAAACGTTTTTATATTAGAATAAATTTCATGAAAATTATTTTGAAAATTTTAACACGGTATTTAAAATACATATCTGAGATTAGGCCTTTAAAATATTCCTTAGTTTATTGTTTCAACTAACTGCGGTTTAGAATCAAGAATCTTTCAAGATTTTCATGTAATTTTAATATATTTTATATATGGAAATCTTTAGCTATTTATGAATCTTTCCTCTGAAATTCGTTTTCTTCTTCTGAAAGTAATCAAATTAAATCCGTTTTGAAAATATTAAACGGTATTTATATCACACTTTTGATGATCTTTGGTGTACAATATTGAATGGTGTTTGCATTGAAAAACTTCATAGAATTGAATTGAGAGATGTTTAAAGAATTTCCATATGATATTCATTATATATGCGGTTTATACATGAACAATTTTATTAAATAAAATTCTAATGGATAATGGTTATAAATCAACTAATGTTACCTTAAGGGCGATGCAATCAGAATTTAGAGTTTTTTCCAAGAATTTCGCGATTCTCGATGAATTTTCTTGGAAAAATGTTTGCCAAATCAATTTCGGATGGTGATTTCATGAAATTTTCTTTATCAATTTTATATTACATTTATAAATTATATTTGTGAATTATATTTGTGAAATATTGAATATGCTTGCCTTGGGCCGGACTAAATAAGAATTGAGAATTTTTCAAGTTATTTATGATGATTTTTATTATATTTATTAATTCTTTCAGACGAAAGTTTTTTGTTTGGATGTTTTCGTAAAAATTTAGCAGACTTTAAAAGAAAATTTCTAAAAAAATTCAATTTATTACTATAACAATAAATGCGTTATAGTGAATTTATATAGTTTTGCAACAAAGTGTATATAAACTCATCATGTAATTATATTATACTATATACATATAATATAAATTGGCATGTTACAACAAAATTGAATTTGATTTGATTTGTGACGCAATAAAGCTAAATATTGATTTGTGGTTATTCAAATTGGTTCTAATAACTAATTATTATATTAATAAACATTTTTTTGATTGTAAATTGTATTGTAATAATTTGTATATATATACGAATAATAATACCAATAATAATATACGATTTGATTAAATTTATTATTGCTTCTATGTTAAACAGAGTGTTTTGTATGTTGTTAGAGAAATTTAGCGAATATATTAAAAAAAAATGTTTTATATACTATTCTTATAAAATTTAAATAAAATTCTTTTAAAATTTACCTGAGAATCCTGAGTGTAATGCCGTTCCTGTACATTAATGCTATGTGTTGAGGTCGACGAATTATCACAGTTTGATGAGTTTTTACGTTTACGTTTATTACCACTACAACCACCATTACCACCATTGCCACCACCACCACCACCAGCACCCCCTCCATTATTACCACCATTATTATTATTATTATTATTATTTCCACTTATGGAACCATTACTATGATCTACCGGTGTACTAGATAATTCTCTATCCCTTTCACGTTCCCTAAAGTCTTTATACTCTTGTATTTGTTCATCAATACGACGATCACTTATAACACCTCCTCCAATATTACCACCAATATTATTATTATTATTATTGTTATTATTATTATTATTATTGTTATTATTACTGTTATTATTATTATTGTTATTATTATTATTATTATTATTATTATTACCATCACCACCTCGTCCTCTACATTCTCTATCACTACTACGTTCAATATCACTAATTCTATCACGATCTAAACGTTCGGCACGTTCACGATCTCTATCAAAAAGAGTTTTTGTTATGCTAGATTTATTTTCACCAATCGATGATGATTCACTACTACGTTCTTTGTCACCATCCGGACGATAATTTAAATTATTATTATCGGTTAATCCTCTAACCTAAATTTTTATAATTTAAATGAATAAAATTTATCAATAAATAATAAAACCAATAAATATACCAATTTTATATTTTATTGAATATAAAAATTTTTTACCTTTAAACTTTCAGCTGTTTTTAAAAATGTTTGTAATGAATTTTGTCCTACATTTACTTCACCTTTATACATAAAATCTAAAAGTGATCGCATTTCTGAGTAACCAACATCTTTTAAATATATTATCGGATGTGGATGTTGATTTTGTAGAAAAATCGTTTCAAAATATGGACTGCATGCCGATAGAATTGTTTGATGTGCCTAAATATATATATAAAATATATAAAATTTATAATTAAAATTAATATTATTGACTTAACATAGATCAGTCATTTTCCGTATAACTATATATACACTGCATTCGTAGTATAAATATGTGAGAAAAATTAACAAAATAAATTTTACCTTAACTGTTTCACCATCACATGCCAATGTAACATCACAAAGTGCTTCCCTATGTAATAGAGAAGTTAATACACCTGTCAAATTGGTTGGATGGTTGTTCCAGCGAAGACAGAATTGCTGGTCCATTGTGCCTTGGTCAGTGTATCTGCAAAACGAAAAAAAAAAACAAAAGAAAAGAAAATTAAATATAAAATATAGCTTTTCATGGAGAAAATTCTTAACTTAATAATTTCTTATAAATATTATACTTATTATTCTTATAATCTTATTTCTTATAAATATTTTCACATATCAACATATTCATAAAGAAACATATTTTTATATTCCCCCAGAGATATTTTGTATGAATGTGAAAATTTTTCCTAAGATATTCTTAGGGATATTCTAAAAAAAGGATACGTGCTTAAAAACAAATTAATAAATTCTATATAAAAACCAATTTCTTTGTTTCGAACAAAATTTTTCGGAAAATTCATATTTTAAATATCGAGTTTTTTAAATAACATTCAGCAATTATGCGATTTATAAATTATTTTCTTCTTTGAAAAATCAGAAATTTATTAAATTTTCGAAAATTGGAAAAAAACTATGGCTATATAATTCATAGAATTCAATATTTGAAAAATTGGTCACGCCACTTCACTCTCCGTATATTTTTTGTAAAAAAGTTGTCAACAAAGTAACAAAATTGCCATTTTTATTTAAAGACGATTTTATTCATGATAATTATGCTATAATAAATATACATCAGATAAATATAAAATTCATACATCACAAAATAGAATTGAAATTATTAGATTGTTCTGTTTAAATTCTGTTTAATAATATCTGAATTTTGTAAATAAATATTTAATCATTATTTATTTATTATATTTTAAATACAATATATACAAGAAGATGTTGTTAACCATATTTTTTTATATTTGAACGAAATATACATTTAAAATGAATAGTTGAAAGCATTTTTAAATATTTACTATATAACTAACAAACACATATATTAAAAAACAGACCAAAAATATTTAATTCAAATATAAAGAATAATGAAAATCATTAGTGTAAATATTAAATGATATATGCTTTTAATATATTATGATATATGGAGACGCACCTAATTCTATTTATTAATTTTTTTTGGTATACGAAGGAATCGAATATATAAAGAAATAGAAATCTTTTTTGTTCAATACTGTCCGATTGATATACCATTTATTAACGTTATCTGTCAATAAATCAATTATTACATTTGGATTTCTAATGGTCTTTAAAAAAAAAACAATTTATTAACAAAATTTTCTATTGGTATTTATGGTTTTTTTAAAGGACTCATCTACTATATTTATATTATGCTTACGCTTAACATCATAAAAAATCCTTCAATTTGTGATCAACCTGAAAACTATCTACCAAAAGTGCATACAAAAAAACTCTATCTATCTAATAATTGATATGTCTTAAACCAAAAAAACTAATTAATTAGAATTAGATTCACATTCCACCATATGGTAACCATACCATTAAGCACAGTAAAGCAGTAACCAAAAAATAAAAAAAAAAAAAACAATTCCATATCACATCTTCTAAAAATCATTTACATATAAATTGTATATGTAATTTTATATATAAATTAAATAAACAATTGCCGCAGTTAAAAACTATATATATAATACTACATTTGTAATTGTATACAAACATATACCGCATATTTGTAGCGATAGTATGTGATATGTATAGTAAGAAGATAAAATGACATCATGCCCTTTTTTTTTTTATTATTATTATTTGTTATTAATGACACAAAATTACGTCATTTAAATTATTAACTTTATGTTGCGAGTTTATTTTTGCACTAAATTCACTGATGAAGTAACATATATATACTAGTCAAGTCAAATAAAATATATAATAACTATATCATATATGCGATGCGATGCGATGATGGTATTTTATCATTTATGTGTATTATATAAAATAAAAAAAAAAGTAGTAAAGAATTAAATTAATTTGGTTTTTTTTAATTATTGCTGGTGGTGTTTTTGGTGGTGGCCTCAGCGCACTCACTCACATGCGATTGTATGTAAATTTTTTTTAATAAAATAATTATTTTTATTTATAAAAAGTAACAAATAAACAAATGAAAAACCAACAAACGAAAAATATAATATATATTATCTGTATCCGTATAGTATACACTCGTGCTTTTTTATTTTATAATTGGAGTTAATGTTCTTTTTCTAAAAAAAAAGGGCCCCATCATCATCGCTTAATTCAAGGTTAATAACACAATTTTTTTTTTATGTAAATTTTTTTGTTTCTGTTCGCTTTACAAAACATATCACATATTTTTTTAAGTATATTTTGTATTTTGTAAACATTTCTAACTATATAATATAAATAAAATTTTTGCCAATGAATTTGTTTGTTATATAAATATAATAATAATAATTCACAGACGGTCATAAAGAAATGTTGCAATTTCAAAAAAAAAAAAAAACTCATGTTCAGATTAGTACATTCAAATTTGTATGCGGTTTTTGTTTAAGAATGTATATATAGACAAGGGATAGGATTCGTTAAAATCAATTTATCAAAAAAAAAAACCCACTGCTCTCTAGTCTATATCTAAAATCTAATATAATTATATTAGAATGAACGGCATGTCAGTTAAAATATAGTTAAAACCGTACCTGTTCAATAATTGATATATGATAAATAAACAACGAGTTGTATAAGTATATATAAATAAATAGTTGATAATGAAACATATAATAATAAAATATTCAACATTATTTACTGTTATATTATAAGAGAAGAGATTTTTTTTATATAAGAAGAACTTCTTTTCTTTTTATTTTTCATATATTCAATTTTTTTTTTTTACCACATAGTTTCAATTCAGATATTTATTTCTTTGCTTCAATTATATTATTATTATTATATTTATACATTTTAAGCATTGCGGTGTATATGTTTAAAAATAAACAATGTTTTCATTCACAACAAAATAACATTATAAAAAAATAATTATACAATATTTTTGTAAAGGTACGTTTCATATTTATAAAACCATCAAATGAATTTGATTATTAATTCTTTGAATATTTTTAATATTTTATTGATTTTTGATACGAAATTTCTGACAGTAAAATTCATTAAATAATTATATGATTGAAAATTAAGATTCAAAATATGTGTTAAAATTAAGATGTTGATATTAGAACGGTTATCTATATGGTAAATATTGGATGAGATTTGTTTTTTGGTTTGGGACAATTGATTATGGAATTGAGAATTTCATCAAAAAAGCTTTCCAATCATTTTTAATGTATTTTAATATATAAATATTTTTTTAGAAAATCTTTGAGATTTATTTAACAATTATCTTGGCGTTAACAATAAATCATTTTAAAAAGTTTATAATTTTTATTCGACATTATTGTCGTAAAATATTCGTATGCGTTTTCCTTGGACGAACTTTTGAATAGAATTAAGAATTGAAGATTTTCATGTAAATTTAATAGATTTTATATGGAAAACTTTACTTACAATGAATTTCGGATCATCGTTTGTCAATTGAAAGTTTATAATTTTATTCGGCATTTTTAAATGCATTCTAAATTAAGTTATTGGCAGGGGGTTTTCAAAATAGAATTTCGTTAGAATTGAGAATTTCCCAAAAATTTCCCTCATTTATATATTATTTTATATTTACACTTACAAAATTTTCAAGAAATATAGTTCATAGATGGGATGGGATTATAAATATGACGCTCACTGTAATTAAATTCATAAATATTATGTATACAATAAAAAGAAAAGAAAAAAAAGAATACAAAAATCTTAACCGATGAGAGATTCTGTGTATTTTAAATATTTAAAAAATAATCAATATAATAAATAAATAAATAAATAAACATTAAAAACACGTGTGTTATGTTTGCATATGAAATATTATTATTGGAGCTTTTATTTTATTTTTTTGCCATTGTACAATTTTACCATAAATTATATAATCAAAATTTCATATGTTTAAATATATAAATAGTTAACACATTGATGAACACCAGCGAGTTCAGCATATATACAGAGATATTATTGAATTGAATTGAATTGCGCCGATAAGTCAAATCAATGTTATGTACGTGTCATTATTTGGAATGAAACAAACGTTTTATATAATTACTTTACTTTACTATTACTTTACTATTCAGAAATTTCATTTCACATTACTTTATAATGGATTTTATTTATTTATTTAAATGCACATTAAAAACCTGCGATATTATATAAATAAAATGTATATATACAATATACAATGTAATTAATCTTTCTATATGATATTTTGTAATTGTTGTAATACATCATAAATTTATACAATCTTGTTATATTTCTCAGAAGAGAAATATATGTAATAATATTCCTTATTAGTATGTGATTTATAAAATATCGCATCTATATGCGAACATGAATGAAATAACTTGCTGGTTTTGCTTATATGGAACTTTTTTGTTTTCCTGTGATGATAAATAGTTCGATTCGATTCAGGTATATACATATATATAGGTTTTAATATTTTATTTGTATAGTATTTCTATTCCTTTTGTAATTTTCATTATAGTAAATATTATTATTTAATAATATATCTATATAAATAAATAAATAAATAACAAGCTTATTTATTTTTATTATTATTATTATTATTAATAATAATTCATTTTCTTTTTTATTTGCATTAAGTGGCGTTAATTATATATAATTATTTTAAAATATACATTATATAAAAAATGATTAATAAAATTATAAAAATAAAAAAAATAAAGTCTATTGAATTAATAAATAAATAAAGTCTATGAATTATTAGGAATTTTGATCATATGGAAATAAATGTATAGAATATTTAGAGAATTTTGTGTGTTCTTCTTCATCTATATAGGGGTCAAAGATAAAGAATAAACTGAGTTATGAATAAAAAAATCATATTAAAAATCTATATATCTTTTAATTTGGCACCAAATTTCCATATATCTTTTGTTGAATCGTTATAGAAAATTGTTTGAACAGTATTTTCCATCCAGATCAGGGATCGATTTTTTGTCTGATAATCTATAATACATTAAAATCTCTTAAATATATTTAACCACATTATCTACTATTTAATTACACTTCATTCTGCATAAAATTCTTATAGTTTTCAAATTTATATCATTTATTACCTTATTAAGTAAATCACATTCAATAAGTAAAAGAAACCAACATGGATTTTAAGTAAACAATTAAAAAATACGAAAAAACCAAGAACTTCCATATACAAATAATTTCAATATATGATTTTGCATTATAATTGAAATGTTTTTTGGACCCAGTGGAGTTTCTTTCCTTTTTCCCAGAGGAGAAAATAAGGAAAAAAAAGCGGATTTTACAAACATCAGGATTTTTAAACCAACAGGATCTTTAAACCATTAAGTTCCCCACCAGAAAGAATAGTATTCTATATCGTTAAAACTTATATATAAGATATATATTATATTTATATTTACTTATATTTTGTATATGTGTTTTTGTGCGTCAGATCATATTTTGTTTATCTATTACACGTTTTAAGGCAATTCAAGGAATCCAATTGGATTGCTGATTATAGATACAACATACATATACTGCGATATTGATTTTATCCTTTGGTAATCCTTAAAGGTCTGTGCAGAGATCTTCCCGATATATCAGACACATAATGTAATGTATAGCATTGTGATGGTTATAAGAAAATCAAAATCATTTTCATATTTTCTTTTATTATTTCTATTCATATAATCATTTGGAGATAATCATTATTTCTTTTGGTTGTTTCAAATTTGTATAGCTTTAGAAAAATAGAAAGCCACTATAAATTTCTCATGGTCTTATGGTCATAATCATTATTATTCATCTATCAAGAGTATCCCAATCGATTAAAATACAAAATTATTTTAAAATCTTATAATTTTTCCTATAAATTAAATGAAGATTTAATTTTCATTGTTTTTTTTTTTGACAGGAGTCATGTAAAAATGTAAAAAACATGGATAATATTTCAATTTAAATAACTTCTTTCTATTTATACTTTCGTGAGTATATTTTTCTTTAATTTTCACCTCGTTCAGTCGTTAAAATATAAGAATTTTTCAATAAACAGAATTTTTCAATAAAAACTTATCCAAAAAGTTTTTTAAAGCAAAAAACAAAAAAAAACCTCTCATCATTCATTTTGTAATTAATTTAAACATATTTATATTTTTTTTATTAACAATAAAAATTTATCGCCTCATTTAAACACCTCAATTTTGTAATTGCATAATATTCATATATGCATGTAAATAATCACTTTGATATAATATTTCTTATAAATTCAAATGAGATATATAATAATAATAAAATGCAATGGAATAATTATCATTACGAATTAAATTTACATATTTTTTTTATATGAAATTTTTTTCATCATATTCATAATTCATCAAATTCTATATACATATAACATTTATTTTAATAAAAAAATTCACTTAATTTCCTATGTATTTTCTAAAAAAAAAAAAAAAAACGAATATGTAATGAAAAATTTAAAAGAAAATATAACAAACAAAAAAAAAAAAAGAATTGACTGAAGAGTGTTGTGTTTGAATAACGAATAACAAACACAAAAATGTAAATACATTTTTTTGCTTTGTTTTTTTTTTTTTGTTTTGTTTGTTTCATTGAGCTTATGAGAAATACATTATTATAAAATATATACTTTATATATATATAGTAAACAGAATGTAAATGGGTGTGTATTTTACGTGTTTTTTATATTTATATATATATTTTAATTTTCTACTTTTACACTTATCAATTTATATATATATATATATATATATATAAATGATATGCATATGCGGGATTTAGTTAGTTATTTTCACAAAGAAAATGAAAATGAAAAAAATTAAATACATAGAAGAAAATTTACATTTCTGTGATAAAAAAAAAAAAATCAACATAAGGACCTCTTAACGCCTGCCTGCCTGCTTGCTTGCCTGCATTACTCGCACAATCAAATTCTAAAAAAAAAAACAATATAACATCACAAGAGAGATAAATTAAATATACATCATCATATATGTATTTAAACGAAAAAAAAAAACGAATAGAATACCAAGATTGATGATAATATAAATAATAATAATAATGATGATGTTTTTTGTAAAAAAAAAAAAGGATTAATTTTGTTTGAAGAAATATAACGCGACACATTTCTGTATATATAATAAAACAACTTGTGTATTTGTAAAAGAAAAATGTACATAATGTACGCTTTGTACCTTCATTTTCCAATGAAAAAAAAGATTCTTATAAGAAAATATTCACAAAAAAAAAACATTTTATTCATATTAATTTTGTTTTCACATAAACTACTTGCGTTATATGTGTTTTTTATGCTATTATCTTTTTTAGTATATATATATATAATGCATGTAAATATACATTACAAACATAAAAATCATAACATTTTTTTTTTTTTTGTTTACCTTTATTCATATTTATGTATAAATACATCTATCTAAAAGCAAACTTTACCATTGGTTTTCAAAATATAGGTGTTTTATATACGTATATTATATAAAGATATGTTAAAAACACAGGGATGTCTTTGACTGGATGTCATGAATGAATATAGCAAAAAAAAAATAAATATAAAAATACGTTGACAAATTACAAATAGAAACTAACAATTATTTTTTTTTTACCTTTCGAAAGTTTTTTTTTCTGTATATGTATCTATGTATATGGGAAATGAATATTTAATTTTTTTTTGTATCAGAGTTATGTTATATACAACATATAATGTTCTTATGTTTTATATTGACAAATGGAGTATATTTCGTGAAACAATGCGAATAAAAGGAGAAGAAAAAAACTCTTTGAACATTAGAACACAAAACAAGTGAATTTTTTAAGTAATAGTTTTTGGGTTATTTAATTGAATCATTTTGGGAAACTCTTTTTTCAGAAATCTCTGATCAAGTGGTTTGAAAATTTTTCTACAATTGGTAATGTTGTGATGTCCCTAATATAGGACAATATTTCCCTGAACGAAATAGCTGTGATAATTAAGGAGATATATAAACAAATTATTTCTATGTAATTTATCAAATTTGCAAATGAATTTAAATGAAAAAAGAATGAATATCTTGAGAATTTTTCGATTAATCGTTTTTGGAAATTTTCTTTGATTAAATGAATTAATTGTGGTGATGATGATCTCATTATCAAATATATAGCACATCTAATATTTCTTTGAACAGTGTGTATAGTGTGTAGGAAATTAAGAATTTTTCAAGATATATATCAAATTTTATTCATATTAGTCAATTATCTTATATATATATATATATATGAAAATTTGTATATATACACAGTGCGACAATTAATATTCTAGACTGGTCCTAGGAGGAAATACATTAAAAACACGATTTTTGAAATCATTCTTTTTTATTTATTGAAAATATTCTCCTCCTGATTCAATACAACTGCGTTATATCGATTTAATAATGATTCAAATGCGTGTTCCAGCTCATTTTGTGGTATTGCCTCTAGTGCGCGTGTAGATGCTGTTGGAATGGTTTCAATATCCTCAAAAAAAAAACATCCTTTGAATTTCATTTTAAGTTTTGGGAACAAGGAGAAGTCATATGGTGCTAAATCAGGTGAATACGATGGATGATTTAACACACACAGACTTGATTTCGAGCCACCAAAAACTGACGAACAATAAGTGAAGTGTGACTTGGTGCATTATCGTGTCGAAACAAACACCAACTATCTGATTCACAATATTCAGGTCGAATACGACGAATCCTGCCCATCAAACGCTTCAAAATTTCGATATAATATGCGCCACTGAATGTTTGACCAGTTGGAACGAATTCTTTATGGATAATTCCCTTGCTATCGAAGCATGTTACGAGCATTGTCTTGATTTTCGATGGAACTTTTCTTGTTTTTTAGTCTGTGTTTTTTAACCATCCACGAATCGTTTATACCACTCAAAACCACTTGTGTTCTACCCATACAATTAACGCAGCATTAACTTCCTGCATCGATTTGAACGTTTCTGTTGCAGATTTACCTGCAAGCTTTGCGTTGAATTTAATGACTGCTCTTTGTTCCATGTTAAAATTTCTACTTCAACTAAAATATTGTTTCACGCAAGAAATGTCATAACTTTTTAATTTGTCAACCAAATGCAATGAAATTTTTACAGACGACAGAGAAAAAATCAAGCTTCAAAACGCATGTTGCATCACATAGATCGTCCCACTGCGGTTATTGAGATATGGTTTGAGTCCGGAATATTAATTGTCGCACTGTGTATACTTTATCAAATTCTTCTAATAGCGTTTTCTTTTGAGAATCTCTAAAATAATCATTTTTATAATCGCCTTACCGCAGATATTTAAAATTCAATATAGTTTGGAATCGGGTAATTATTGGCCCATACATTTGCCCTTCTATGCCGTTAGTTTGAAAATTTAATCAGATATTCGTTAGTCATTGATAAACGATTATTTCTTAAAAATATTATTCAGACGAATGGACTGTAAATTATCAATTTTCCAACAAGATTTATATAGATTTTTTTTTAAATATGTTACTTTTACATAAAACCAATTTGGACAATTTAAGGAAGTCTGATATCAATTGTTTTTTATAGAAATTGTTCAATTTTTTTCCTAAATTTTATCCATATACATTAGTGAAGATAATATTAGTGAATATATCTCTATAGTAAATTTAATAAAAACTAAATATTTCATTGGATCATCTAACAAAAAATTAATGAATTTTCAAATATTATATTTGCATTACAATTTCTATATATGTATAAAAATTATCAAAGTCTGAAGGAGATTTTTATTGAGAATCTCTTGATCAATCTGTTTTTTTTTTAATTATAAACCAGACATTTGAAATGTTATATTCGTGATAATAACGTTTTTTTT
Source organism: Dilophus febrilis (assembly GCA_958336335.1). Lineage (NCBI taxonomy): Eukaryota > Metazoa > Arthropoda > Insecta > Diptera > Bibionidae > Dilophus > Dilophus febrilis. The sequence goes on along the minus strand of OY284468.1, from coordinate 3,823,881 downwards.
ACCAAAAAAAACATAAGCAGGTATAATTGATTATTTTTAGCATCGATAAAAAAAAGTGCAAAACACTCATAAAAAAAAAACCTTTTCTTTTTTTTTTTTAAATTAAATTTAATGTGTAATTTTTCTACTTCTACTATATATATATATTGATCATTATTAGTATTATAACATAGTAGTACCTATCTATAAACCTATTATATATGTTAAATATTATATGCAAAATTTAACATGAAATAAGGTCATGGTAAATGTGTATTCATTCGTACGTATATTATCAAATTATATAGATATAAAAAATAAATGTATGAACAACACAGCTCACAGCTCACACATTATAATTGAATGAATATATTATAATTTAAGTACAGCAAAAAAAAAAAATAAAAAATAAAATAATGCTGGTTTAGTACTCAAAGTACAAAAATATATATAAATAAATAAATAAAATATAGGTTTTATTTTACATTTTAATTCAATATACTATATATGATATATGATTTTAGTAGTTTTTGACTGTGTTTTTTTTAGAAAGGTTTTTTTTTGCGTGACTATTTAATATTTTATTATTATTTTTTGGTAATCATAATATGAAATTGTTATTTATTTGTTCGTTATAAACTCTCTGTTTGTGCATTGAATATTAATATTTATATTAACAAAATAAACGATAGAACAAAACAAAATCTATATAAGATATTATTATTATTATTATTATGTATTATTAATAATCATTTAACGAAAATTTTTTTGTTGTATATTTATGTATATACAAAATTTGACTCTGTTTTTTGTTGGATAATTGATAAAAACGCGAACGCATAAAATTCTTACAAAATAACAAGTTTCAAATCCTGCTGAAGGCAAACTAAATATATGTTATGTATTTTTCGGATTATTTTTGAATTGGAATTTTAACACAGTTGAGTTGCTCATTTTCCCATGGTCATAATTACCGACACCGCGTAAAAAGCAACAAATTATGAAACCAACAACAGGAAAAGAAGGATTCTGTTGTTGGACTGGACGCTAAAACCATAACACATCGGTTGGTTGTAATGCGAAAATTTATTATTATTATTATTATACAAACTTAAAATTGATATCAATACCTATATATATAAAATTGAAAATAAAATATATATCAAATTCATATAAAATATATTTTCATCAAATGCTTTTATTTTAATTTTGTAATTTTTTCGATTCAGAGATAACAAATTTTTGTTTTTTTTTTATCAATCAATTATTGAAGTTTTTTTTATTTATATTGCATATTACATATAGTATCATTACAAATACTATATACATATGTATAGTCGAGAGTCACAAATCACAAGACATCGCGAATATGTACTAATAATAATAATAAAGTAAAGGCGATAAAACAATGTGGAGATTATTAAATGTATATATTATAGATAGATAAATGTTTTTAAAAAATAAAATAAAATATATAATGATAAAATAATTTCTTACTTTTTTTTCAGTATTTCGTAGCGATTTTTTTTTATATGAATAAGTATAGTGTTCAAAATATATACAAAACAATTTTTAATTTTATTAAGTAATTTTGTGTATATGTGTGTATAAATTGTTTTTTTTTTGATGAACCTCAAACATCAAAACCAATCACTTTTAATTTCAATATCATTATATTAATAATAATAATAATCGCACTCTATATGTTCAAGACATTTTGATACAAAAAAAAATTCGCACCAAACGTATATGGTTTTCTTTTAAAATTTAAACTCTATTTTGTTCTTATTATATATCACAAAAATCTCCGAAAGCAAACCAAATATACAAAACGATAAACTTGTATATTAACAAGAAAAAATTAAAAGTGTTTTTATTACTAATAATAATAATAATAATAATGAAATATAACAACAATATATAAAAATTTGCAATATACTAATACAAATTATACAATATATTATATAAAATGATTAAAAAACTTACAAAACGTCTAAATATTTTTACAAATACTTATACATATTTATTTATTTCAATTTCAATATACTGTCGTACAAAAAACTTCAAAAATAAATTTTGCAAAATAAAAATTAATATTATGTATGTGATGATGAAAAAATAAATAAAATAAATTAATTTTCAAATAAATATTATATATATGCAAAATATAGTACCAAAAAAAAGTTTGAAGGTTAGCAGTTGTTTTTTTTTTTGGTTGGTTGTGTTTGTTGATTGTTAGCAAACCCAAAAAAAATAAAAAATAAAATAAATACAATGTGCAAATTTAGGACACAAATGTTATGATACTTTTATAATTTAACTATACACACCATATATTCATTCATATATACAATATAGAAAAATATACTTAAGCATATATATAGATAGAAATAAAAAATACACAAGTTAATGTAAATATAACTATATATATAATATATATATATATATATATAATTAATCAATTTATATGTCCCGCATGTTATTCATATATATATATATATATATATATGTAATATCACATTTACTTGAAATAAAGATTAAGAAAAAAATATATAAATAATAAAGCTCTTTTAATTTTTTATAAAACAAAACATATAATTTTCGTTGTTCTAATTTTTTTTTTCGTAATCTATATAAATTTAAATGTTTTAAATTTTTCGGGTTTTTCATCATCATCATCATCATCATCATAATCATCAATAAAAGCATCGCTATACACTTTCTTACATCAAAAAAAAAAAAAAAAATAAAAAAATACCATTGCAATAACGTAATTGTAACAAAACCAAAAAAAAAATTATTTATCCATATTATATATTTTGAATTCTATATAAATAAAAAAAAAAAAAAATTTTGTTTATACAGAAATTTTTTTAATATACGCGCGAGAACGAACTTTAAAAAAATAATCGAAACGAACGAACGACGAACAACACATCAATACTCTTTTTTTTTTGTTTAGTAGCGAATTTGTTTTTTTTTTCCATTATTTTTTGTCAAAATTATTTTAGCGATGTGCAAAAATTAAGTGTAAAATCATCCATATATTATTATTATTATTATTATTATTACTACACGCACATATATATATATATATATATATATATATATATATATATAAATTGGGTGAGTGGGTGTTTGTATGCGAAATTCGCATTCATTCGTTTTCGTTGTTGTTGTGTGGATATACAAAGTTGTATATAAAAAACCAGGCAAAACCTTGTATATTTTATTTTATTTTTTTTGGTAATTTTCGTATAAATTAGAAATAAAAAATATATATTAAATAATAAACACACAACACAACCATACAAAAAATACAAATTATTATATATGAAGAGATGAAGGCGCTATCATGATATATTCGTATTTTGGTGCAAATTATGTTGATATGTAAAATAAAAAATAATGTGTTAATTTTATGTATATTAACTTATTATAAAAGTTGGATAACTATTTTTTTTTTGTTAAATGGAAAGTAATTAATATAACTTAAATAGGATATGTGGGGGAAAAATATTCGAATTTTAAATCCCTTTCTATTGTTTTTATATATATAGATAGATGTATTGCTCATTAGAATTTTTCTTCAAGAGATTTTCAAAAATCTTTCCAAACTATTATTGCATTTTCTATTCATATTTGATGAATATGTCTCTATATATGAAAATTTCAATTTTATTCTCTTTTATTCCGGAAAAATATTTGATCCTATGTTGATTTAGAATAAGAAAAGCATTTATATAATGATATTTTGTTTGTTTTCGTATAAAATTGATAATTGTTCATAGTTTTTCTTATTTTTTTACCATTTTGCTCTATCAACATTCAACAACAGTCCATATTTAAATTTATAGTCTTCCGTTTTTTAGTGTGTCTGCGTGACGATTCAAAAATTTCTGCATATTTATAGATATTTATTCTGCAGATTTATAGAGGCGACCGCAGTACGTACATTACCTTGATGTACACTTCACTTCGATAATTTTCACTTTTCGCTTTTACAGGTAACATAAATTTTCTGTAATGTTGATGCTGGAAAAACTATACAAAGGTGTTTTCAACTTTAAGTTTCCCCCGTCGGGATAAAAAAAATTCTAAAGGGTGAATGGAAAAGCTATAGGAAAGTTTTTCAAAAAAAAAAACACATAAAATTCAATGAAAAATGCATGAAATCTTTATTTGAATCGATAGTACGGTCCATATAATTTAATGATTGAAGATTATTTCATGCGCAAATGTTCACCTTGACTGCGCCTCAAATGGTTCATCCGCTTAGTTCAATTTTGGCATACTCTTTCCAACATTTCGGCCGGTATCTCACGAATAAATGCTTCAATGTTGTTTTCGTCGATGCGTCAATTGAAGCGGGCTTGTTTGCTTGATAGACATGAGCTTTAACATAGCCCCACAAAAAAAATAGTATAAAGGCGTTAAATCGCACGATCTAGGCGGCCAATTGACCGTTCCCGAACGTGAAATAAAATGTTCACCGAATTCGCCTCTCAATAAGTCCATTGTTGCGCGTGCTGTGTGGCATGTGGCACCGTCTCGTTGAAACCACCCACATGTCATGCAAGTCAAGCTCTTGCATTTTGGGCAAAAAAAAGTTGGATATCATCTCACGGTAGCGCTCACCATTCACAGTGTTACGTTACGATTCGAATCATCTTTGAAGAAGTACGGTCCAATGATGCCACCAGCCCGCATAAAACGCACCAAACTGTGACTTTTTCTGGATGCATTGGTAGCTGTTGCAATGCTTCTGGCTGATATTCACTCCAAAACTCACTCGACAATTCTGCTTATTTACGTACCCATTAAGCCAAAAATGAGCTTCGTCGCTGAACACAATTTCGTCGCGATTGTGACTTTCTTAACAGAGCACGCATTTTGATAATAAAATTCAATAATTTGTAAGCGTTGTAGACAAAACTGAAGACGTTTGACAGTGAAACAAAACACGAAACGAGCGTCGTTAAAGATAATAGCTAAAACATCACCCTTTAGTTGATTACAATTTTTTTATTTTTTTGAATTACTGGATTCGATAACGTTATTCGAAAGATAATTTTATTATTATGCTATTATCCTTGAGCGGAGGTGGGTGGGTTTCCCTAAGAAAATTATAACGATATATTTTAATGATAAAATTCATACATAATCCGTGTATACAAAACAAAATGTTACTATAAATGCTATTGAATTTGATATATTTCTGCAAAAAAATGATCTAAGTTTTTCATATTACATTTAAGACATTCATAAAGTCCTTTTTTTCCTTTCTAAAACCTTTTCCTTTAATATATAATGCATGTTTTAAAGGACATAAATATTGTAAAAGGATTCATTCGCAAAATTGATGGATTAGTATATCAAAAGATTTTCATATAAATTTTCAATATACATATATGTATATTTTATATATTAAAATGTGACATTTTATATTTAAACATCTGAATCGCTTCAGAATCCTACAATTCAGAATCCTTTTTTTGGAAAAGTTTCACGATATGTATTTTAGGAATGTTCTTGTAAAATATGCATTAGAAATGCGTTTCTTATATATAGACGGATTCAACTGTAGAATTGAAGTTTATTTGCGGTGATTAATTTAACAAAAATTTTCGGGGGTTTTTCAATTTCAATTAAATTCTAATAAGATTTCTAAGAGAATCCATATTCATATTGATATTAACGCACATTTTATATATCAACGTTATAACTATAAAAATTATTACAAACATTTTGCATATTAATTTATATGTATTTTGGCCACCTCTTTTTCAGTGGTTTTGGGTTTTGATTTCTTTTCCTTTCATTATATTGGGATTTTGTATAAAAAATACTTTCAAAACAAATTGCAAATCAAACACAAACAATAAAAAATATGTACTAAATGCGATATATAAATATTATTCAATCAATAATCAATTGGTGAATTACATATTTGAAATTCAATCAATGTGCGTGTGTTACACTATTTCTATTATTATTTTGTATATCTATAATATTTTATCTTATTCTTATATTAAATTTGTTTGCGGTTACCTTGCCATATATAAAATATACATTGGGTTGGTTCCATATGTTCATGTATTTTTTGGTGAATTGCGATATACTGTGTGTGAATGGGTACCTACCGATTTTTTGTTTTTTTTTCATTTATAAAATTATCAGGCACGTGTGTTGCATACAGATAAGACTTTTATTATAGTATATGTATTATATTTAGTTTCAATATTTTATATTTTACCAAAAATTTTACATACAATGATTAAAAAATATTTGTGGTGATATATAATTTGTATGTGTTAATGCCAACACAAAACGAATTTTTGTATTTTTTTATTTTTGCAATAAATAGACTATGGGCAAAGTTTTTTTTATAGTTATAATATTACATTTCAAGGATGAATGAATTTTAAATTTATAATATAACATATTAGAAAAAAAATAAAAATATTTTATGCGTATTTTGAAACAGTTGAATAGATGAAATGTAAAGGGAACCCACAAAAAAGAGCAAAACCTTCGAACAAAAACTTTCGAATAGGTCAATTATATCAAAATTGTAAACAATAATTGAAATAATTATATTATTATTATTATTATTCGGGCAATTCCAAATTTTTCTGTAAAATGTTATCAAAAAAAAAATATATACCTTTGAATAAAAAATAAAAAAATAAAATACGTTTTATTAATATTTTAAAGTATTATAAAATTATAGATAAGCATAATTTTTTTTTGCTATTCATTCATTCGTTCGTTCGTTTGGGTATTATAAATTTTGTGGAAAAAGAAGATAAAGGTTTCTATAATTTAAAATTTTGTTGTAAAAATGAAAAAAAATTGCAAAAAAATAAATACGTTGTTTTAATATTTATTTTTTTTTTGTCCATATCAAGGGCAAAAAACTATTTAGTAATTTTATGATATTTAAAATAAAAAAAAAAAGAAAGAAATCTTTATCTTTATAATTATACTAACAAACACACAAACACATGGGCGTTTAGAGTTATATATATGTATTTGGTTGTAGAAATGTATATTGAATATATATTTTGTTAAATAATTTAAACAGTTGGTTGTTTTAAATATTGTTTTTTATTTATTTATTTATGGGAAACTCTGAAAGTAAAAGCAGAAATATGAAATCCCATAGAAATGGGTTAAGTAAAAAAATATAGTTAAAGTTATTTTTTCTTTTAATAATCGATCAAAGAGATCCTAATCTTCAATATAATCGACCTAAAATCTTTATATACAAATCATTTTAAATCCTTCTTAATCCTTCTAAATCCTTTTTAAATATTGTACATTGAGATAATTGGCCAAAAATGTTTTAAAGGACTTTGGTATATATAAAAAAATAATCGAATTTCTATATTATTTTTTCTTCTACAATTTTAATACCTTATAATACGTAAATATTTAAATATTGCCTGAAATTTCCTTTTTTGTTTTAAATTAAATTTTAAATATTGATTCTTTTTTTTTTGAGAATCGATTAATAAAAAATTAATTAATTTACAGGATATGTTTTTTGGGGATGGATTCCCTATAACAAAACAATTCATTCCTATATAAAACAAATAAATAAATTTTTCGCTTTACATCGAACAATCTGGTTTTAGCGTCCAACAACAGCCTTCTCTGCTGTTAGTGTTTTAATTTGTGCCCTTTGCGGTGTCAGTAATTAGCCGTACGACCAACCGCAAGCGGAAATTACAACTCTGTGATAAAATACAGATTCGAACAATAACCGAAAACACAAAACATATTTTATGTCTTCAGTAGGATTCGTCGATCCCACGACCCCAAAATTTCGTTAGAATTCTCTATATAGGAATCGATAATTTTTCAATATCATATAGGTTTTATTATTGATATATGTATATGAAAATGACATTCACAGATAAATATCTTAATGGTCAATTGCTATATATACAGAATCTTTTAGAGTCAATCGAACAAGATATCTGTTAAATGATTTGCAGGTGAATGGACGTGTAAAATATTATAGTTATATACTGACAGATTTAACCACAGAATTGGATAGGTGAAACTGTTGACTATATGTTTTTCATTCATTATATAGATATAGAAAGAAATTTATTTTAATTAAAAACATATACTACAATTTTCATCAACCGAAAGTATATACATATTTTTTTAATCATTATTATTATGCATATAGAAATTACTTATATTTCCGTATAGCATCGCGTGTAATATCTATAATGTATATATATCCGCATGTCAATACATACAGAAATTATATTTTTACATTACGATATAAAAAAACAAAAAAATAGATCCTTATATATATGTATATTTTTGTATGTCATTTAGTTTTTTTTTTATTTTTTAATCTTCTTATATTAAGTTAAGAACTCTCTATATAGGTGTCTTTATGAACACTTCCACTTTTGATATATCGTATCGTATTTCTGTGCACATTATACTAATGTGATGCGTTTTGATACTAAATATATGTATATGTAATATATGGCGAGTAGTGGATGTCTGCTGTGGATCTTTTGCCAAAAGTAGCACATTTATTAATAAAAATGCATCACACTTTTTTTTTTTTTTTCTCAAAAAATCATTTCATAAAAGCCTCTGTCTCTATTCTATATATCTATATATATATATGTATATAATAAAGTGTTGCAAGGATATTAAACATATAGCACATAGAAAGATGGTATATTACAATTTTCCTATACTATATATATGAGAAAGTTATATTTCAAGCAACCCTTCCGCAACCAACAAAACCACATAATTTATATATAAATGTTCTAGAATATATATACAATCCATCATCCATTATTTATTTATACATATATATAGATGCTTTTAGTTAAATTGTATTAGTTACTTTTAAGTAATTAAAATGTCATATACCAAATATGAGATGATGATAAAAAAAACTGAAAAAATGTGAGAAGGTACAAAAAAAAAAAAAATAACACTCATAAAAATGAATATATTCATAAATTTATATGTTATATGTAAATGCGATAACAATTTTCTGTTTTTTTTTTAATTAAAAGATATTTATTTAGAATAATATTTTAATTTAAAACAAAAAAAATTGTATATATAAATTGTAAATATCTGTAATTGTATAAATACCATATAGCAAAAAAAAAAAGAGTATACAAAATAATTTTTTCTTTCTTTTTACTTTAATCAGTGAATGTTTTATAGTTTTATATACATATAGGTATAAAATAAATATAAAGAAAATTACATTTTATATATAAATATATAAATGTTTTTACAAAATTTTGTAACTTAATTATTTATATTTACAAATCTTCTTATACATATTATATACATATATCTGTATAGAATTATTTATAAATGAACACATTCTCGTTATACGATATAAATATATATTAAGATAAAACTTTTGTAATTGTAAGTGAGTTGGGTTATGGGTATTTTTTATTTTCTTCTTACTTCTTACTGCTGTATACACAAGGATTATAAGAGCAAAAATAAACACACTGCATTTCTCTATATACATATATACAATTATTAAAAGAAATGTTTGTGTAAAGATAAGTTTATGTTATAAATCGGTTATATATATTCATTACTTTTATATATACTTTTTTTTTTTTAATATATACAAAATGTATAATCACATACACAGTGCGACAATTAATATTCCGGATTCAAACCATATCTCAATAACCAGTTGGACGATCTATGTGATGGACAAGCAAGCGATTTGAAGCTTGATATTTTCTCTATCGTCTGTAAAAATGTCATTGCATTTGATTGACAAATAAAAAAGTTATTACATTTCTTGCGTGAAACAATATTTTAGTTGAAGTAGAAATTTTAACACATGGAACAATGGAGCAGTCATTAAATTCAACGCAAAGCTTAGTAAATCTTTGAACAGAAACGTTCATATCGATGCAGCAAGTTAATGCGGCGATAATTGTATGGGTAGAACACAAGTTTTTGAGTGGTATAAACGTTTCGTGAATGGCTAAAACACAGACGCTAAAAAAACAAGAAAAGTTCCATCGAAAATCAAGACAATACTCGTAACATTTTTCGATAGTAAGAGAATTATCCATAAAGAATTCGTTCCAACTGGTCAAACAGTCAGTGGCGCAGCATATTATATCGAAGTTTTAAAGCGTTTGATGGACCGCGATTCGTCGTATTCGACTTGAATATCGTGAATCAGATAGTTGGTGTTTGTTACGACACACTTCACTTATTATTCGTCAGTTTTTGGTGGCTCGAAATCAAGTCTGTGTGTTAAATCATCCACCGTATTCACCTGATTTAGCACCATATGACTTCTCCTTGTTCCCAAAACTTAAAATGAAATTGAAAGGATGTTTTTTGAGGATATTGAAACCATTCAAACAGCATCTACACGTGCACTAGAGGCAATACCACGGGCTGGGAGCTGGAACACGCATTTGAATCATTATTAAATCGATGTAACGCAGTTGTATTGAATCAGGAGGAGAATATTTTGAATAAATTAAAAAAAAAAAAACTTTCAAAAATCGTGTTTTTAATGTATTTTCTAGGACCAAGTCCGGAATATTAATTGTCGCACTGTGTCTATATACAAATTGTATATCTTATATGAATGAGTCTTTGGTGTCGTGTATATATTTTATATATAATTTATATTGTAAAAAATTTATCTTTTACTTTGTGTAAAAAAAAAAACAGACTGAATTTTACATAATTTTAAAACTTTGCCTAATATATATATATATATACATATATATATCTATATCTATAGACAGAGTTATATAAACAAAATGAACACAATTTGTCACATTTTAATTGAGCAAACTTAAAACTTTTAAAGAAAACTATATCCATCCTATAAAGCTGTTTGTAAATGTAAATGTAAAAAAAGAAAACATACTACAGAATTTAGTAACTATTTTGAAGTGAAAATGTATCATGTATTGTATATTTTCTGACTGAATTATAATGTCTCCTCATATGTTGTAATAATTTTTGTTTTCATATACATACATATATAGTTTGTTAACCGTAATTAAAAAAATCTAAAAATTAATTTTATAGTATCCGACAACAATCAATGCCTTTTTGAATCAATGTTAATTAGTTATATGGTTTTTTTCTGCCAAATTCAATCAAAACTGACCATATTCAAGTTATATTTCTAGATTTTCCTATATATAATAGTTCAATATAGAATATTAGAATTGATATGAAATTTAGAGATTTTACATCATAATATGAGTTTCTGTATATCGAATTCCTTCATTAAATCCATCTACAAAATTTTTAAATATTTTTTTGGAAGAACGTTTAGGAATGTCTTAACAAAAATGTGGAATTTGCACAGAAACGAATTGAATAATAGTCGAATATGGAAAGTATTTGTTTTGATTATATAATATATGAAAAAATAATTTGATTAGAATTCAAATTCTAAAAGAACTACTATTATATATTTGAGAATTCATCAATCAATCAATCAATTTATTTAATTCGCAATATATCACTGTCACATATATTTCCCACTATCACTGTCACACTATCACATATATTTGTCACACTATCACATATATTTCCCAAGTTTTTTACGTAAAATATTAAGTAGGATTTTTACAATCTGGTTTTAGCCTTCTGTTGTTAGTTTCTTAATTTGTGGCTTTTACGGTGTCAGTTTTTTTCCTTAAACGAATTTCGAATAGCCGAATTGAATTTATTTCAAATATTATTCTATGCTATATGAAGATTTTGGTTTTGTTTTAATCAAATTCTAAATCGAATTTTTTTTTATGAGAATCCAGACGTCAACAATAATTTTGTTTGATAAAAATTTAAAAAAATATTAGCAAAATAATGAAAAAATAATTGAACAAAATCTATGCGAAAATTATAAGTATATAGAAGTCATTGGTAGAATTCAAGCGAGTTAGAATAGAATTATAGTACTGGGATGGGTGGTCCGTCCCCTAAACACTTGACCCCAGGGGCTCATTGTGTTACTGCCCTAAATTATCCCATATTCATCCAATCATTGGTCCTGCCCAAAAACCTGGCCAACTTATTGATGGGTATGGACTTAATTTCCTCAGGCAATGGAAATGATGAACCAATGAAACCTATGTCTTCTCCCTGCTAAGGCTTCACATTCACATAGAATGTGCTCCGCAGTTTCTTCTTACGTGTGGCACAGCCTACACATATCGCAGCTAACGATTTTCATGCTGTATAGATGAGCTCTTAGATTATAGTGACCGGTCAAATATCCGACCACCAATCTAGTATTTGTCTGATATTTAGGAGGAGGATTTGTTCCGTCAGTCCCCTTGTTGTATGCATTAATAAAGAGCTTAGAATGCCTGCAGCCATCAGTGTCATTCTGTGACTCTCGTAGCAGCATTTCCTTCATCCTTGCTCTAATAGTGCCCGAGTCAGCAGAGCTCTTTCGCGCGAGTTATATGCGAACATTAAATATCTATATAATAGAAAATTTACCGAAGAGAATTTTCATTTATACTTTAATTATATTAAACAAATGAATAAAATAACCTAAAATGTAATATAACTTTTCGAAGAAGAAGACGAAAAAAAAAAATAATAGCAACAAATGCGAATATTTTGAGACTGTGTGTTATTTTATCTTTAATTTTATTTCGCATTTTTTTATTTTTTTTCTTTCTTCATTTTTTGTTAACATTTTTAATTTTTCAATATATATATATATATATATAGTATACATAAAATACAAATACAGATAAATAAGAGATAGATTAGGTAATCAAAAATGTATTGAATATTCTCATATACAAACAAACCAACACACACAAATAATATATACATATAATCATATAATATAGTTAATGCTAAAAATAATAATAATAACGTGTGGAAGGCCGAATTTTATGTTAGTTAATTTAATATTAAAAAACAAAAAATACACACATTTATATAAATTATTTCTTTTTTATGTATTCAAATATATCTATCTGTAAAAGTAAATGTAAGTTTTTTTTATTTTCACTTATGTATGTAACAGACAAAAAAATATAATTAATAAAATTAAAATTATGCTTAATAAGTTCAGCTCAGCTCAGCTCTGACATTTTATTAGTGTAAATGTAGTCAAAAAAAATTATATATTACATCGCAAAGTACCTTGTACTTGATGATGATTAGTTAAAAACCAAACCAAAATTATATTATAATTTTCCAAGGATAATGTCTTATATATTTGTTGTTGTTTTTACTGTGCTGCTATTACAATATATTCTATGCGAATAAATAAAAAAACCACTAATATATTACAATAAAAAAAAAAAAATAAATTAATTATATGTCAGTGGGAGATATAAGCTTATTTTTGACAAATTTAAAAGTTTTGATTGAACATTTTACATTATTATAAATCCACAGAAATAAAATTATTTAATATACACGCAAACACACAGTTTGTTTTTTTTGTATAGTAACAAGCATAAAAAAAAAAAAAATTTTAAAAAACATATGACGAGGTCAAAAAACTTACCGGTTCATTTATATTATATTATTATATATATATATATGAACATAAAAAAAATTTAATATTTCAAAAGATATATTTAAATAAATATTTATTTTTATCTCTTTTAATATATATACTGTTCATTTTATCTTATGTTAGTATAGATATATAAATATGGTAGAAGAAAAAAAAAATTGATACATAATTAATTTATTGTTGACAATTTAAATTATTAATTCTGTTTAATTTTTATTATTTACTTCTATTATAGAAAAATTTGAATAAATACGGTGTTTTTTTTTTTTTTTGTTTTTTGTTATTATTACTTTATATATTGTATTAGATTTTAACATAATTAACATAAATTTAACTTGTATAAATGTATCTATAGAAAGTATCATGTGGAATTTTTTTTTTTTTATATTGCAAAATTATAATTCAATAATATAACCTTTCAAAATACACACACACACACACACAGCGAACAAAATTGATTCAATTTGGTTTCATTATATGTACGTCATGTAAAAAAAAAAAATTGTAATATATTTAAATATCTCCTCATCATTCGATCACATCTTTTGGATTAAATATCTGTGAAATTTATATTTAAAAAAAAAAAACCTACATTTAAAAATTAGTGTTGTTTTAGTAAATTTGAGGATTTTTTTTTGGATTTTTGGCCGTGATTTGACCTTTGTTTATGCAAAATTTAGTAAATAGTAAATAAGTTACTTCCTTTTGCATATAATATATTTATTATTATTAATATTATTGAAAAAAAAAAAAACCTTTATAGGAAATTTTTTTTTAAGGTCAGTATTTTATTGAACTTTTGCTAAAAAACTAAATAAATAAATAAATAAATAATCATTGATAATTAATATACAAGCAAAAAAAAAATTTAAAAATAAATAATTTAACTATTCTTTTTAATAGATTTGGTATAATCGTTTTTGAAAATTTTACACATGATATTTATATAATACATTCTAGATATTGAATGAGGTTTTCTTAAAAAGCATATTGAATGAGGTTTCTTCGTTGGACAAATTCTTAATTCTTTGGTTTGAGAATTTTCCAAGAATTTCATAAATTTTAGTATATGTTTTGGAAATGGAAAATGTTAACGAAATTAATTTTTGAAGACGATTTCATGAAAAATTAGTTAACCAATTGTTTTGAAAATTTTCTGCATTGTTAATTATGTATATTCTAAATGATTTCTGTATTGAATATTAGATAGGATTTCTTAAAACGCATTCGAACAGAATTGAGAATTTGGCAAGAATATCATGATTTTTAGAATTAATTTTTATATAGGAAATTTTACCCAAATCTCTGTAATGCTTTTTTTTCTTTAATAAATTTGGAAATGATTTTGAACAATTTTGACACTGTATTTTTAATGCATACTAAAATGTATTACAGATATCCAGGCCCAATTAATAAAATCAAGCGCCCTGAAACATAACAAGAAAAAACCTATTAATTTATTTTTTGTGCTTCAAAATCATAAAAATAAGGTATATGTCCCACAAGGAGCTCTAGGAAAATCTGGCAAGCATAAGTTTGATTTATCAGTTCTCTGTCCGTAGTTCTTTGTTCCAGAAATTTTCTCTAGAACCATAAGAATTTGCTTTATTATTTAAAATATCTGATCGTTTTCAGCGTCCCTAGGCAACGGCGCCTTGTTCGTTCGCACCAATATCTTGTATGTCCCTGCAGCAACGGCGGCCCTGCAGATATCATAGGGTAAATATTGAAAGGACTTTGACATAATTGAAAATTTTCCAAGAGTTTTCCACATAATTTTCCAAGAATATCATGAATTTTAGTTAATTTTTTATTTGGAAAATTTTACCGAAATTAATTTTTGAGGATGATTTCATGAAAAATTAGTTTACCAATTGTTTTGAAAATTTTCTGCATTGTTAATTATGTATATTCTAAATGATCTCTGTATTGAATATTGGATGGGATTTCTTAGAACGCAGTCGGTTAGTATTGAAAAATTTTTTCCAAGAATTTCACAAAGGAAAGGTATTTTTTAATTGGAAAAGTTATAATTTCAATTGCTGATTGAAATATCATGAAAATTCTTTGACTCAAAAATCTAGAAACTTAAGGGTTTGAAATAATTCCATTGTTTTACTATACCAATATATGAACAAATCTGATTAGTTTTTAGAATGAATTTTATATAAAATGTCCGTATTTTTAATTATTTTTAGCGTAAATTTTGTTGATTTTCCATCAGAAAATCTATATATACGCGTTAAATATATAAAATTATTCTTTTTTTTTTTAAATATATACTATCTAATAATAAAATTTCACTTTCTAAATTTATATAAATATAGTTATATAGTTGTTCAATAAATTCTATGTCAAATAAATAGAATAAAAACACATATATATGATGCGTTTATATACAATTATAAATTTTATAAATAAAATACATATAAAAATTTGAATGTAAGAAAATTCTATATATAAATATATAGAACATTAAATGTTTCGTTTCTATTTTCCTCCGCAAAAATAATACAAAACACTATAGTATGTGAAAATTTATTTTTATCAACAATATTACGTGTATGTCGGTATGTATATATAATATTTGAGAATTGTATATATGTAATTTTTTTTTGCACACAATTTTCTATAAAAAAAAAAAATATAAATGTTTTTTGCTTTTTTCACTTTTGGTTCATTGCCCTGATTTTTGTTTACATAAACTTTATTCTATTTTTTGTTTTTTTTTTGTTTGAGCAAATCACTAAAAAACTAATTCTATTTTTAATAATTCTATATCTATTTTCTTTTTTCATATTTTCTATATAGCAATTTGTTGGTGGTTGTTTTTTTGTTCTTTATAGATATTTTTCTACGCATAGTTCTATAGAGATAAAATTATATTTGATAGATGTTGATTAAAGATAGAAAGAAAATTAAACAGAAGGTATTGAGTATAGAAAATTTTAGTATGAAAATACCTTTACCGATTCTTTATAGTGGTTAGGAAATACCGTCATTTTTGTTTATCTATCGATGATGATTTTCCATTCAATTTTCAACTTGAAAATTTCAGGTAACTATGCCTTTGAATGTCTGAATGTATTTTCTTTCAAATTTTTTTATTAAATTTCATCGAATGTCTATTTTGGTAATGCTTTTACTTTAGATGCATAATATATTAAAACATAATTTCGAAATTTTACAAAAAAAAAAATGGATAATTGGATAAGCGATGAAGCGAATAATGCGAATATTTTGAATATATTATAATTACAATAAACTATTAATTAAATAGGTAAATTTTAATTTTCAAAAATACATACACATACACACACCATTTGATTGTCCTTTCTATTTTTGCGTTTTTTTTTAAACGGTTATTTTAATTTATTTCCATAAAAACAGGTCTCTCTCTCTTAATAGTAAAAAACAAATTTCTATATATTATATTTGTATCTGATATATAACTTACTAATATATCTCGTAAGTTACAGCGACGATTGTTTATTTTTCTTCTTCTTATTTTTGCAAATGCAAATATGCAAAACATTTTCCATAAATCACAATTAATAATGTTAATTAATTACAAAATAATCGTTTTTTTTATTATTATATTTTATTCACCTTTATAAAATGTGTAAAAATAAATTATAATAATAAATGCGATTATGATGGTATATATATTAATATAATGTCATTCATATTTATATACCAACAATAAACAATATACGATTACATTTGAAATTTTTTCATCAATATGATAATTTTTGCTATACACTATATGATAATATGCATTAATTTGTATATGCAGGATTAACAAATAGAATTTAAAAATCATTTAATTTACCGTATTCAATATATTGTACCAAAAAAAAATTGATGATAAAAATCAAGTGAAATTTAAAATATTTTATAGTCGTCAGTTTTGTCATTGATTATTAAATTTGCAATAAAATCAAATTCATTATGATTTTTTCTTTTCTGGTCAGTGATTAGTTCATTTTAATAACAATCAAATGAACAAGCCCAATGTGGGACAAATTTTCAACTATTTGAACATGAAACTTAATTAATCTGCACCTTAACTCATCAATATAAGGTACTTTCAGTTAAAAGAAAATAACTTTAAAGTTTCTTTAATTATTATGTGTGTGTGTGTAAAAGAAGGTAATAAATTCCGTCAGAAACAAACATTTTTTTTTAATCCCACATAATTTTCACCTTATTAAATATTACATATATAGAGATAAATCTATATGACAGCAACGTTTAAAAATAAAGAAAGAAATTTTTTTATTCGTTTATTTAGTTTAAAATTGATTCAGTTAATATATACAAAAAAATTTTTAATCTATATGTAATATGTGTCTAAAAAATAAAAAAAGAAAAGCAAAAGAGATTTTCCGTGATGTATATATTTTTATTTTTTTTTCTGTAATACGACGTTCATTTGTTTATAAAGTATATAATAATATCTATGTTATATTATTATATGCATTTATCTATATATACAGAAATAGAGATAGAGATTTTGCAAATTTTACTATACCTATATATATATATATATAATATACATGATGAATAGAACATATTATAATTGGAATAAACCTTTGGCGATTATCCAAGAAAGTTAATTTTCTTTCACTCTATAATTACTTTATATATTTATTATTTTTTTTATTTGGTTAACGAACGAACAGATCACGCACGCTTTTCTCTATATATATAATATCCATACCGTATATTTACATATATAAAGCCTCATCACAGGAATCTTTTCGTATTATATATTTGCAAAAAATATTATATTACATTTTAAATATATGGAACATCATCATCATCATCATCATATAACTATAAATTTTCCTCTTGGATATTTCATATAACAAAAAAAAAACCATACGTCCGTTTTATATAATCTTAATCTTTTTTACTTTAATTCTATTTTTAAGCATATACCGCAATTACATACATTCAGTATAAGTGATTTATTAGTTTAGTCTTGGAATTTTTTAAATCCTTTTCTTTTTTTTTGTGCTGCTTCACTTTTCATTTTTTTTACCTTTCTATTCGTTTGACTTTTTAATATAACCCTAATTCACACATAGAAATCCAAAAGGATTCTTACACATAATTCCAGATTTTTATCATCAATTCGTTTTGAAAATTGTACACGATATATATATATATATATATATTTTATAAATGATCTCTGGATAATATTTGTTAAGATTTCCTTGAATGAACTGTATCATAATTGAGAATTTTCCTGGGACTTTACGATTTTTAGTATATTTTTTTATCATGAAAAATTTTGTGGTTATAAATTTCAGATGGTGATTTCTGGAAAAATTACTAAACAAATCATTTTGAAAAATTTACCTAGTTTATTTATAATACAATATTTTCTGATCGTTTCATTTTGTTGACTTGTTTATCTTTTTTTCAAGAGCTTCAAGAGTTTTCTTTTTCGTTTTTCCAACATTTTTCAATAACGCATAATCTGATCTGACAACTTCCCAATATAATCAAATCCAAAGGCTAATTAGAAATATTTCGTTCTATTCTTAAACAAATTGTTACATGAAATTTTTATATGGGTTTTATAGAATGATTCAAAAGGATGCCATTAAAAAATAAATTTTTCGCTATACAACCAACAATCTGGTTTTAGCGCCCAACAACAGCCTTTCTGTTGTTAGTTTCTTAATGTGTGGCTTTTACGGTGTCGGTAATTAGCCGTACGACCAACCGCAAGCGGAATATACAACTCTGTGTTAAAATTCAGATTCGAAAAATAACCGAAAACACAAAACATATTTTATGCATTCAGTAGGATTCGAACCCACAACCCCAAAATTTTGTTAGAATTTTAGGTTGGCATTTTTAACATTTACACCACAGAGTTGTACTCTGTAAAGGATGCCATTAATAGATGATAAAATTTCACCTTTCTTTACAGCTCTACACTGCGGCTTTCTATTCTATATACATATATATATATATATATAGGTGCTTGATTTCACAGAATTTTCCATTTTTCAATATAAACTATTTATATCTAAAATACATTGTATTTTTATTTTCTAAAATGAATTGTTTAGTTTATGGCGCAGCAGGAACCCAAAAAAAAAAACACAAAACTTTAGAATTTTTCCACCAAAAATTTTCTCTTTGAATTAATTTCACTTTTTTGTTATATTGGTAGTATTTCAATACAAGATGATGATTTATATATGTATATTATTTTGAATTTATATTTGGAATTTTATTGGTAAATTTTCTATACAAAAATAAATTAATATATTTCTTCTTACTTGATGTGATGTTTTGTTTCACCTATTTTTTATTTATATATAATACTTTTTGTATAGAGATATTTATTTAAATTGTATACATATGTAAATTGTAAAATGGAAAAAAAATTATATTTGTTTATAAATTTTTAAGAAACAATTTTTGTTTTTTTTTTTTATTTTTGGTTGTTACTTTACAATATAGATTGTTTTAAAGGCAATTGTCCAAATATTTATATATTTGCATATAACACAAAACGAAAAATAAATATACAAAACTCTAAATTCAAGAAATTCTATTGTTTTTTTTTTTTTTTTTTTTGGTTTTTCTATTGTAAAAAATAATATATCAATACTATAGTAAAATATAAGCTTTTGTTTGTTTGTTTATAATATAAAATAGGTGAATTTTCCTTTGCTTGGGTGTGTGTGTATGTGTGGAAAAATTGATGACAATCAAAGACGTAAATATATTTCTATATATAGATAGCATTTGAATACGAAAAATAAAAAAAAATCAACCGATGGAAAATATAAATAAATATAAAAATATCATTTATAATAAACGAAGACACACTTGTTGATTATTGCTTTTCGTTTTTCTTTACCAACAGAGTAATAATGTATGGTATATATAGATATATATGTACAACAACGATGTAATTTATATATATTGAAAAGATAACTTTTTGTACATACCACAACATATTGAGTATTAAAATGATATATATATATATTTATTTATAAAATATTACTTTTTAATTTTTCGCGTGCAAGTTATGTCATATAAGTGTTTTTTTTTTATACTTAATCATGGAATATATATACAATCTCAATTATCGTATATTAACATTTATACAAAAATAAAATACATATAATGAAAAAAAATGTATTTACTTTATACATAATTTCAAGATAAAAAATCGGTAATAATTATACTTTTTTTTTTTTTTTTGTATTAGTGTAATGCGATAAAAATTTTGTTTTTTTTTATACAATTTTTGTTACCTATTTTTTTATTAATCTCATTTGGTATATATTCGTACATTTATTATTATTATTATTATTATTAATGGTATATAATCTAATCTTTTTTCTATTTTTAAAATATGTATAATTATAATATAATACTAACAGAATTATATAGTGTATGGGGTCGAAGAAGAAGAAGAAACCGAAGAAACTTTTACAAGAGATTTGTTGTTGATAATGTTTCTACAGTAAGATTAAACCAAAAACTATGATCATCTTTGAGATCATACAGAAATTATATAAAAAAAATTCATATTTATTTTTGACATTATCAAAATATCTCGATTTTGATATTGCAAACATTTTCTTTTTGTCTTCTGAAATTGATTTTGATCGATTTACTATCATAAGAGACTTTTCTGCTGGAGGAAATTCATTTAGAAATTGATTTTGAATGATTTTCTATTATTGGAAAATTTTCTACTGAAGGCAATTGATTTAGAAATGGATTTTGAATGATTTTCTATCATATAAGAAACATTTCTATACGGAAAGAAATGAATTTATAAATGAATTTCTAATGAATTTGTTAATAGAACTTTTTCTACTGAAGCAAATTCCTTCAGAAAACGATTTTAAATGAGTTTCTATCAAAAAGAATTTGTGAATTTGTGTAGAAAGGGATTTTGAATGATTTTCTATCAAACGATACTTTTCTACTGAAGCAAATTAATTTAGAAATGTAGTTTGAATGATTTTCGATCAATAGATAAATTTGCACCAACACAAATTCGTTTAGAAACGGATTTTAAATAATTTTGTAGCAAAAGAAAAATTTCTGCTGGAGGAAATTCATGTAGAAATGGATTTTGAATGATTTTCTATTTTTGGAAAATTTTCTACCGAAGGCAATTGGTTTAGAAATGTACTTTGAATGATTTTCTATCATTGGAAACATTTCTATACGGAAAGAAATTAATTTATAAATGAATTTCTAATGAATTTGTTAATTTTCTACCGAAACAAATTCCTTCAGAGATCGATTTTAAATCATTTTTCTATCAAAAAGAAAATTTTCTACCTAAGGAAATTTGTATTGAAAGGGATTTTGAATGATTTTCTATCAAACGATACTTTTCTACTGAAGTAAATTAATTTAGAACTAGATTTTGAATGATTTTCGATCTATAGAAAATTTTCTACTGAAGGAAATTAATTTAGAAATGTAGTTTGAATGATTTTCGACCAATAGAAAATGTTTATACCTTTGGAAATTGGGATTTTGAATAATTTTTATATCAAACGAAAATTTTCTAAGAACAGTCCTATATTGAGTACGTTTTCATAATATAATCATACATACATAAATTCTTATTATTTGAATTATGATTGCCATCAACATTCAACATGAACATTGTTTATGTTTTTTTTTATATGGCTATACAATTTACTAATTATATAGTTACTATATACAATATACAAAACTTTATATGTTATAATTATTATTTTTAATTATTAGTAATGTTATATATAAAAAAAATAATTCATATATAGACTGAAATCTGTCATAAAAGAAATGATAGAGATTATATCAATTAAATCAATTATTTACAAAAAAATTTACCATTTATAGATGAATATTTTTTTTTTATTTTCTTTTTACATACTACATAGTAATATTTCGCGTGTAAAATATATATCTATATATATACAGTTAAAAATAAGATGAAATTATGATTGTAAATATATCTGTATATAATATAATGGATATAGATTTAGATACATAATAATCTTATTAACATAATGTATATATACATTTTTTTTTTCTTCTTTTTTCTACTTCTTCTGCAAATAAAACGTTATACATATCATAGTTTTTTTTTTCACTTCTCTCTATAATAATAATATAAGATAATAAACAGTTGTTTAAAATTATACCTGTGCGATGTATGTTAAAAAAAAACACCATTTTAATGTATTTATTTAACAAAACTATATTTTATTCTAAAATTAGAGAAAAATATAATATTATAATAAAGAATTTCGCATGATTGATGCAAAAAAAAAAAAAATGTTTATATAATTAATTATTTATTTTAATTATATTAATAGTATCATTATTATTATTATTATTACTTTTATTATTATTCTTATTATTATTATTATTACTATTACTATTATATATTAAAGAATTTTAATAATTTTATTCAGAAAATTAATCTATATATCATTTACCTGATATATTTATAACAGTTTACACTCAATTATATCTTAAAAATAATTAACTGTAGACAGCTGCAATTTTTTTTTAAACTCATTTTGGCTGCACACACACATACACAGATTATAGATAGAAAGTTTATTGCAATTGTATGGAAAGCTATTCGGGTAAGTTCTGATAAGAACATTTTTGTTTGAGTTATATACGAAAGGGGATTATTTTAATTATTCATATATTAATTGTTCCATTATTTAAAAACATTTTCCAGTGATTTTTTTTTGAATTAATAAACTCAAACAAAAAAGTGAATAAATTCCATTTGAAAAACAAAACTTTTTCTATTACAGTTTTATTTCAAAAAAAAAGTGTACGTAAAAATTTACAAAAATAAATGCAAATAAAATTTTCTTGTTGTCTAACGGTTTGAATAAATTTATCTCTATGGTTTATATAGGAAATAATATAAAATCTAATAAAATGAAAAAAAAAAAAAATGCAAAATATATATACATATAAAAGACCTGTTTTTTTTTTGCTAAAATAAGTACAACCGCGACCATCGCAAATATCTTACGTTTTTATTTTTTAACATTTATCTATATACTAGTATATCTATCTATACTTTATCTAAACAGGGTGTTTTAAAAGGTACCAGATGCTGCATAGATAGAGTTCTTTTTAAGTTGCCAAGATACTTATGTTTTTTTTATTATATATTGATTGTAGTTTAAAGAGGGGGTTATTAGAAACGATTATATACAGTGATTCTATAGGAATTTTATTCTCTTCAATTTAAATTTCTTTGGTATTTCCAAGATATTGCAATTATTCCACGTTAAAACGGCCTTCAATTTTCCCCTAGATCGACTGTTTCTCAAAATTAGAGGTGTAATTTAAAATAAAAACAGAAAATGAGAAATTTCCATTTAAAATTCATCTCAAACATATTTAGAATCGTACAATCACCGCGATCTAATACCTGCATGATAAATCACCCTGTTTCAGATTGTATATATTTTATTGAATACGACGACGACGACAACGAGTAATCAAGCAAAGGTATAATGTTCTTAAAATAAAAATTAAAAACATACAAAAATACCATTTGTATATATACAAAATAAAAACATATAAAAATTTGAATATAACCGCGCTCATTTAACACGATATAAACTTATAATAATAATAATACCAAAAAAAAAACCTTGCAATTTACTGTCCATTCCCCATTCGCAAAATTCAGTTGTTGAATTATTATTCATTTTCTTTGCAAAAAAAAAACAGAATGTATGTTTCTTATATGTTTAGATTATAAAATTAAAATATGATGGACATCATCATCATATACATATATATATATATTAGCGGCGGGTATATAAAGGTGTGTCCATTGTCCACAACGATATATCTAAAGATATATATACGATATACATATTTTGTATGTTTATGTATAACAAAACATTGTCAAATATTGAAATCAATGTGTGTACTGTGTACTCATAAAATCACACTTAAATCACACAAAAAAATTAAAAAAAAAAAAGACTATATTTGCATATTATTTTAAAATATAGTATAATAAATTTATATGTACATTGGAAATACAATATAAAAAATACGAAAAGAAATATATTAAGAAAATATAGAGAACCAGTTCTAATTCTTTTTGGTTTTTAGCATTAGCAAAATTTTTCAAAAGGTATTTTTATCTTTCTTAATATTTTTTGATATGCTTATATTGAATAATTTGTGGATTGATAGAATTGAAGAATTGAGTATTGATAGATCAATATATATGTTTGGATAAACATTTTTTTGCATGTGTAATTTTTTTTGTTATAAACAAATATAATGGATTTGAGAACAGAGTGATCTGAAAGGTAATGCAGTCATAAAAAACGGTGGTGATTATATTCTATATAATATGATGAATTTTAAGTCTTATTTTATCTATAATTTTTTATGATATCGAATGTTTCTATGAGGACTTTGAGAAATATGAGGACTATGAGGACTATGAGGACTATGAGAAATTTCTAATCTTTAGAATAACTTATCATTAAAATCCCAATCACCGGCTGAATGACTGCCGATCTGGAGTTAAACTCCATAAAATTCCATAAATCTTGTTATAGAAAAACATAACTGAAATCCAATATTAAATATTAAAATGTGTAATTAATTTTAAGGAGATCATTAACAACGGGATATAAGATTTTAATTGAATTAATATATGGGATTCAATTTTGATCCTTACCGTATGCATGTTTTAATAATCTCATACGGCTAAAATCTCATAAGGTTAAAAAGAAAAATTCTTTATTGTTTTATTGCTCTGTATCTAAATAAACAAAAAAATTCGCAATGTTTATCCCAAATAGAAATTAAAAAAAAAAAAAAAAAATGAGATAAATATGATAGAAAAAATAAAACATTTGCCAAAATTATATTTACTCGCTATGCTTTGCTATACATATATATATATATATATGGCGATAATTAAGAAGAAATTTAAGTTGTTGTTTTTTTCTTTTTATGCTTTTGGCTTTATATATATATATTTATTTACATTTTTTTTTTATAATATCATCTACGACCTTTTTAAAATAATATTTATTGTGTGTGTGTGTTTATATTTAGTTAAATATTTGTCGTTTTTTTTTTGTTTGTCAAATGTGGGCGGTTTTTTTTCTTCTACTTTTCTACTTAAATACATTTAAATATAATGTATAGATTATATATATTAATATTACCAAAGTGACTTAAATAATTTTCATAATTTATGAATACCTTTTATAATTTATTGTTTTTATTTAATAAGGCGGTTATCTAACAAAGGGTAAATATATATTAAAGCCTTATATGCCAATGGGGTATCTTGAGGATAGAATAAACTGTGAAAATTATGCAAATTTTAGAAAATTATACAGAGAATTTCCTTAAGAAAATTGATGGAATTTCCTATTTGAAAATTGATAGAATTTCCTATTAGAAAATTGATAGAATTTCCTATTATAGAAAATTGATAGAATTTCCTTAAGAAAATTGATAGAATTTCCTTAAGAAAATTGATGGAATTTCCTATTAGAAAATTGATAAAATTTCCCTAAGAAAATTGATAAAATTTCCCTATGAAAATTGATAAAATTTCCTTAAGAAAATTGAATAGAATTTCCTTAAGAAAATTGAATAGAATTTCCTTAAGAAAATTGAATAGAATTTCCTTTACAAGAACTTTACCGATTTTCCTTAAGAAAAGTATACAGAGTTTCCTTAATATAAATGATAGCAAAATTTCCTATTAGAAAATTAAACAAAATTTCCATACAACAGATTTTAAGAATTATTGCCAATTTTTTTTTTTCAAATATTATAATTTTCTTCCCAATTGTAAGTCGAGTGTGTGTTTTATTTTTTTGTCACCTTTATTATACAACCGTCATTGCTGTATAAATAATAGGTAAAAAAAAAAGCACACGTATGTCTTAACACACTTAAACGATATACTTTAATATTTACCGCAAATCCCTATAACCGTACTAAAAAAAAAAGATTAAATTTTGATTAAATATATTGATCGCATGTTAAACTACCAAAAAAAAAAAGTCATTGGCATTTTTTTCGCAATAAATAAATATACATATATATATATAGATAAATAGATGTGTATAGTTTTTATTATTATTTATAAATCTGCGTTTTCTGAAAGTTTTTAATTATGACACAAAAAAAAAACTATATATTATAGAAATATTTACATAAAAAAAATTGCTTCAACGGTAAGCGCTTAAATTGTATTTTTTTTTATTACAAATACAATAATTTATTTGAAATATTATATTTATTTATTTTTTATACATATATATACAACATAAAATTAAAAAAAATATTATGTAAAAAAACAAAAAAATCATGTTCATTATTTAGTTAGATAGATATTTATTATAACTGCGCGCGAATAATTAATTTTTTTTTATTTAAAAAATTTAATGAATAATTTACGTGAACTATTTCGTGAACATGTTGTTGTTTTAAATTATATAATTTAAATTAAATTAAAAATGTATATATAAAATATCAAAAGAAGATGTTTTATTTCTTTTTGTTTTTTTTTTTATTTTTATTCTATATATTGATATTCTTTAACTAATTTATTACCTTTTGCAATAAAATACAACGTTTTTTAAAACTAACAGATCTTTTTTTTTTCTTTCTTTATTGTTAATATCATTAAATAAATATCTATTTTTTTTTTATTAACATAAAATGATATTTTATGATTTTATTTATATGAGACCTTATCAAAATGAGAAAGAGATTTATTTTAAATATAGAAATTAATTTTAATTTTTTGGGTTTTTTCCACAAAATATCATATTGCGATTTTTTTATTTTACATCATAAAGTATTTCGTAGTATTTTCTATACTACAAAAGGTGTATTTTATGGTGGTTGATGCAGAATTGCAGTTTTATTCATAAAAAGATTATCGTCCTAACTTCTGGTGGATTAGTTTTCTGTTATCTATATATACATATAGAAATCTCATGTCTATTGTATATAAAATCTTATTATCAAAAATCAAATTAAAATATTTGTTATAGTTTAAAAAAACTCCTATAAATCTTAATACTTTTCCCCGGTAATAAAAACCATTCATTCATAATTATAACCTTATATATTGATGTTTAATATATACCCATTTTTTTTTTTTGACCGTATCAAATTATAAATTATATCACTCTATAATTCATATATATATTCAACTCAATCATTATACTATTTGAATAATATTTGAAAAAAAAAAACAAATTTAAACAAACTTTCTAAATGATCATAATAATTAGATTAAATTTTAGATATGGTTTAAAAAAAAAAAAACAATGCGACAGATTAAAAATAAATTTAATTAATAATTTGCATATATTATACATAGATAGTTGCAATATAATAGTCATTAATATATGTATATATGCATACACTTTTATAATGAAAAAAGTGAAATGTGTCCTCATATAATCAAAGCATATATAGATTGCAATCTATTGCTAAATCAAACTATAAATATATATATAGAGAGATTTAAATAATATTAAGGTCATTCCGGACAGGTCATCATCGTTTAACCCATCCTCAACCCTGCTAATCCTTTTAAGGGATATGGTCATTTTATACCAAGAAAAATAAATATGTTTGGGAAATATTTGGTCTATCTTGAACTGAAATCTTGAAACGTGGTGCATTTTTGGTGTTTACAATATTAATTCAATTGTAATATTATTCATAACTTCTAAAATAATCTGATCGCCCAAAGCTTCTAATTCAATTATAAAACGTATTCCCTATCAAATTCTGAAATTATTTACAGTTTTCTTTAACCTTTTCTTTTATTAGAAACTTACAATTATTTCGATTCCCCAATCCACAAATATTGTTAAATCATTTTTTTTTTGTGTGAAAGTTTATAAAGTTTTTCCCGTCCAATTCGTCATATTCATTCTTCACAGTTCAGTCGACAAAACGCATTCAATCAGGAAAGAGATTTGCAATCCCACAGTCATGTCAATAAAAATATATTCATATTGAAATTAAACAGAAAATTAATTGTTATAAGATACGATATGTATTTTTATTCGAGTTTTTTTACTATTGTTATATGTATATAGTATATAGTATAAAATCAACATCACAAAAGTATATTAAATGTATATATATTTTTACCTATCAGATGGATTTTCTACATCTGTATAAGAATCAATAAATATTGTGTATGTGAAAGATCTCTGCGGGAAAGATCATTTTATAGGTATTATTACCATGAATGCTCTAATGAAATTTTAAAGCTAATTCCCGGAACCAATTAACTTCTCTTATAATTCGAGATTCATTCACAAAAGGCTCGCATTCATATTACATTCATAACAAACAAATTTGGAAATTCGCATTTTTCCCAAAAACATCAAGATTATGAAATCTTCTGTCTACCTGAACTAGAATTTCCCCCTACTTTTGATTATCGCAGTCATTTAAATTAAACATTTTATCTTATCTATAAAAACGAATCCTCCTAAAGTTCAACGTGGACAATTGTTTTTGAAAACATATGAGTGATTTTTTCTTATTTCGTTTTAGTGTAAGTTTGTTTTTTATCTCATATGTTTGCTTTATTTTCAAAAATTCATAAATTAATCCACATATTATAATAGATTTACCACCCAAAATCACTTAAATGTATTCAATGCATCTAAGGTTCATTACATGATTAAGTGATTTCGTTATCGGCTCACGGCAATAGAATTGCGAGGTTTTACGGGCGCTAAACCGATTCTGCCGTAGTAACGAACAAAAAAAACATATTATGAATTATACAAACATATATAAAAATATCATCGTTTCCGATCATCGAAATCATTAACAATAAAGTTCTATTGTTCAGCAAGTAAAGTATAAATTGATTTAAAGAAAATACGATTAAAGGAAATTGAGATTGAAGAAATTATTAATGACTTGACCATGCGGAAAACCCGCATAAACCCGAATTGACTGAAAAAAAAATTATCAATAAAAAAAAATTTAATTATTTAATTATTTATTTTAATTAATTTTTCGCTATACAACCAACAATCTGGTTTTAGCGTCCAACAACAGCCTTCTGTTGTTAGTTTCTTAATTTGTGGCTTTTACGGTGTCGGTAATTAGCCGTACGACCAACCGCAAGCGGAAATAAAAAAAAATAGGAAGAATAAAACCTTTAAAGGAATATTAGTTGTGGTTGTCGTTCAATTCATTTAATTTGATTTATAAGATTAGTTTTAGTGTCTTTTGACAACTGTCTTATGGTTTTCTATTCTGTTGTATGTTCTGCATTGTTAATTTTTTGTATCGCTAATTATTTGTATTTATACGAACGAACCGAATATAAGAAAACTAACAAATTTTCGGTGTGAAATAGAGATTTGGAAAAAAACGGTGTGAAATAGAGAAAAACAGATTTTATAGATTGAATTAGAGTTGTTTATTATAGGATTTAAAAGTATACGACCACATCTGATCCAAACCGATCCGATCAGACTGATATTTTAATTTATTGACGAAACAAAAATAAAAAATATAATGTATTAATTTTAAAGATATTTCGTTGATTAGTGCTTGATAATTTATTTATAGAAAAGGAAGAATCCTTTTGTAATGGAAAATTCTGTATATATATATATATGTTTTTAATAAAACTTTTCTGATGATTTTCATTATTACAATATTTTAGATTTTCTAAATCTCAATAATAAGAGAAAGAAAATTTAGTTAAATATAGAAAAAATCTTTTTGAAAAACTATAACATTTTGTGCACAGTATTTTCTATATCAAATTTCATTTGAGTTTCATAAAGCCTAAATTTTTTGTTTATAACACATTTTGCAAAAACTGTATTAGAAGAAGAACGCTTTTTTTAAACAAATTTTAAATAAACAAACATGTTTTCTTATATATATATTTATGTATGTATATTTCGCAATACAATTCATATATAAGATGATATATATACAAATCATATCGCAGTATCTCATCTGCGTATCCAAATAACGTAAAATAAAATAGAAAGAAATCTTCACATGCAATTTATAAATATATAACTAACTATATATATAATAAATAATGTATATATCAAAAATAATAACGATGAAGGTTACAATTTATATATAATAAACCTATAATATAATTTTCATTAAATAATCAAAATATATATATAAAATAAAAAAAACTTTCCATTCAATTATTTGATTTTGAAAAATTGTAATTGATCGTGTTTCATTGAATAATAATTAAAATAAAATCATTAAATAAAATCTCACCTAATATAAAATTTAATCAAATTTTTCTTTGATTTTAAAAAAGAAAATTAATTTTCCCTTAATCCACCGCATTCACACAAATTTTCTCTTTATTTTTTAATTATTTTTACTTTTTTTTTTTTATCACAGTCACAAAATGAAAAGAAATGCAATAAATATTTTGGAAGAATTTAAAAAAAAAATAAAAAAAACTCTCTGTTAATAAAGAAAAAACAAAAAAAAAATGAACTATAATTTAATTACAAAACGAAAAACTAAAATACAAGGGCAATTTGGCAATGTTGTGTGTTGTTATAACTCTGCCGCCCCCGCCGGTAAATTAACTTTAATAATATATAAAACACATTCACATTTATATAAAAAAAAACTTCGTAATTTGCTATTTTTTTTTTTTGTAATTTTTGCGAGTTTATTCTTATTATTATTGAATAATTTTTGTTTTGTTTTGTTGGTCTTATAATACCAACGAACGAACGATATCAACGATATTGTGTGATGATGATGATGATGACAACGATGATATAATGATGCTGTACGAAAATTCTGTTTATAAAGATGTTGTATATTTAAAAAAAAAAAAACAGAAAATAAAAACGATCTGCTGTTAAAATATTTGTTGCTTTGCTACATATATAAGATATTTTGTATATTCTTTTTGCATAAGTAGATATTCTAAAATCTATATCGTTTTTGAAATTTTTTTAATTTTTTTTTTTTGGATTATATAAAAGATAGAATTATTTAAAAAAAAACAAAAAAAAACCTAATTACGTTTTATATGGAAAATGAGCCCAAAAAATTCACTTAAATTTTAAGATAAATCACAAAAAAATTAATTTATTTTTGGTGGTATTAGATTTTATTATATAGTTTTTTTTTTTTTTTAAATTCTTAATACATTTTCACAAAAGTTATAAAAATTGAAGAAATCATCACACACATAAAACAATATAAAATCGCGAAATTTTTCAAAAACAGATAATTACACAAAAAAAAAATTTTTTTTCCAACACATTTCTAACGCACATTTATATTTTATGTTTCAACAGCATTCGTCGATCGCACGTCATTTTTTCAACTTATATATTCAATTAATTTTTTTTTTTGCAATAAAATAGTACTTTTTTTTTTTTTTTGATACGTAATAGTTTTATTGCAAAAATTAAATTAAACTATGTTTAAAAAATTGTATATAATTTTACGCGAATATTATTGTATAAGTATTTATGGTATATATATATATATATAGCAAGTGGTGGTCAAAACCGCGCGCGTCCGTATCGCTTATGGTCTATTGTGTAAATAACAAAAAAAAAAATTACTTTATATATATAACAAATAATAATAATAATAATAATAATTTTGTGTTTTGTATGGACGGTACCGGACGAAACGAACGAATGCCAAAAAAAATTTAAAAAAATAAATAAATAAAAAAAAAATTCAATCTGCAAAAAATAATATATGCACATATCTCTATATATAAATAATGAAAAATATTATATATTATTTTTATTTTATTATTCTATATATATATATATATATAGGTATTAAAAATTTTTAATAAGATAGAGAATGAATACAAACACACTTGCACACACTACAGTATATTTTAGCAAAATAATAGCTAGCAAAGTCGCAAGAAAACACACTGCGATGTGTGAATAACAAATACTAAAAAATAAAACATATCTTAAAGAAAATGTATATTTGCTTGCGGTTTTTTTTTTTTGCAAGATAAAATATTTTTATTTATTGTACATACATGTATTATGTGTATACGGTATTTTATAAGTAGTGTAGGTATATTAACAAGAGGAGCTTTTCGCATTTTTTCGTATCTCTGTCGCACTCCCCTTTTTTATTTACTAAAAATTCAAATTCAAATACTATAAAGTAATTATAGTACATTTATAATACATATATGTATATAAATGATTTTTTTCGCAAAGTAATTTATATTTTCAAATTTTAAATACAACCAAAATAAAAGAATTAAATACAATTAAATATGTATTTGTACGCATAAATGGATTTTTCTGTTGGAATATTCCTCCCAATTTAAACTAGAAGAGTTTTCTTTAAATCGGAAGAATTTCTGTTATAATTAAGTTGAATTTGCAAGGGATTGCTATCATAAAAATTTTAAATATCCATTTAGGATAGGTTTGTTTTTTTATTATTAGATTTATTGTACAATTAATAGAATACATTGTTTCTCCTTGCGGTTGGTCGTACGGCTAATTACCGACACCACCGTAAAAGCCACAAATTAAGAAACTAACAACAGACGAAGGCTGTTGTTGGACGCTAAAACCAGATTGTTGGTTGTATAGCGAAAAATTAATTTATTTTTTTTTAATAGAATACAATTTGCTGAGCTCCTGCTTTCACCATCATATAATTGTTTGATTAACAACTCTTCCCAAATTTATCACATCCACACAAAATTTAATTTCAATTTTTAGTGAAAATTTCTACCGGTATTAAGAAATCATATGGGTAAGTTATTCACTTACAATTATAAGATATATAGTATATATATTTATAGATTTATCGCACACTAGGCAAAGCAAAAATCATTTTTATATATAATTTCTTTATACACACACATTCAAATAATATTTAAAAAATATAATAATTATTATTATTATAATTTGTTTAGTGAATTTATATTATTATTGTGTAAAAGAGTTTGAAACCAAACATATATATATATTCTTCTTCTGGTTTATATCGCTATATGTATATAAAAAAACGCAGCTATTATATAGTTTAGATGTACTTAAATATTTATATATATGTATATATATAATATACACAATGGCGATCCACTATATGTATAACAAAGTTGGTTGTAATGAAAATTGAAAATTATAACTGAATCACATTTTAGGACGATGCTGATATCAAATATTTTTTATGTAGATCATTTTAAATGTAATTTAAAATTTGGTAATGATTTCCCAAAACTATAGTTAAGAAAACAGAAATGTGTACATATAAATTACAGTAGACTCGCGATATAAGATATACCCTCGATGAATAAGGAAACATCGAAATAGGGAACGCTTTTAAATTTTATATTATAGCCGGCTTTAAATAAGGAACGCTAAATCATAATCAAAACCTTGATATAAGGAAAGAGATTAGTGTATTTTTTTACAACGTGTTGGTATTCAACAAAATTTATTGAAATTGAAAGTATTTGAAAGTATTTGTTAATGAAATTATGTTATATCCTTATATGTTATATGTATAATTTATAAAGATTTGGTAATGATTTTTGAAGGATTGGTTAATGAATTTTTTATGGAATCCCTATCAGAAATTAATTTTTGAAGCATTGGTTAATGAATTTTTTAAGAAATCCCTATCAGAATATAAATGTATTAAACTAAAATTTCCATTTAACCAAATTTCCATTAATATATTAGAAAATGTTTACACAAGAGAATATTCTTTATAGAGGTATAATTCTCTAAACTAAAGAACTTCCTTAAAAAAAAAAAAGAATTTCCTCAGAAAAGTTACCAATGCCGTAATACTATAAAATATAAACTCCACATAGTGGTTAGCACCGGGCCTGTGAATTTTATTATCTGTATATGTGTATAAAAATAAATATACATTTTCGCAAAGTTGCATATATGCATATAGATTTAGATATATATATAGAAGATTGCGAATAAATGCGATGGTCAAATGGACAAAAAACAAACGCACATATATATTTTATATACTATAAATAAAGTTAGAAGAAGATATAATAATAAAATATATATTTTATTATATATACAGTAGAAAATATTCAATATAGAAAAATTTATTATAATATATAACCTGCGAGAGGCTGCGATTTCATCATCATCGCACCATATACATTTTAAAATTGAAATAAAATACCAAATTGTATGTTGTATGTTTGTATGTTTGTTTGCAAGAGTGTAAATATATATAACAAAAATACTATATATATATATATATACGTTATTATAATAGAATTGATGTAATAAATGAAAATAAAAAAAAAAAAATTTGTTTTTTTTACACAATTTGTGGTGTATGTGTTTTTTTTTTTGTTTTCTTCAAAATTTTTGCACATATTCAATTAAATAAAAATAGAAATATATACATTATAATACATACACTTAAAGCAAATCTTATTAAATAATCAAATACTTTAAATACATTTACAAACAGAAATTATATATAGTAATAAAAAAAATAATAATAATAATAATGTTAATGGTTTAATTTTTTTTTTTTGTAAGTACTTAACTAAATCTATTCCATATTCAATTTTTTTTCTTCTTTTCTTACATTATTATATTATTTATACTATTCATAATAAAAAAAGTTATAAATAAATATATATATATATAGCAAATAGCAAGCAAGCAAGCAAGCAATATCAAGTCAGATGTAATGGACGACGACGTCAGAAATATCTATATTTAAAAACATAATTCTATAACCATATATATAATAAATATATGGTATATAAATAATAATAATATATTAATATTATTGTTAATATGTAATTTTTTTATTTTTTTTTTCAAAACGAAATAAGAATAAAATGAAGAAGAAAAAATAAAACACCAACAAAATATTATATTTAAAAAAAATAATTCTAAAATGAATGCGTATGATGTTAATGTTGAATGTTGAGAGTATATTCGCAATATTTGTATTTGTATTTTGTATAATTTAGATCGCGAATAGATGATGTTGTTTCATATTTGTTGATTATATATAAATACTTTTGGTCCATATGTTCTCTTCACAACAAACAATATTATAACAGTAACTTATTTCTACTTTAACAACATCTTCTTCTTAAATTCTCTGTTTAATATCACCGTTTCAAATGTTTATATTTGATAATATATATATATATATGTATATAGCAGCACTTGTATATATTTATATTGTTGAATTATATACATATAAATATATATATATGGATGGCTATAAGGTATTTTTATTTATATATTAAATAAACTTTATAAACTTCCTCATCGCTCATTATACCAAGTCCAAATAAAAAGTTATCGTCGTGGATAATTTGCATTTTCGTATACTAAAAAATGAATTTTTTGAAATATGAATCTTATATATAGAGAATATTCTTAATGAAATTATAGCGGAATTTTCTTAATGAAGAAGTGGAGAATTTTCTTAATGAAAAGTTAAAGATTTTTCGTAAAAAAAATTTCAAATAATTTCCTAAATGAAATATGATTGCTAATATAATTTTCTTTAATAAAATCACCGAGAATTTATTTCTATATGGGAAATGATAGAGAATGTATTGAGTATTGAATAAGTTTCATATGAAAAGGTAAATAATTTTTTTAAACCATTACATTTTCTTTTCTTAATGAAATGGTATAGAGAGAAAATCTCCTGCGGGGTGTATATTCCTTAAAGAAAATATTATTGTTAATATTTTTAATGAAATTAAAGGGAATTTTCTTAATAAAATTGTATTGAATTTTCTTAATGAAATGGTAAACAATTTTCTTAACGAAATGACATTGAATGTTTTAAGGTTTTAAGGATAAAGAATTTTCAATTTTAATAAGGTTAAGGAAATGTGAAATATAAAGAGAAATATTTTAATGAAATGTTAAACAATTTTCTTAATGAAATTATAGCAAATTTTGCGATAGTTATTTTAAAGGATTTCATTAATGAAATTGTAGTAAATATTCAGATAGAAATTGTAAAGGATTTGTTGATTAAATGAGAGACAATTTTTTTCTAGTGTCTATAGGAAATCCTCAAAGAATTTCCTAGATATCGTAATATACATTGACGAATGATTTATTTGCGAAGATAATGACAACATTTACATATATTTAAGACTCAAAACATTTACGGAATATGTATATACAAGACCACAAATTTTGTTTTATGGTAATTTTTCTATTCACCTTCGAATTCTATATTGAATCCGCAACAATCGATTCATTATATATAGAAATTATTTTATAAACATATACTATATGCGTGCAAATATCTCCCCAATTATATATTTCTATATTTTATTAGTATATGTATTATATATAAATAATTATAATTGTATATAAGAACCATTTCATCTTATTTATTTCCTTAAAGCTATAATATAATATACAATATACATAGATATTCGGTATATAATTATCATACATCAGATGCAGATGCATTTTATATTTATTTTGACATGTTTTGGTATAAAAATATATATAAAATAGAGTAGTACATTTGATGTACAATATATAAAAATATAGCAAACATTTTGATTGAAAATAAACAAATCAACAAATATACACAAAAAAAAAAAGAAAAGAAAACGTTTCAAACTACATACAAATTATTTATAAATTATTATTGTTATATCTGAATCTTATTAAATCGCTTCGAAAAATATACGCAAATAAGTTAATAAATAATAATACAACGCAGTCTCGCATCGCATGTAACATTAAATTAAACAATATAAACTTTTCACATATATGTATGTATAATTAAAGAAAGCATTTTTAAAAAACATATCAAATAAATTGGTTTAAAAAACTTTTAAAAACATTTTTTTTTGATTAACTTTTGTATGTTAATATGTTTTTTGATGAAAATTCTTTCTATTTTTATAGATAAGCAATATAGAAAATAATTTTTGGGTAAATCGTTCTTTCATTAACTTTCTATATATTATGTTAAAAATTTGAATGTACACAGTGCGACAATTAATATTCCGGGCTTGGTCCTTGAAAAACACGATTTTTGAAATTTTTTTTTTGTATTTATTCAAAATATTCTCCTCCTGATTAAATACAACTGCGTTACATCGGTTTAATAATGATTCAAAGGCGTGTTCCATCTCATTTTGTGGTATTGCCTCTATAGTGCGCGTGTAGCTGCTGTTTGAATGGTTTCAATATCCTCAAAAAAAAAACATCCTTTAAATTTCATTTTAAGTTTTGGGAACAAGGAGAAGTCATATGGTGCTAAATCAGGTGAATACGATGGATGATTTAACACACAGACTTGATTTCGAGCCCAAAACTGACGAACAATAAGTGAAGTCTGACTTGCGGTGCATTATCATGTAACAAACACCAACTATCTGATATTCAGGTCGACGAATATGACGAATCCTGCCCATCAAATGCTTCAAATCTTCGATATAATATGCGCCATTGACTGTTTGACCAGTTGGAACGAATTCTTTATGGATAATTCCCTTGCTACCGAAAAATGTTACGAGCATTGTCTTGATTTTCGATGGAACTTTTCTTGTTTTTTTTAGTCCGCGTGTTTTAGCCATCCACGAAACCTTTATACCACTCAAAAACTTTTGTTCTATACCCATACAATTATCGCCGCATTAACTTGCTGCATCGATTTGAAAATCATCATCAGTCTGTATTTAATTATAAATCATTTATTTATTTGAACTTTTATTTTATGTTTTTCATTTTTTATTTTATATATATAAGTTACATAAACAATTAATTAAAAATTTAGTTAAAAATAAATTCAAAATGTTTATTATTAATATTTATTATATAATATGCGGGAAATTAATAATTATTATAATTTTCCTATATATTTTTCCGATATAGAAAAACAAAACGGTGCCTACGCCCTTTTTTTTCTGTTCAATTAATAATTCAGTTATTCACCTGTTTTAAATATATTTACTATATTTACGTTAATATATTTACGATTCTAAAAATATCTTAATATATTGTATAATTTATGCATGTATTTATAGAAAATAAGTAAAATTTCTTTCATTTTCGTCATCGTCGTCATCGTCAACGTCATTGTATTTCAATAAGTTAATGCTTTTCTTATATAAAAAAAAAACTATATTGCATATATAAAAAATATGAACTAAAATAAAAAAAATTTGTATTTGATTACATTTAAAATGTCACCAAATGTTAATAATCAAATCGAAATTGAGTACGGTATAGCTATTATATATATATAGCAATTTTGAACAGTTTTATCGATATTGTATTAATATAAAATAAATATAGAAATTTGCATAATATATTTGAGTTAAAAAAGTTTGTGCATCATAAATTAATTTAATACATAAAAAAAATGTAATATTTATATATTGTAAAATTATGTATATTAATTGAAAAAAATTATAAATACACTTTAATGCAAAACTATAAAGCCAACATATCATTCCATAATTTACGGAAATAATTTAGAATACATTACACAAATATCGTCTAAAATTTTGGAAAACTATTGGTCAACGAATTTTCCAAAAAAATTCGTCATCATAAATTGATTTGTTAATATTTTTTATATATTAAATATACATTAAAAAAAATCATCAAATTCATTTCTTCAAAATATCTCAGTTCTGAATCAGTTCTATACTAAAGTTAACCCCAGATATCATTTGCGGTAAAACTTTCCATATAAAAAATGCAGTTCAAATTGGTGAAATTCTAATGGAAAACTCTCAAATCTGACCAAATCTTATTGCATTAAGTTATTGCAAAAAAAATGTCCATTTCTTTAATTAATTTTTTTAATTCTATAGTTTTGCAACAAAGTGTGTATTAACTTAAAGCTTATATTGCTCATATATATGTTATTGTTACTATGTGTTATTGATTTGATATATTAATTTTTCAATAATATCTGTTATATCTGTGTATTTTACAATCAAGATGTTTTTTTTTCTTTTTTTATAACATCAAATCTGTACAGATTTATACATGAAAAATAAAACGCATATGTGAAAGTCCTGTTTTATACAACATTTACCTTATTTGTTATTATAATTAGTTGATTTCATATAGATATATGTATGTTGTTCATTTTATGTATTTCTCAATAAATATGTAATAAAATAATTAATATATAATATTGAATGCGATATACAATGTTTTGATTTTAATTTATGCCCCTTGAAAATTGTGTCATTTGTTTTTTTTTTTCAATTGTGTAAAAATATTGAAACATTGTTTTATTGTATTATTGAATTGTTATATCAAAGGTCGTTGTTCGATTCTAATATTTGCAAACTTAAAGTTTTCAAATATTTCTACTTATTGCTTTTGGTAAAATTTTCAAAAAAAAAAAATCCCTTATTTGGAATAATTTTCTTAAAATTCCCCCATTGAATTTGTTTTTGATTTTAGAAAAGTAACAACCCCGCGGAATAAGAATTTCTATATAGAAAAAAAAATAAATTTTTCGCTATACAACCAACAGTCTGGTTTTAGCGTCCAACAACAGCCGCCTTCTGTTGTTAGTTTCTTAATTTGTGGCTTTTACGCGGTGTCGGTAATTAGCCGTACGGACAACCGCAAGCGGAAAATACAACTCGGTTATAAAAAAAATTCAAATTCGAAAAATAACCGAAAACCCAAAACATATTTTATGCATTCAGTAGGATTCGAACCTACGACCCACGAAAATTTCGTTAGAATTTCTATATAAATTATTTTAATTAAAAAAACTATATACTTTATCATTAAATAAATGCTCCTAAAAAAATTTTTTTTTATTTACTTTACATTTTATTAATGAATTATAAATTTTGATTTTTAATTATAAAAAAAAAAACAGGGAGTGTGTTTTTTATATTTTTGTTAACACTATATTGTTTTGTTGTGATGTTTTCTAAAAACTCTGTTTTTGATTTCCATACATTACATTAATATGGAAATTAAATTCAATCTATTTGAAAACAGACCAAAAAAAAAAAAAAAACAAATGTATAGATTAATAGAAACTTTTGACTTATTGAAATGGCAAAAACTAAAACAATATCATAACAACACTCAATAAAAATATATGTATATAGAAATTAAAGATGTAAATAAATTTAATGGGCTACAATAAACAAAATAAAAACCATATAAATATATAAACTATAACTCTGTACTCTCGGTACATAATTTATATTTGTTTTTTTTGTTTTTTTTTTTAAATATTTTTTAATAATAAATGACCTCAATTTAAAAATTAAAATTTTATTTTCTCGTATATGTAAAAATTAAAATATATACAAATATAATAATGAAAAAAAAAAAAAACAATACGCATATTGACTTTATATTTATTTATAAGAAATGGAATAAAACCAAAAAATTATTATTTTGATGAATTAATTTTTTTCAGTTTCATTTTTAATAATATCATTTTGAATATTTGTATTATTATTAGTATTACATATGTACAAAATATATCAACTATAATTGATCATTGGATGCCCCTTTTTGTTTTTGATTTGTTTTATTGTTGTATAGTTCTTCTTAAAAAATATATATTAT
This sequence comes from Dilophus febrilis, assembly GCA_958336335.1. Lineage (NCBI taxonomy): Eukaryota > Metazoa > Arthropoda > Insecta > Diptera > Bibionidae > Dilophus > Dilophus febrilis. The sequence continues at coordinate 3,782,712 of OY284468.1, read as the reverse complement.
TTATTTAATAATTTCTATATACAAATATTGTTTTTTTATTTATGATCAAATTGAAAGAGATTTTCAATTTAGAGAAAAATATTTTTAAACGACACACTATATTTAAAAGAATTTATTCACATTTTCAAACCAACCCAAAAAAAACAAATGTATGCATATTATTATTTATTTATGTATATAGATGAAAATTTGTATATGTAAATTTGTATTTCGGAATATAAATTTTGAATTGAGATTTTTTTTTTTGCATATAGTTTTCTATATTCACATTTCAATTAAATTAATTAAAATTTTATATTTTATATCATCACACACAATATTATATTATTAATTTATTGTTTATACATAAATGAAATAATAATTATATATATTTTTTTTCATGTAATTTTTGAGGTCATTTATTATATTTAAAAATATATAAATAGATATAGTAAGGATTTAAAAGTTTGATCAATTTTGAATTATTCTTTATTTCATGGAATTTTTTTTTTTTTTAGAAAATCTCATCATCGCATTCAGCAAGGTTTAAATATTTTTTTTCTGATAGTAAATGAAATTTTTTTTGTATATTTAAAAAATGCGTGGGGATGTGAAATTCAATAAAACTCACGCACATCCACAGATAATAATTGCTTCAATTTTAATATTTAATTAACTTAAATTAATATTTCCACTCATATTATAATTTTTTTTTAATTCATTCTTTTCGTTATATATAATTCTATATATATATATTGTGTTATTTTTATATGGTATTGTCAATAGGTCATTATATTCAAATGTCATAATATTAATGAAATAAATATATATGAAGTCCCACATCATGATTAAAATAAAAAAAAAAAAAATAAAAGACAAATCAAGATCTTATTATTAAAACATTAAAATTTTTTTTTTAATATATAAACTAAATACTTTAACAAATAAATCCATAGAAAATTTTATTCGACCCTTTTTATTTATTTTGTTATATAAGAAAACAATTAATTGAATTTATTCTAAACATTTTCTTCTTACTTTTGTGAAACTTTCTTCTATGAACATATTTCTATGATCATATATTTAAAAATAATAGATTTTCTCAAATATGATAATCATTTGTGAAATTGTTAACTGATTTATAAAGTTTTATTGGGAGGGTTTAATTGTTAAAAATTTCCACAAATTAAAATACATCCAAGCAAATATTTTTCACATATATAGGATTTAGATTGTAAAAATATGAAGTTGCAATATATTGAAAAATAATTTTGGTTAGACGAAAACCATATAAAATATAGTGAAATTTATTGTATTATTGACAAATTCTGAGCAACGAATGTTGTCCAACGAATTTCCATTTTTCAATATTTCAAAGAGAACATCTATATAATGCATTATAAATATCGTGTATATTTTTTTTAATAACGATTGGTCAACGAAATTTTTGAAGGAATCGCCTTCAGAAACTGATTTGGTAAAAATTTATAATATATAAAATGCAAGGATGATTTCCTTGTATTGTATTGCAAAATTCTCAATTCTGGTCAAATTTATATTAATAGAAACACAATTCAATATTTTTCAGAGATCATTTTAAATGTATTACAATTACTGTTTTGAAATCATAGGTCAAAGAATTTTTAAGAAATTACACATCGAAAAAATGATTTGGAAATATTTTCCATACAAAAAAGTTAAAATAGTTAAAATTAAGAAATTACTAGAAAATTTTCAATTTTGTACAAATCCTTCCAAGTAAATACCTTTCAATATTTATTCAGTGGTCATTTACAATACTGCATTATCAATACTGCGTGTCGTGGTTTTAAAAAATATTGGTCAACAAGTTGTCAAGATATCGTACGCAGAAATTGATTTGATAAAATGTTCCAAATAAAATGCAATGTAAATCATACAATTCTTGAAAAATTCGCAATGTTGACCCAGTCTGTTAAAAGAAAATCCTTGCAGTTTTCTCATTAGTAATTTATAAGATACCGCACTCATTTTTCAAATAAAATGCAACTAATCTTAAAATCTTAAAATCCTTGGAAAATTATCAATTCTACGACCAAGTTCATCTAAGAACAATTCATTCATTCAACCACATTTTTCAGAGGTCAACAAATGCATTTTTATAAAAACATCTTCGTATATAAGATAATTATAATATAGTAGTGGTCTATTCTATATAGATATATTAATAATAAGTCAATATATTTCAATGGCAAATGATGTCAATTAAATTACAAATAATCATATATTTATATATATTGATTTTGATATCATATAAATTCATATTTCTATATATATATATTTATCTGGCTTTTGTATGTATGTATTCATATCGAATTAAATAAAAATATACTATATATACAAATGATAGATATAAAGATAAATATATTCATTTTTGAATAAAATGACATTTTTTATTTATATTCTATATATATATATATATATTTATATCTGTTTATTTGTACATAAATATGATGATAAAATATGCGAAAAGTATATTTTTGTCAAAAAAAATAAATAATAATGTCATTATACAATTTTCACAATTTTTAATAATACAAACATATATAATAATAATAATAAATAAATGAGAATGAATGAATTGCAAACGGATTTATCATATGCGAATGCATTCAAAAATATTATATTTATATAGCTATTAAAATGCAAACCAATTGAATTGAATATATATTTATAAATTAATTGAATTTGTCTATTATGTATTATGTATAAACCATAGATATATAATTAAGTAAATATATAAAAAAGAAATTAAATTTTTTAATCATAATCATAATTATTATTATTATTATTATTATTACAATTATTAAAATCATTAATTTTATTATAAACGATTTTTTATTTAATGTAAAAAATTAAAATAAACGTTTATTTTTTTAAATTATATACTCATATATTATATGTGTTTAGTATATAAATGTAAATATTATATGTACAGATGATGCGGATTTGTTTAATGAAAAGTGCGTGTAGTTTTTATAATGGGTTTATTATAAACTTGATTAAAAAAATATGACCACGGAAAACTCATCACTTTGCATATTTAAATTAAAAGTTAATTATATAGTTAATTATATATAATTAACGGGCGTGTCCCCGGCTTAATAATGATTCTTCTCTTACAGCTAGAATATTTATAATAGAAACACTTAAGTATATATAAGAATAAAATGTATTCAAATCAATAACATTAATTTTGAGTTCATTATATGGTATATATAGAAATTTTAATCTTTAATCCATTGATTATCATTCAGTTCATATTTATTTTTTTTTGTTCGTTACTACGGCCGAATCGGTTTAGCGCCCGTAAAACCTCGGAATTCTATTGCCGCCGTGAGCCCGTAACGAAATCACTTAATCAGGTGATGAACCACCCAAGATCCATATTGAATACATTTAAGTGATTTTGGGTGGTAAATCTATTGTATATTATGTGGATTAATTTATGAAATTTTGAAAATAAAGCAAACATATGAGATAAAAAAAAACTTACACTAAAACGAAGTAAGAAAAAATCACTCAAATGTGTTTTCAAACAATTGTCCAAGTTGCACTTTAGGTGGATTAGTTTTTAGATAAGATGAAAGGAGAGTCAAGGAGACTATTCCATAATCTTGATGTTCTTGGGAAAAATGCGAATTTCCAAATCTGTTTGTTCGATACAGAAAACTAATAGATACAGAATATGAATGAGCCTTTTGTGAATGAATCTCGAATTATAAGAGAAGTTAATTGGTTCCCGGAATTAGCTTTAAAATTTCATTAGAGCATTCATGGTAATGGGAATTTGTTAATGTTTCATTTCTGATCAGCGAAATAGCATGTTTCAACGGATCTTGTCACTAAACTGCAGTATAGTAATTGGTGCATCAGCAGCCCATATGAAGGAATTATACTCTAGTTATACTATTTATATAACTTTTAAAATAACCTCCAATTATTAAAAAATAAAAAAAAATTCCTCGTATTTTACTCTGTGTCCTCTATTTGCTATATACAAAATATTACTATTCCAATTTTTAATTATGATTTGTTTTTAGTTGACAATTACATTTTAATTATATTTTTTTTTTGTTTTATTTAAAATATAATAAAAATACATTTAAACAGAGTGTGTCATAAAAAGGTATCATCCATTTCCACATAAAAGATTCAATAATGAATAATTTTAAGTTGGAATTTTTTAGTAGGATTCTTGTCATTCAGACCTCGCTTATTTTTGTGGTTTGATCTATATGGAATATTTGAGGTAATCTTACCATAAGAATTGATCTTTAATCTTTGAAAAGTAAAAAAAAAAAACTTTTGAAGACAATTTTTTATAGAATAAATTTTCTAAAGTCTGAATCGTATCGAACTGGTAATTAACTATTAATAAAAGCAATTAAATTATCAAAATAATCTATTTTATTGTATAAATGAAATACAATCAGAATTATTGGACTAAATAAAACATAAAAATTAAAAACATTACAGAATAATTTCATCTTAGAGAATCATCATTTCAACATATAGAGAATCATCATCATCAGTAGCTGACTATAGCTGATTTTTCAAACACAATCACTGGACACATTTCGCCCTGTTTATGTACAAAACGCATATAAAATATCTAATTATTTATGCGTTTTTTAATATATCAATAAATATATACAATATTTTTGTTATTGTTTTTGCCGTTTCATTTCATTTTATATACCTGCTGCATTTAATATTATTAATTTATAAAGGTATATAAATTAAAAAGAAAAATACCTGTATATATTTATCTATTTACATGTATAGAATTAAAATAAATTTGTTAGTCTTATGTAGTATCGTAGTATAATATATAGAAAATCCATTCCATACATAAATACACAAAAAGAGAGTGATAAGTCATGATGAAATCTATCTATATGTATTGTATATAAAATCTTGTTTTATTTTTCATCTTTATCTTCAAATTAATGTATAAATAAATATCCATATTATTATTTTATCCAATACCTACTTATGTATATATATATATATGTTTTTAAATCGGCAATAAATAATAAAATATATAGGTATTATAACTATCTTTCTATATTTACCATTAAAATAATCAACTGTATATTTTACGTTTATTTACATTTTGCTTGTTAAATTTGTTTTTTTTTTTTTCAAATAAAAAACAACAAATAAGTTATTATAAGAAAAGCTGTACAATTTTTGTTTTTTTGCTCGATAATCTAACAATTTTCTTTCATTTCTGTATAGTATATTCAAATTGATATTTATTTATATTCTCTATAAATTTATACGACGAACAGATTATTTTTTATTACATTAATTAATAATAAAAATTTTTTTTATTTTTAAAATATAATTTATTACAAAAAAAAAAAAAATCTGTATATTATTCATTGAATTTATTGTTTAATTGTAGAAAATTTAATTGAAAAGTAAATGAAAATATCTACTTATAAATTTGATATTATATACGTTAAAACTTTTTCTTTAGAAAACTATATATATACAGAATACAGAGAATTTCCCATGAGCAAATTATTACAGATTTTGATTAAAAAATTTATACGCAGCGAATTTTCTATATATTAGAAAATTATACAGAGGATTTTCTATTATAGAAAAATTCGTATTAGAAAATTATACAGAAAAATTCGTATTATAGAAACTTTAATACAGAAAATGTCCTATTAGAAAATTTAATACAGAAAATGTCCTATAAGAAAATGTAATACAGAAAATGTAATACAGAAAATGTCCTATTAGAAAATTTAATACATAAAAATTCCAATTAAAAAATTTTTAATACAGAAAATTGCCTAATTATAGAAATGAGATGGTGGTTTATGTTGCGGAAAAGGAATATTTCCTATTAGAAAATATACCTTCTAATGGGAAATTCCCTTCCGAATTTATTTTCAATATAACTTTCTGTGGCGTTTTACCTTATTTTTATTTCAATTTTTCAGTTTTTAGAATTGTTTTCCCTATATACCTTTCAATCTTTCTTTCAATATTCAAATTACAGTATTTCTGTCCATATACATTCTTTAATGTGTATTCTATTCAGTGTTTCACTTTTTTATTTAAGTCTGTATATTCCTTCTTTCAAGGATACATCTGAAAAAAAAATATTATATTCAAATAATATATTCAAGTCAATTATTGCCATCCTCAAGTTTGTTGTTTGTATGTCATCGATATATAAATTTTTTTTGATTCTATAAAGAAATTGTTTGCGTTACCAACAGTTTTTTAAGAATATGTTATTTATGTCAATATGATCATTCCATTCTTTCAATCCCCAGCCACCCTTACAGTTCAATATATATATAGTTTTTACTAAAGTTTTTTTTACACTTTTTACGAATTACACTTGAGAAAGAGTCTCGACCAGTTCATATGTAAAAAAAATATATAAAAAAACTCGCAGCATCATAACCACACACATATATTCTTTATCGTCATCGCGTTATCATGGTTATCATCATCACATCATCATCCAATTCATCATATTCAATGCATAAATCTTTGTTTGATAAACGGTAACACAAAAAAACAATCAGTGATGTACTATGTATATATGTATAATATATGACATGGATGGATTAGAAATTTTATTAAATATTCAAATTGTCGTCATATCATCTCTATAATAATTATAATTTTTTTAATCGAATTTAATTTTTGTTTTTAGTAATTTTTTTTAATCATTAAATCGTTATTTGTTCGATAAGGAAAATGCATATAGGTGAGAAAAAAATGTATACATGTATATATAGTTTTCTTTTTAAGTACATAAGAAAATCCCCCAATGGTCAGATAATAAAAAATTGTTAAAATGAATGTTAATTTTTATCAAACTATCAGTACACAAGAAATACAATTTTAATATATTTATATATATATAGTTAATATAAACGATATTTAAAGAATGAACATATTTATTAAGTCCGGCCCTAAACATTTAGTATATATACATTTTGATAAAACCATATATACAACAAACAAAATTTGTCGCGTCGATTTTTTGTCTATATATTGATATATCCATACCATACACACGCAATAGTTTACAAAACACATCATAACATCCAAACAAATCCATTGTCATCATATAATTACATTGATAGATTGAATCCACATTTTAAAAACTTTTATTTATTCATATATAAACCATGAAATTATAAAACACCACCACCACCAACCAAACATCAACATCTATTCATCACATCATACGCATCATACGCATTATTATTATATATAATTTTTGATAATCCCGGTTTTTAATCCCGTTTTTATCACATATTTGTGATTTGATTTATTATTGGTGTATGGATTGAAATTATTAAATTAAATGTGCAAGTCGACGTCGTCTTCATTATCGCATTGTCAATACTATAATTCCTTTTTTCGTTATAGTATGTTTTTTTATTCGTTTTCGTTATTGAATTTTTTTTTTGTTTTGTTATAGAAAAAGAAAGAAAATTTATAATTGTGAAAATACAAATTGAATTTTCTTTTTAAGTAAAAAAAGTTTAAGTTTTTAAGTAAAAGTTGATTAAGTAAAGACTCTTGTAATATGAAGGTAATTAAGGTTTTTCATTTCATCAATACGTTAAATTAGTGATGATTTCTTAAACAGTTGTTGTTGTTATAATAGAAAATGAGTTTCATGCATTTATATAATTAAATTTATAGTTATGATTAAATTTGTGAACGGAGGGGAGGTTTTTATTTTTCTTTTGCTGCACATTTTCGTAATTTCGAAACAATTTTACAATTAAAATAATTCTATTCTATTCTATTCTATTGTAGTGCGTATGATGAAAAAATGAAAAAATGGTAATAGAAATAAATAAATAAATAATTTTTGTTTAATGCGGGTCGCGTCGGTATTAGATTTTTATTATAATTATTTCTATAAAATCATCTCTCAACCGCCATTTAAGATTATTGAGAACATCAATTCTATACAGGTATGGATGGATGTTTAAGTTTATTGTTGTAAATATACAAACTTATTAAAAAAATTAAAAAATTCTCCTTTTTCTAATAATTTTTTTTTTTAATTTATTTCTATATATTTACACAGGTTAGTACACGTAAAAAAATATTTAATTATTTGCGGTTATTTTGAATGGAAAATGTGTAAATAATTCTTTATACTTGTCTGATGCTATAATATAATTTAAATAAATCTCACATATTAAGAAAAAAGGTATTGGACTTTCTTAAGTTATGTCCTCTTTTTTTTATATTTATTTTATATAATAAATTTACATATTATTTATTAATATATCTATGTTATGTATATACATATATAAGAAATTTCGCAATTCCGTTAAATGACAAACGAATATTTTTTACATTAACTATTTAAAAATATCTATACATTTTGCTTATAAGCAAAGTATATTATAAATTTATATATTTATAATACTAAACTTATGTATATGTATGTTGTATTTTTTTTTTCATATATATATGATGAGATTTTTCATATATATGATGATGATATGAAGTATGGTATATAATAAAAAGATAGACAAAAATTGAAATAAACGGGAAAAATAAAATTTAAGAACAAAATAAAAAAAAAAATTTTACAGGAAGATTATTTATTAAATGATATTTAATTTTTTTTTGCTATATTACATTTACAATTTTATTTAAAATTTATTGTATATGTTTTATATATATTTCTTATATATACATAAACATATGTATTATTTATAGTATATTTTCATCTCGTTACATTACAATGCAATTATTATTTTACTTTTATATACTATATAATAAATATATAGATGTATATATAAGTATTTTTATATTATATATATATATATTCATCTTGATTTATATGCTAAGCATTATTTATTCAGAAGTCATTTATGTGTATTCTTGCTCGCATACGTGTAATATCTATTGCGATATCTATATATAAATGAATGTATGTACGTATGATGATTATATATAGCACAAATTTTCTATTTTTTTTTTTTTTTTGCATTTATATATGTACATTTAAGTTTATGTTAACGTTTTTATTATTATAATATTCTCTACCAGGTGTATATGTAAATTTATTTATACATGTTTGATTAGATATATATATTTTATATATAAATAAAGTAGAAAAAAAAAACGATACATGGAACAACTCAAAACGGTATCCTCTATTCCTAATTATATTATTTTATATATACATATAATATTATATTTGCGAATATACCTTTATAGATTTATATTATTATACATATATAACAGGTATGTAAATTAAACAATTATATACAAGGTGGTTAGGATTTCAATAATGGTAATACATAATATAATTATATGTTAAGATTCGTGTTATTTTACCTTATTATGGTTATTCTAAATTGTATATGTTTACATTCAGTTGGTTCGAATCTGGATTCGGATAGATCTGGATTTAGATTTATTATTGTTATTACATTTGGAAAATTTTTTATTTTGAGAATTATTAAAATGCATATGTGCAATGGAGAGGTTGGTCAATTACGCAATGGAGAGGTTGCTTTTCAAACTGTTTAATACGCAGAGTTTTGAAATATTAAATTAAACAGATTAAATGTTAAATTCAAATACAATTCCGGTATATAGGAAGAAAAAGTGTGTATTGTAAGGAAAACCTAACACCTATGCAATCGAAATGATTAAATAGCATTATTTGTATACAAAATGACGATTTCATAAGTTTGACGATTTCATGAGTATGTGTAACCTATAACGATACAAGGCATTTTAACGGCGGATGACTATAAGAATGACTATATAAGAAGGTCTATAGAAAAATTTAACTTCAAAAACATAATTCGCTTTATACAATAGCATTTATTCTGAAATTAGTTAGAAACTTTCTTTGGACGTTCTGTCCGGTTTTCCAAAGAAAATTCTGTTTAATTTTCTATAATAGGAAATTTTTCCGCCATTAATTTAGTAATAGAAAATTTTCAGTATTAAATTTTCTAATAGGTAATTTTCTGTGCCCTTTTGTCTATTGGAAACTTCTCTGTACAATTTTCTATTACAAACTTCTCTGTACCATTTTCTATTAGGAAATTTTCTGTAACATTTTCTATTAGGACATTTGCTGTACCATTTTCTATTTGGAAATTCTCTGTATAATTTTCTAATGGGAAATTTTCTGTATTAAATTTTCTAATAGGAAATTTTCTGTATTAAATTTTCTAATAGGAAATTTTCTGTATTAAATTTTCTAATAGGAAATTTTCTGTATTAAATTTTCTAATAGGAAATGTTTTGTATTCATTTTGTAGGACGTTTTCTATTTCGAAATTTTCTGTATTAAATTTTCTAATAGGAAATTTTCTGTATTAAATTTTCTAATAGGAAATTTTCTGTATTAAATTTTCTAATAGGAAATTTTCTGTATTAAATTTTCTAATAGGAAATTTTCGGTATTAAATTTTCTAATAGGAAATTTTCTGTATTAAATTTTCTAATAGGAAATTTTCTGTATTAAATTTTCTATTAGGAAATTTTCTGTATTAAATTTTCTGTATTAAATTTTCTATTAGAAAACTCTCTGTACTATTTTCTATTAGGAAATTTTCTGTACCATTTTCTATTAGGAAATTCTCTGTACCATTTTCTATTAGAAAATTCTCTGTATAGTTTTCTAAAGTTTTCTAATGAGAAATGTTTTGTATTAATTTTGTAAAACGACGTTTTCTAATTGGAAATTTTCTATAAAATTTTCTAATAGGAAATTCTCTGAACAATTTTCTAATATAGGAAATTCTCTGTATTACATTTTTCTATTATGAAACTTTGTGTATTAAATTTTCTAATATAGGAAATTTTCTGAATTAAATTTTCTAATAAAGGAAATTTTCTGCATTAAATTAATCTCTAATACAGGAAATGTTTCTGTATAATTTTCTAATTAGAACATTCTTTAATATCGTTATATGGAAAATATGTGGCAATTTATATGAAAAAAAAATTTCAAATACATAAAAAAAAAGCTTGGGACTTAAGTTATTTGATGTTGGCATGCGGATTTCTTTGCAAACGTGACAATTTTGCTTATGCTTGCAAAGAGCCATTATTAAACCAAAATTTGGATTTGTATCATCAAAGATTTCCCGATAATTAAATTTTGTATAAATACTATAAACAATTATGATAGTTTTTATTATGTTTATCTATCATTAAAAGAAATCAATTCAAAATACGTATCGCATTTATCATAATTATAATTATTGTTATTTTTAGATAATGACAAAAATAAAAAAATTATTAATCTCTGAATTGCATTTAAAAAAAGAAATAAAAACACACACACAACAAATATATATTTATAATTATATTAAATATATAATTAAATAGATTTATTTAAAATAAGGAATAATATATTATTAATAAAAAAAATAAAAAGTAGCAAAAGACAAGATCATAACCTTTTGGTATAGTTGTTTTTCTTTTTTTTATCTACTAATATTATAATTTTTCTTCTTCTTCTTCATCTTCATTTCATTTCATACTATATATATAAATGTCGTACCATTACAAATATTTATTACAAATTAAATTCTATAGTATATGATGATGATGATAATAGTTTCTTTTAAAAGATATATCTTTCCGTTATGTATTATAAATACGACAAAAAAAAAACATATTCGTACATTTATCTATAGATACATTTAATTTGTTAAAAGTTGTTGATTGTACTTTATGCATATACATATTTATAATTTTTAATTATATAATACACATTTTTAATAATCCCATATAATGAATGATAAACACACAGAAAAATTAAATAAACACAACAAAATTTATATAAAATTTATTAGATATGTGTATGTTTGAGTGTGTCATTTATTTATTTATTATAAGATTGCGAAAGCATAAAAATTGTAATAAATTTTATTTGTTTATTTTCTATAATAATTTAAATACACATAAATTTAAACAAATTAAATAAATTTTTTATTTTTTTTTTCAATAATTCTTGATTTTTTTCACAAAAATGATGGTTGTTCATTTATATATATTGTAGTATTAGCAAAAATAATAAAAAAAAACGAGTATTGTTCTAAATTCAAATATTTTATATTATCTATATATATATATACCGTATGATATATCTACGTATATTAAAAAAAACACATAAATAGGAAAGGTATATATGCAAAAATTAGTATTATAACAACTCGCAGGTAAATATAAAACACGTATATATAGAAATTTCTATAATATATACAAGATCAATTGCCGTTATAAACATTAACAAATAATGTTATAATAAACACACTCGTTTAAATAATCATTCATCCTTTGATATTTCTCATAATAATAATAAAATACTTTACATATTCAATTAATTATTAAAATACCTAAATCTATCTCTTTTTTTTTTTCTTTTTTATTTTACACATATAGATTATTATTGTATATATATTATGGTAAATAAATAAATATCATCTCAACAAATCAATATATAATAAAATAAGAAACATTCCTCAAAAATATATTAATTTAATACAATACAATACAATACGAAACGATATCGAATCACGTCATAAGACATTTTTAACAAATACATTATATATAAATATGTATAATAATTCAACACAGATTTATCTTATATTAAAAAAAAATAGTATAACGTTTATTTATTTTTCTTTTTAAGTTAATTCTTACGATTATTTCTACTATATAACATTAACATTTTAACACACACACACACACATTTTTTTCAAGAATTTTATAATCATTTAAATACCTGTAAATGTAAACGATTTGGAATATATTGTATATATTTTAATCTCTTCTTTTAGCTCAATCAGCAAAGTATCAATATAAAAAGCAAAAAAAAAAAACAAACCCAATGCCTTTCTTTCATCTCATTTATAGTAGTATATATAAAGTTAAAAAACACCATAAATGTAAATTGTTACCGTTTTTTAATATTGATTATAAATTTTTGTTTTTTCTGCGCGATTTATTTATATATGCATTTTTGCATAAATAGCGAATGTGAATAAATTTAACTTTATTATATTGTATATAACTATTTAAAAATAAAAAATAAATTTACGAAATAGAGATCATTATATTATATATATGGTATATGGTATATTTGTTTGAACAATAAAATGTAATATATTAATTCAAATTCAATTGTTATATTTTGAAATGTTTTAAATTTATCTTGGTATATACAAAATTTACTTTATTTGATAATTGATCTGTGTAATAATATATATTTTCATGTAAAATTTGTATAAGAGATATCCATATCCATGAGGTTGTTTGTTTTTTAACTATTTAATAATAATTGGATCATTTAACAATATAAACGATAATCGCAGTTTTTTTAGAATCGTTCAACTTCATTAAAAATATATTCAGGTGTCAAATTCAATTTTACAAATTATTACGTCCTTGTCAACATTTTATAAATATAGTTTTATATTTCCACTATTTTTTGTGGGTTGGATAAGCGCGATGCCGGTATTCTTCAGTTACCAAAAACAAAAAACTCAATACAATAGCAAGATTATCCTAAAGATAGCATTTGCAGTTTGAAAGTGTTTATATTTTATATTGTTGGTAAAATTCTCTGTATAGAATTTACTAAAGTATAGAATTCGGTGGGTAATTTTCTTAAGGAAATTTTCTATCAGATAATTTTCCATATTAAATTTTTCTAATATAGGAAATTGTTTGTAATATAAATTTTCTATATTATGTTTTTCTAATAGAGAAAATTTTTCTGTGTTTATTGTCCAATAAGAAATTTTCTGTATATTAATGTTCTTATTCGAAATTCGCACTGTGTATAATTTTCTGTATTAAATTTTCTAATATGAAATTATCTGTATATTAAATTTTCTAATACAGGAAATTTTCTGTATTAAATTTACAAATAGGAAATTTCTGTATAAGTGCATTGCTATTTATATTTTGTATCATTGCGATCCTCCGATGTTCATTCAATTTCCGATAAACCGTGCGACATATCAAAACCGAAAATTTTCTAATAAAGGAAATTTTCTGTTTTTCCAATAGAGGAAATTTTCTATATTTATTTTTCTATTAGAGGAAATTTTCTGTATTTAATTTTTCTAATAAAGAATTTTTTCTGTATTATATATTTATAATAAAGGATATTTTCTGTATTTATTTTCCAATAGGAACTTTTCTGTATTAATAATGTTCTTATTCGAAATTCACTGTATAATTTTCTGTATACTAAATTCTCTAATAATAAATTTTCTAAAAGAGAAAATTTACTGTATAATTGCGTATGGTTATTTATATATTTTGAATCATTGCAATCCTCCAATGTTCATTCAATTTCCGATAGATCTATAGCGAATAATATATCAAAAGCAAAATCCTCTATTATTCTTTAATATAGGGTTAGATAAATAACGTTATATAGAGTATCATTTGAAATTTACTTGATAATTAAAGAAAATTGGTATAGTAGCATAATTTTGACTAAGATGAACTAAAGATATATTTCATTCATTGCAATTAAAATATATGTAATAAAAAATATGATACTTATAATAAGGAAATTTAAATTTAAAATATATAAAAACGCAATATTAAGTCATAATTTTGGGCCGAATATTACATATCTGATCCCTCAGTTACATATACAATGCATTGTTTTTCAATGTCACATATATTTTAAATAAATTGCAAATGCAAATAATGATGGCATAAATGTTTTTATATTTTTTTTTTCAACAATACAAAACACTTAAATTTAAAATAATACAAAATAAACTTAACATGATTTAAATTACTTCCTTTCTGTAGTACCATAATCTGTAAAATCTGTATTATATATTGAAATGTATAAAAAAAATATAACAATAGTTTTGCAAAAAATAAATCCATATGCAATACACACACACACATTTAATAAATAAATAAATAAATATATGCTTATTTATTTTAATTTATAAAAATTACATTATATTTATTCTTGGGTTTTTTTTTTTAAGTTTATTTTATTTTATATATTATGATTTTGTTTTATGTGCGCTTTTTTTTTTTTTTTACTTCTTCTTTATGTAATATATTTATTTACAATATATATATGGATATTTTTTTTTATTTCTTTTTTAAGATCAGGTCAAACAAGTGCTTTTTTTCTTTTTTTTTATTTATATATAAAGTTATAAACATATATATACTTTAAACATACAGTATATACCCGTTATATGATTTATGTATACTTTGCATAATTTTTTTATTTTCATAATATCCATATATGAATATGTATGCATAATATGAAAAGAAATGTATATAAAAAAATTACTTAATCATGTTTATATACAATATTATATGCGGCAATATATAAAATACAATTGGAATATTATTTATTCGCGTCGTATCTAGGCGAGAGATGGTAATTTTTTTTTTTATTAGATATCTATCTATATTGAATACGTTACAAATTCATAAAAATTTCTATATCTATTTTAAGATAAAAAAAAACTAACAAAACAATCAAATAAAAAAAAAACGATCAATAAATGTTAATCAAATTTAATTTAATTGACTATAATCACTATACTATTTATATGGTGGTATATAAACAAATGTAAATTGGACGATTTACCTTATATAGTCGAGAGAGATGTGTATTAATTTTACATATTTATACGCAAATATAATCAATTATCTATATACAGCTGCGAGCGATGATATATATATAAATATAATTGCAGAAATTGATTATCATCTTGTATATATAAAATATTGTATTGTTAAAAAATAACGTAGAATTTCTTACTATCATATGTATATAAATCATTTGCGGTGATATATATTTTGAAATTTTTTATAGATAAAAAAATTACCTATTTATATTTGAAAAATACAAGAAAATAACTTTATACACGAGATTGTTAATACTGTATATATTTTTGATATATATTCTTAATGTTTACATATTGAATTGGTATACAGAGACACTACTAAAAATCAAAAAGTTTCCTTTATTAAAAACTACTGCAAAAAAAAAATGTTTTCCATGCAGACAAAAGATTTCATTTCACCATTTCATTGTTTTTAAATTTCGCTTACCAATCATTTTGAAAATTTTATACGGTATTTATAATGCATTCTATAAATGAATGGTTTGGACAATATTGGATAGGGTTTATGTGGACGGACTCGATTAGAAATTAACATTTTCCAAGCATTGTATATGTTCTGATTTCTTTAAAATATTTGATTGCGTTTCCTTGAACAAATTCGGTGAGAATTGAGAATTTTTTACGGTTTTTAAATGTATTTCGTATGAAAAATATTACTAAATAATTTTCTAAGTATCTTGAAGGAAGAAGATCTCTTGAAAATTCTCTGTACAATCGTTTTTAAAATTGTGCACTTAAATGTATAAATGTATTCTGAATGATTTCTGTAAAATAATAAATGGAATTTCTTTGGAAAAACTTGGTCAGAATCGAAAACTTTTCAAGAATTTCACGGTTTTTAAATGTATTTTATATGAAAAATGTTTAGGAAATTAATTTCCGTGTGGAATTTATCGAATGTTTCCTGATCAATCATTTTAAACTTGGTTAGAATCGAGAACTTTTCAAGAATTTCACGGTTTTTAAATGTATTTTATATGAAAATTGTTTAGGAAATTAATTTCTGTGTGGAATCTATCGACTGTTTCCTGATCAATCATTTTAGAAAATTGTAAAAGTAATTTATAATGTAATATAAATGATTTTTGTAAAATATTGGATGGGTTTTTTTTTTGTTTTGACGGACTTGGTTAGACATTAAAATGTCCTCAGAAATTTCTGTCTTTTTAGCAATTTCTGCGTGTAAGAATGTTTTTAATTTTAGCAATTTCTGCGTGTAAGAATGTTTTACAAAAATTCGTTTAGAAATCATTTTAAAAATTCTGCAAAGTATTTTTAATGCATTTTAGATGATCTATGAGTAATAACAAATGGGATTATACCTTGAACGAACTCGGTTGGAATTGAGAATTTTCTAATTTCATGTAGTTTTTTTTTTTTTTTAAATACATTTTAGATTGAAAATTTTACCAATAAAATCAATCATATATAGAAAAATTATGGAGGTATATGGGAAAATTCTTTTGATTGTACCCGATTATAAGTTGAAAATTGTTAGAAATCTTCTGTATTGAGAATATAAAAAAAATTAAATGTTTAATTTTTGAAAATAATTCATTAAATGAATTGCATCCAATGAGAGTTGCTGAACAATGATTAAAATTTTGCCATACAAAACCCATCGGATAATTATAATGATCACTCGATGGGACATCGGAAACAAAAAAAAAATTGATTTCAATTGTTATGTTCCCAAAGAATTTTTTAAATTTTCCCATATTTTCCCTACACAAACTATCAGAAAATTATGAAAATGTTTGAAAATTTTCCTTTACATTTTAAACGATTTATACCAAAAGAAAATTGTCTGAGATAATTTCGTCAAGGGGAGATAAAAACAAATATATATAGTTTAATTTTTTAAACAATTAATTAACTGCATTTATTTAAGGATCTTAAGGATCTTCTTATAAGGAAATTTTCCAATATACAATACAAATAAACCATAAGCAAAACGATTAAGATATGAATTTATTTGGTAAACTGTTTATTAAATAGGCACAAAAGTGCACGATCATTTTTGATTATAGAATAGTATATATTTATTGATTTGATATTTGTAAAGATAATAACGATAATAATATATATATACGATAAAAAGAAAGGCAAAAAATGTATCAAAACAACAAAACCAGCCAGCAACATCCAATTTAAATACAAAATATCGTTATATATATAAATAAATATGTAAATGCAATACAATAAAAACCGTATCAGATGTAAGGTATGTTGCGTGTGTGTGTTTATATGTTTTATTTTTTATTTATCTTGTAAATTTATCTAATAAATACCATTTGCATATTTACAGTTTCGATCAATCTCGATTAAAACAAAAAAAATAAATAAAAACAACTAATATCTCGCAAAAATATGCTAAATTTATGTATTATAAATTATATAAATATAACTATAATTTCTGTTGAAAAATTAATTTTTTATTATGAATATATTTATAGATAATATAATCTAATAAAAACATAAATTATCACAAAATTTTAATTGGAAATTATTGTATATTTCATATATTTCAAATTATGACGATCGTTTTTTATTTCTATATATATATATAATAAAAAGCACACAGAAATTTGCATATGAAAGGTAAAAAAAAAATAAATATATATTTGGAGAATTTTTAGCAAGGCCGTTATAATAATTAGTATTATTATTATTATGTATTTGCATATTTATTATAAATGTTAATCTTATTCGAGATGAAATAGTTTTTATATGTAATTTAAGAAATATATATGTTAATTTTATTTAGCAAAATTCTTGCATTAAGTTAAAGGTTTTGTATATATATGTATAATATTATTTGAATTTATTTTATAAAATAAAATTAAAATCTGTTATATAAAATATAATGGATATTGGAATACATTTTCTAAATTCAACCGAGATATAATATTTAATAATATATTATAACTAATGCCATTCATTTGGATTAAGGGACACATTCTGTAAATGGGTTGGGAACTTTTTAGCTAATAGGCATATTAAGGTTGTACTATTGGATGGAATTAGTTCCAAACTTTATCGATCAAAGAATTTCTCAATTCTTTAAAATTTAGCACATTGGTTTATAGGTCATTTATAAGACCACTTCTAGAGTATAATTCCTTCATATGGGCTTGTGGTGCACCAATTACTACACTGCAGTTTAGTGACAGGATCCAAAAAAACACGCTATTTCGCTGATCAGAAATGAAACAATAGCAAATTCCATTGAATCATATTGGATCATAGACGATCGTCGAGTAGCTTCATTGTGCACATTTTATAGGTATTATTACCATGAATGCTCTAATGAAATTTTAAAGATAATTCCGGGGAACCAATTAACTTCTCTTAATTCATAATTCGAGATTCATTCACAAAAGGCTCATTCATATTCTGTATCTATTAGTTTTCTGTATCGAACAAACAGGTTTGGAAATTCGCATTTTTCACAAGAACATCTGGATTATGGAATCATGTGTCTCCCTGAACTAGTATTTCCCCCTACTTTTGATTATCGCAGTCATATAAATTAAACATTTCATCTTATCTATAAAAACTAATCCACCTAAAGTGCAACCTTGGACAATTGTTTGCAAATATATGAGTAATTTTTTATTACTTCGTTTTAGTGTATGTTTTCTTTATCTTATATCTCATTTGCTTTATTTTCAAAATTTCATAAATTAATCCACATAATATACAATAGATTTACCACCCAAAATCACTTAAATGCGTATTCAATATGGATCTTGGGTGGTTCATCACCTGATTAAGTGATTTCGTTACGGGCTCACGGCGGCATTCCGAAGTTTT
Source organism: Dilophus febrilis (assembly GCA_958336335.1). NCBI lineage: Eukaryota > Metazoa > Arthropoda > Insecta > Diptera > Bibionidae > Dilophus > Dilophus febrilis. The sequence goes on along the minus strand of OY284468.1, from coordinate 3,763,204 downwards.
ACGGGCGATAAACCGATTCTGCCGTAGTAACGAACAAAATCAAAAAAAAAAAATAAATATAGCTCTTGATAAAGATTTGAAATACCTTCTGTTAAAGATGAGCAAAAAGAAATTGATAGAATTGTTTGTTATATAGATATTAATGAGTGTACATGCATTGGATAAAAAACAGGCATTGCGTAATTTGTATATTGTGAAGATTTTTCTCATCAATGCCTGGTGAATTCAAAGATATAGAATTTTTTTTTTTTTGAACAACTCTTATTTATTTAAAAGGTCATAACTTTCTGGATTCTGGCATAAATAAAATAAAATTCATGATTCCAATGTCATTTGGATTGAATCTTTAATAATAATAACAATACTCTTTAATTTAAATTTAATAATAACTCTTATAAATTTAAATGATATAAGAATGTTATGCATTGCATAGTTTTATATGTATATATATATCACCACTATGTTGGCTGCTCAAATCATTAATCTTTTAAATGAAATAGTTTTTATATAGGATGCGTTTTATCATTATAATTTATTATTGTTAAAAACCTGTATAATATAAATTCTAATGTCTAAATTTACCTATATTAGGGAATATATATATCTATAAATAAATATATTTTACCATATATAAATAGTGATATTTCTCACAGACAGCATTCAGATATAATGAATATTTAGTAGATGATGATGATGACAGAGAGATTATAATTTTGTGTTTTACAACATTCGGTTATTTATCGTACAGGGATTCTTATATGAATTTATATATATGGTTAATTTTAGTTGCGATTAAAAACAATTTTTTTTTTAATACCAATAAATCATTTGTTGATTTATTTATATACAAAAATAAGCACACCATAAGAAGTCGTCTTCTTTCGGTTATAAATCGCCTGCAAAAATGAATATCTCCATATAGCGTGTAATATACCGTGTATTTAGAATTTATATATATATTGTAGATGTAATTATCATTTTATAATGTTGTGTTATATAAATAATTATATAATTATAAGAAGCGAATGACTTGTTCATGAAGCAAAAAAATAAAATAATTTATATATACCTACCTAAAACATATATGTATAAAACAAGTTTGATATAATAATATAATAGAGTATACTTTTTTCTAATTATTTCGCTGTACAAAAATACCTTTAAATAGAGTATAAAATATAATTTTGCGCTTACAATATATTTATATAAATTACATAAAAATATAAACATTTTCTGATTATTTTTAGTTTTTTTATATATACCTCTATCTATATTTGTAATTGTAATATAATAATAATAATAATAATATTACAACAATTTACTACTTCATTCCGCGGCCAAGATTTCGTAATTTATATTATATAGGTATTTATAGAAAAAAAAAGTAAATATATTTTTATATAGTAATATTAATGAAACAAAAAAAAAAAACTTGATACATATATATATATAAATATACAAGATTAAACATTGTTTTATTCTAATTAATATATATATCTATGCAGAATGCAAGTAAAATATATATTTTATATACAGCTAAATATCAGGTGTATGAATTTGAAACAGGAATTTGTTTTTTGCATATAGAAAATAATACAAGTTTATTATATATATAAAAAAAGGGTTTTGTTCGGGAAAGCTTCGTCCATCCAGCTATATAGTTATAGAGTATTTACAATCTCAACGAGAATTTTGTGTTTTACATCATACAAAAATTTACCATCTTTTGAGGAAAATCATTCAGAGACTATTAATTATTTATAGATCTTATAAGATGTTTTGAAGAGTGCTACTTTCAGTAATTGAATGACCCATATTAATATGCAAATAATTAGTAATATCAATGAGTAATTCGAATACGAAAATATGTCTTCAACGCGAATTTATTTTGACCGGGTGCGATTTAGCTGTCTGGCTGTTTTAGTTTTTTATATCACGAAATCACAAAAAGTCACATGCATTATGTTGACTTATTTTGATCGATGGCTGTCCAGGTCGATATATTAACGCAAATGTTTTTATTTAAGTCGATTTGTTGTTTAGCGATTCGTAATAAATTAACCATTTTTTAAGTGGATTCTGGGAGTTTTCTTGCATTATCTTATTTCATTCGAACCCATTTTCCACACTTTTGGTATCTGTAGCTTAACACCCATTACACCATTTGAAATTGCAGCTTAATCAACAAATATTTAATGATTCTATGGTTTGTTTTTTTTTTTTGATTTTGTTAATCATCCTCATTTAACAAATGCTTGCAATTTAGTGTCTTTAAAAATGATTCGGTGCGGTGAATGAATCATCCCAAGTTATTTGTTTCTCACGTCGTCAAAATCATCACTTTTGCAATATGCTTTAATCCACTCGCACAAAAAGCTATGCCTATTGGTGTATATCAAAATTGTATGGTAAGTTGTAAATGTGTTTTGGAGGAAAAACATGAAAATGAAGGTGGATTTTAGGATAACTCTATAATCAATCAGCCGTATATGGCAAAGTATTATCAAATCGTGTATATAGATGTATAGTTTTCAATGGAAAGAGGCTGGCTGAAAATGCTTATAGATTAAGGAGCGTTGAATCCGAAGAACTTAGTTTCAGCCAGATTTATTAATTGGTTTTTAATCAATTGGTGGCCATAACTCAAAAACTAATGGATGAATCTGACTGAAACTGGTTGCATACTTATAGATTACGGGGCGTTGAATCCGAATATCTTGGTTTCTTACATCTAATATTATTGTATATACCAGCTGCGTATACATATAAAGACATAAACTATTTTTAAAAACAAATCACTCGATTCACATATAATATATAAAATTAAACAGGGTGATGAACATATATTGTAATACGTATAATGTATATATTAATTAAAATTAAAATTGTTATTTATTATATATAGTTTTATGTTCGCATTAGTATTTTTTTTTGTTGCCATATGTATATCTAACTAAATATATATGGTTTATACTTTGAGAATGTGTGTGAAAATATATACTGTATATATAGAAATTTACCTTTTTTACCTGTTGTATAATATATATATATATATATAAACACACAAACACATTTAAATAATATTACCTTGCGATTATCAAATCATATATACAATACAATATATGTTTTTTTTTTTTTTTGTATATTATATATGCATATAATAAATAAAAAAATAAAATTCATGATCATATGATATGAAAAATATGCTGTTTTGTATATTTGTTATTTATTATATTGTATTATATATACAATAAAATAACTAATTTTACAATGATGATTATAATAATAAAAATAATAATAATAAACCGCTGTGGAATGGAATATTTATAATACAGGTATATACATATTAAAAATATACGATTGTTTGCATTTACTAAAATCTGTTTTCCTACTTTTAATTTATTATCTATTCCTAGTATAATAAGTTGCTGCAAAAATCCAGTAGATATTTTTTTTTTTTTGTTCTGTTTATTTAAAATATTTTTATTTTATTTTTGAAGTTTATGCTATTATTTTATGCATAAATATATAGAATTTATTTTATTTTTTCTGTATATAGCAGAGCGCGTACAATACCTTTATTATTTATATAATAGAATCTTTCATTCTATACGTTTCACTTAAGAACTAAATTAATATAAACAGTGGTGGTCAGTTAAATAACACATACCCATTTCTTGTTGGAATGAATTCTTTCAAAAAATATCTAATAGAAGCAGTGCAGTGTTAAATTGACTAAGGGAGTTAATAGAAATGAAACAGTAATACATAATTTCATAATTAATGTGTGATAAATATCTATATTTTCTTTAACAAAAAAAATTCTGAACATAAAACGTAAAAGAATTTTTAAAGTTAAGTGGTCATGTAAATAATAGCACAGTCCATCGAACTTTGGCTTTATTTGCATCACAAAATGAAAAATTAATAAAACATTGATTAAAATTGGAAACCTTTCATTTTAATTACTTCAACACGTCAACGAGGAGGCATCGACTTTCCACCAAACGTTTGCATCGATCTGATGGCATTGCAAGCCAATAAGCCTCTTACACGACTGCCCACAATTGTCCAAATTTATTGGTCGATTTTCATTAATCCTCTTTTTCGACATCTCTATTCACAAATTCTCAATGGGGTTTAAGGCCGGAGTTTGTGCGGGCTAATCCAATACACTAATTTGTTGTTCTAACATCCATATTTTTATGCAACGAGCAGTGAGTTTGGATCGTTATCATGCATAAATTTCCTCTTAAGTGGCATATTATCATCAGCATATGGTTCCATTGCATATTCAAGTATGATTTTATACAAATACCGATCCATTTTTCCTTCTATTCTGTGTATTGGACGAATACCATGCCAAGATAGTGTTCCCCAAACCATGATATTACCGCCAGCACGTTTTACTGTTTTAATGTGTATAATGGATTGATGCTTTGATTACGTAGACGTCTTACATACACTTTTCCATCCGATTCACATCGATTATAAACTTCGATTCATCGGTCCATAACCATATTTTTCCAGAAACTTATTTTTGGTTTTTTGTATATATAATTTGTACTTGTAAAACTAAAATATTTGGCATAATGAATCTGACTGTGTTAATTAACTGACCACGACTGTATATGGTAACTGTTTAAATAGTTACCTGTCTATCTACTATATATATATATAGTAATATATAGTATATATATATTTATAGCGAATATATATGTTGCGGTTATTAACGAAGACGCACGGACGATGATTCGATGTTAATGTTGTGTATGATGATAAATAGATTTCCAGATTTTTATATGTATAAGAATATCCATGGTTAATATATATTTATTGTATATAGATATATACCTGGTGAATCTGAATGCGTATGCCGTTACCGTTTTATGTATATATATGTATAAACTTAAAAATAAAATTTGCGAACAATTTTAAATAATATAAACAACCTAATTTTATGCTGGATTAAAATGTATGCATAGGTATGATGGATTATTATATACACGGGTAAGGTTTTTGAATTTTATAGTTAGAGAGTTGTTGTTGATGATGATGGTGATGATGAAAGAAAAAAGTGGTTTAATTTTTTTTTTTAGTAAAATCAACTATAAAATAAAAGAATTTGCATATACCTTTTTTTTTTTTATTTATTATTATATAGTTATATAATTAATAATCTATCTGTTAGGTAGGTTTCATAATGAAATAAAAAGGTTGTCATTGATATGTTTATATAGTATAGAATAAAAACAAACGAAAAAATGCTACCTGTATATATAATTTATATAATCGCTATACGAAAATTACGTTCTATATAAGAATTCAATACTATTTTTTTATTGGTTTGAAAAGAAATTCATAATGTAAATTGCAATCATTTGATTACAAAAATAGTCAAAATCCTATATGATTCAATTATGTTAAAATGTACAAAAAAAATTGTCCCTTTCATCTGAAAGTATAGTATTGTTTGTTAAATTTCATCATTGGGCTTAATTTAAACCAAAAAAAAAACTTCGTTATATATTTTGCTAAAATTGTATATTTATTTTTCATGGGTTTTCTTTATAATATATATAAGACCACCACCGCCATCATCCTCGTTGCCGCGCATATTAATTTTTAGATTGTATCTATATCTATCTATCTATCTATATATCGATGATAAATATTTATTTTATGTAAATTATATTATCGCATATATGTCTTTGCAAAATATTCGAAAAAAAATTTACAAACTTGAAAGGTATTATTATTAATATGTGCGAGAACGCATTTATAGCCAAAAAATATATATTCACTCACATTTAATAATTATAAATATTGCAAATTTATATATACATAATATATTTATTATATAATATGACATCATATTGAAATAGTTTTCTATTATTATTATTATTATTATGTTGTTGACAATATATAATTTTGTATTCTGTTTATTGTTGTTGTTTTATTATTGCGATCGATGATGTACCAACATATGTATATTATATACTAATAATACGAATAAACGAATCTTTTCAATATTATAAATGCATAAAAAAAATTTTTTTTCATTACATATTGATATTTTTTGTTTAGTTTAACTTGATTTTAGAAATAAATAAATAAAAAATACAATACACGGATATTTTACACACACTCATCGCATATATCATATATATATATCAAACCAACCATTAAAATAATAATAATAATATTTGAACAAAACCTTAATGGTTTTTGTATTTATTAAGTAATGCTTTTCATGAAATGCCGACGGCAGACGACGGCAAATGTCAAATTGAAAATACATGCATTTCAATGGCGGTGCTTTTTATGAATATTGGACGGCGGACTGACGGCGGACATTGATATTTTTTCTTCTATTGCCGTCGGCTGACCGTCGTCCAAACTTCATTTTTCATTTTATTTACATTTTATTTAATTTTTATGATTTAATTTCATAATAATAAAATATCCAGTTAATTTACAAACTAATAAAAATTAACAGCAATTGGTATTTATTATTAAATTTCGGTTTTTTTATCCAGGCAAAATAAATTTCAGAAAAAGCACATTTTTTTTTATATCACAAATATCATATTTGTGATAAATAAAATATTTTCATAGAAATCGAGGCTTTAGTGGTAAACCTTGAAAAAAAAAATATTTGTTGTTATATCTTTAAATATATATATAAATAATTTGTACAAATATTGCTAAAAAATATAAAACATTGTATGAATTTATGGAGCAAACATTTTTTTTTATTTGCAAAATTATTAAACACATTTTATATATACCATATATAAAAAAAAAAATGTAAAAGCTTGTTAGTTATATATACATAGATGGTAGATTTTTGTCTATATTCAATGTATTTTTTTTTGTACTTTTGGAACTTTTTTTTATATATAGGTATATAAAAACGAAAGAAATAAGATTTATAATAATAATAATATAATAAGGACCATTTTATTTAGCAGGTAGTAAAAATATTCTATATATTATAAATGCCATTTATCGAAATGGTGATGATGATTTTTATTATTTGAAAGCAAACGAAGGTTTTCTAAATATTTATGGACATGTTTGTTATATATTGAGAGTAGGATATTTTTAAAAATATATATGAGATAATAATAAATACAATTTTTACACTTGGTTGCAAATGCATATGGAATTTTTTAATAAATTTCTATATGTGTGGGTTTTCTTGAAAATTCAATCAAAGTTTTGGTAAATGGTTTTGTACGATGATTACGGATGTATTATACGGATGATTTCATGTAAAAAAAAATATTGCAATTTTCTCTCTGCAAAAAACGGGCTTGCGTTCATGATATTCAAACACATTTTCATTGATTTTTTTTTTTGGGTATTTAATATGGAATATTTTATTATTATCTTCGTCTGAGTGGATTGGTTATTGAAAATTCGTTAAGGCAAATGGCAAACCCTGTATTTGTGTAATGCATTCTACATGATATTTATGTAGAATTATTCAGAGAATTTCCTATTAGAAAATCACACAAAGAATTTCTTTTATAGAAAATTACCCAAAGAATTTCCTTTAAGAAAATTATACAGAGAATTTCCTATTAGAGAATATACAAAGAATTTCATTTATAGAAAATTATCCAAAAAATGTCCTTAAGAAATTTATACAGAGAATTTCCTAACAAAAAATCACACAAAGAATTTCCTATTAGAAAATTATCCAAAGCATTTCCTTAAGAAAATTATCCAAAGAATTTCCTATTAGAAAATTATCCAAAGAATTTCCTATTAGAAAATTATCCAAAGAATTTCCAATTAGAAAATTATTGAAAGAATTTCCTATTAGAAAATCATAGAGAGCATTTTTCTTAAGAAAATTATACAGAGAATTCCCTATTAGAGAATCACACAAAGAATTTCATTTATAGAAAATTATCCAAAGAATTTCCTATCAGAAAATCACACAAAGAATTTCTTTAATAGAAAATTATCCAAAGAATTTCTCATTAGAAAATTATACAGAGATTTTCCTTAAGAAAATTATCCAAAGGATTTCCTTAAGAAAATTATACATAGAATTCCCTATTAGAGAATCACACAAAGAATTTCTTTTATAGAAAATTATCCAAAAAATTTCCTATTAGAAAATTATTCAAAGAATTTCAGTAAGAAAATTATAAAGATTTTCAGAATAAATATTATCTTAAGAATGAGCGATGATACACTGAAATACACTGAATAAAATTTTGTATTTGATAAACGACAATCGATAACATGGTATTGTGATATTGTTAAACCAAAATTATTTTTTGGATGATGATGAATGATAATATTTGTGTATTGTAGTATTACAATTAAATAAATATAACAAAAAATAACACAAATTAAGTAGCAATACTAAATTCTAAATCAAAATAACCAAACAAACCAAACAAAGAAAAAAAAAATAGTGTCGATGAACCTGAAATTTATTGAATGCAACACGCACAAAAATTAAAAATGTGTGTTTTTGTTTATGGGATAAATTTTGTAAAATATTGAAAAAAGCGTTTTCCCGTTTTGCACCTATTTATTTTTTGATTTTTTTCATTTTGTTGGAATATTTTGTACATTTTTGTCAGTCGACGTGCAATTTTTGGATTGATTTATTTTATTTATATATACGGTTTCGATTTTCTTGTATAATTTTTCCTTTATCGTTTGTTGTGTTGTGTTTTTAATTTCAAAGAATAGAAAAATCAATTTTCTTTGGAAAATTCTGTTAAAAAAACGTATGATAAAAATGATTTTAGTGCTTTTAGTCGGTTTCGGTTTATTCACATAGATTCTATTTGTAATAAAATGTGATATGAAAGAAATCAATCAATAGATATTCATAGATCTATCTGTAGAAAATAGAGTGAAAAAAATAAGGTACATAAATTTCCATATAATATTTGAACAATAATTTTTTTATTTATTGAAATTATAATTTTGTAAAACTACTATATTTTTTAATAAATTACTGCTTATTTTCAAAGTACATTACTTTATCTTTGTAATGAAATGGTTACGGATTTTGTTTTATAACAATAAAATTTTTTATTATTTTTTTCAAAATACAAAAAAAAAAACGGATTTTTATTAATAAATTTTATTTTCTCTATCTTTTTCACACAGGTCAGTACTTGGAATTTTTTAAAGTATTCAACGTATATATACCATATAGTGAGTAATAGATTTTAAGTGTTTTTATTTAATTTAAACCACACACACAAACACACACACAAATAATTCCCTTATCATTCTATGAATCCTATTATATATTAAATTATGCCTTTCGAAAATTTTACCATAAATCAATTTATTTAGTATGCGATTCCTTGATGAAATGTGACTAAATCCAAATTAGAAAAATGTGACCAAATCAAATTATGAATAAGATTTCTTTCAGAAAATTTGTAATACATTTTATAGATGTTCTCTGACAAAATTATTGAATGTAAGATTTCCTGGTATTTAGAATAAAATTTATAAAAAAAAATTCCAATTGTTTACTGTTTTGTTTACAGAATAGTTTTCTTTAGTTCGGTCTAATATATATAGTTTTGCAACAAAGTGTATAGAGTTGATCTGAAAAAATATTATATAAAAAAACAATTTTTATAGTACAGTACAGCAACATTTTTATTATAACTTGAATAAAGCAAAATAATATATGTATTATAATAGCACAGAAAATAAAAAATTATTCAAAATTCCTATAAAAGGTTATTTAATATCTTATATACAATATATAATATATAAAAAAATACATGATGCGGTGGTTTTAGTTATATTGTGATGTAAATATAATTTTATACTACCGGTACTTCGTCCCACTCACGACCTTTTTTTTTTTTTTTCTTTCTTGGATGTTGTATATTAAAACTCTATTATAATATTTATTTATTATATAAATAAAATTAATTTGTAAATCTTTTATTTTATTTTATTTTTTTCTTCATTATGGTTAGTTTTCTTAAAAATCGTCGTACAATAAAAGAAATCTCTATTATATATATACATACCTATAGATTTATTTTTCAACTCTATATATTTTAAAGCTTATGCATAGAAATCGCATTTTATTTAATAACCCGCAGTATATATAAAATCACAAACAAATTGAATTCATATTGTTTTGTTATTGTTTTGTTTCTTGCCTTTTTTGCAATGCCCTTGTTTCGTTTATCCCAAACAAATCTAGATGTATAGAGCATTATTCAAAAAGTGATTGAATTCAATTTTATTATTTTGGCAAATTTAAGAAGTTGGCATGGCAAATTATTTGTATATGGGAAAATTTTCGTTTATTTAATAGGTTCCAAAGAACGGATTTTACTGTTTTTTTTTGTATATATAGAAATTTTTTTTTTTTTTGATATAATCGCTAACCATTTGGGATTTTTCTTTCGGTATATTATTTATAAATTTCTGTTGTTGCAATGTGGTTAAGTTATACTCTATTACCTTATACAGAAATGAATACAGTAGACTCGTGATATAAGGAACAATTGATTGCAAGAGGTCGTTCCCTTATATTTCGAAGTTTCCTTATATATGAAGGGTTCCGTAAAATCTTTAAAATATATTTATAGCTAGAGATATCTATTAACAAACGTCGGTAAAGAGGTTAAAATCAAGTGATATATATTCAATTTAAGCATAATTATTTTGAACAACAATGGAAAAACAAGTGTATTATTTGGCTGGAACCGCAAACCAATGAACCGAACCGCAATGTATATAAAATTCACATACCCGCAGTCAATAAAATAAAACGATACACATATGTGAATCAATTGATTGTGAGAGATATATCATAAAATTTCATTAAAATACTTTCAAACACATAATTTATATCATTTTGAATACCAACAAGTGAATAAAATACACCAATCGTTCTTTATATCGAGGTTTTTTTTATTGATTTAGCGTTCCTTATTTAAAGCCGGCTATAATACAAAATTTGGAAGTGTTCCCTATTTCGAGGTTTCCTTATTCAAAGTGCGTTCCTCATATCGCGAGTCTGCTGTATGTATTAAAATTAATATATATCCAATCCATTCGCAAAGGTATACCCGTTGTATTTTTATAGATATGTATATATATAGCGATGATTTTTAAAGTAAATTTACGATGAAGTTTTTTTAAACAGCATTTTAAAAATTTTAAGACTATATTACTTTTTTTTTCTTCTTCATATATATACACTACACATATATTGTTTATATATCACATATTATTAATAAATAAATAAATAAATAAATAATGAACTTAAAATATCTAAAGGCCGGCGGGGGTAAGAAACAAAATCTAATAATGGATTTTTGATTTCATGTTTTAATTCGCATTTATATACTCTTTTTCCGTGTAGCGCTTTACAAGAAAAAAAACAATTCACTGCATAATTCACTAATCAAAAAATTAACAATACACAAGTATTTTGCTGAATATATATGGTTTATTGTTGTATTTTATTTTATTCAAAACTATAATAAAAACTACCAAAATGAATTAATTGAATATAAAAAAACAACCATATATAAAAAAAATGTTTATGCTATATGTAATGCAAAATGAGCAAGTAATAAAAAAAATTGGCTGTAGGGAAATTTCATAATATTTTTTGGTATAAATATGGGTATATGCGAATTTTGTGTATTTGTTGATTGTTGTGTAACGTCGTCGTCGTCGTCAATAACCTTGTTATACGAATATTATACGTGTTTGTATTTATTTTTTTTCAGTAAATATAAAGTCTAGTTTACCTTTTTTGTTCTATGGCCAATAGATATTCGCATTATTTATTAACTATAAAGTGAAGGTGTTTCTAATATATTGTTTTTTTGTTAGTTTAATAAATACACTGACTGAATGTTGAGATTTTGCTATATTTGTATTTATATGGATTATAAATAAATAAATAAATTATAAAATAAATAAATGTATACATTAAGAGGAGATTTGTTTAGTTTATCAAAATTGAATTGATAATTATTTTTTTTTTGATTTTTTATGACCAGGGTATATTTAAAAGAATAAATGGTTGTCGTAATACATTTTTTTATTTATCATATAAGAGCGATATGATACGCAATTAATCGATTCAAAATTATAGTATGGAATAGAATAGAATTATTGTATTGGGCTGGGTCGTCCATCACCTAAACACTTGACCACCTGGGATCATTGTGTTACTACCCTAATTATTCGATATTCATGCATTCATTGGCCTTGCACAAAAACCTGGTCAACTTATTGATGGGTATGAACATAACGTTCTCAGGCAATGGAAATGATGATGACCCAATGATGCTAAGTCTGCTCTCTGCTAAAGCTTCACATTCACAGAGAATGTGCTCCGCAGTTTCCTCTTCCGAATGAAGGCACAGCATACACGTATCGCAGCTAACGATTTTCATCCTGTATAGGTGAGCTCTTAGTGAATACCGGTGACCGGTTAAATATCCGACTACTAACCTCGTATTTGACTTATTTAGGCCGAGCATTTGTTCCGTCAGTCCCCTTGAATATGCCTGAATAAAGAACTTAGAATGCCTGCTGCCATGAATGTCAACATTCCAGTGTTTCTCGGACTCCCGTAGCAGTGGTTCCTTCATCCTTGCTCTAATGGTTGCTTTAGCTAAACCACAAAATGGTCTAGGTTGAGTACTCGAGTCAACAGAGCCCTTTCTAGCGATTCCATCTGCCCTCATCTCGTTACCCTCTATTCCACTATGTTCGCAGGTATCCACATTAGTGTGACTTCATTTACCCCTTATAAGACCTCATTCAGTATCCCAAGACAGTCGAGTACGAGCTTCGACCCTGTCTCTCGGGATTTCACGGCCATAAGTGCCCCCTTGCTTGTATATCTGATAAGATATAGATCCTCTGGTCTTTATACCCCGGCTTGTCCCTGATCCATCTGATGCAAAGTTTTATAGCATGGATTTCCGCCTTGAATACCGTGCAATCCAGAGTGGCACCAAGTTCCATTCTTGGTTTTTAAAATTATACTTACACATACTTAAATATCTCTATATAATAACAAAAATTGTACAAATTTAATTTGTATTATACCCGAAACATACAAAAAAAAAACAACAAATTTAAAAGATAAATTACATAAGAGCCTCATCGCTAAGTCGGTCGTGTATACAAATATATCATGACAATGCGAATAATATCTGTAAATTTGTATATCGATAATTTTTATTTTCATTTTTTTAATCGATTAATTCATATATAAATTGATAAAAAAAATAAATAATATTTATATAAATATTTATTTATTGTAAAAATATTTATTTATAGGTATATATATAAATAAAAAAATTTCCACTTTAAAAATATATATATGTTCTTATCTTGCTTGCTGCTATATATTGTACTTTTTATATATATAAGTTTTATCTCATTGGTTTTTTTTTTGTTTTTACAATTGTTTTATAAATTTTGTTTTGTTGTAATTCAGTAATTGTATATATTAATTTTAAAAAAAATATAATTATCTGGGCAAAAAAATATAGATATAGATAAGTGCCACAAAAACCCTATTATCATCATATGTGAAATTGAATGAAAATATAATTTAGAATTTATATAGAAATTCTGCAAATATTATATATGTTATATATCTTAATGCTTATATTAAAGAAGATTAAAGAAGAACCCAACATAAACCAATTTTCAGTTATACTGGGATAATTTTTTTTTTTTGGAGTAAAACTTATATGGAAAATTTTATCTAAATCCTAATTTCATGACTGCGATTTCTTGAAAATGCGCTGCCAAATCATTGTGAAAATTTTACCCCCAGTATTTATATAATACATGCTAAATGATGTGTGTAAAATATTGGATTTGATTTCCATGAACTCCAATTAAAACTTTTCCAAGATTCTACCAACCGATTTTATGGACAATTTTAATAAATTAATTTCTAAATTTTATAGATTTCTTGAAAATTCTTTGACCAATCTTTTTGCAAAAATTATTATACGGTATCTATAATTCATTATAAATGTTCACTGTGAAATATTGACATGCGGGTCAATATCCTTGAAAGGATATGGTCAAAATTAAGAGAATTTACCAATAATTTTGATGATTTTCAATGTATTTTATGTGGCAAAATTTATTTGTTTTGTTAAAAATTTGTTTGAATTGGTTAGAATTTTATTAAGTATTGCTTAGGCATTATAAATTTTCACTTTAAAATGTTGAATTGAATTTTCTTGGACGGCCCAAGAATTTTCCAAGAAAAAAACAACAGAATTCAGAACTTCTCAAGAAAATCACAGTTTTTTTTAGTATATTTTGTATATGGCAAATTTTCTCAAATCCATATCGCAGTACAATTAAAGAGGAAAATTCAACCTAAAACCCAAAACTTTTTCCATATAGGTTAAAAATTTCGCAAGGTGTATTGTATATTGTAGTACAGATGATTTTTGTAAAAAAAATATTGAATGAATATAAAGATTATATACGTATATAGAATTTTCCTTCAACAGGTCTTTCAGGTGATAGAAAATCTTTCAAGAATCACGTTTAGACGTTTTTCATTCAATATAAATGTTATTACCAATAGAAAATCCTTCAAAAATTACTCCTTAACATTTATTCTTCAATAGAACTTTTTGTGGTGATAAAAAATCCTTCAAAAAATTATCTTAATTATTTTTTTCCATAAACAGTTTTCTGGTGATAGCAAATACTTCAAGTACCTATATGTTTAAACGTTTTTCATTTAATACAAATATTTTATTTCCAATAGAAATTCTTTCAAGATTATTTCTTTAATAATTTAATTTCAGTAAAAATTTTTCTTCTGATGATAGAAAATCCTTTACGAAACTCTATACTTAATGATTTTTATTTGGTTCTGTCTGTTTTTTCTTTTCTATGATGATTGAAAATTCTCCTTGGTATTTAAAAATTCTAAATGAAAATGAAAAAAAAAACCTGTGCTTGTATTCACCAAAAAATTACCTTGTAGATTGGAAAATGCTATGCACGCATACTATTCATATATGTACAATATATATAAAAAAAATAAATGTATATAAATGATTTAACAAAAGCTTCGTTGTGGCATCCTAAAACTAGTTGAATGTTTATCGTCATATATATATATATGTATTCATTTTATATATCGGCTTATATATACCGATGTATAAATTTGGATGTAAATTGTGTAGAAGGAAAATATATATATAATATATAATAAGTATAAGCACGTGTATATATTTTGAAATAAAAGGAAAAATGATGAGAAAAAGCACGTGGAAAATTCAATCGATATTTTATATATATATAAATATCTAGGTGTAGGTTATTCATATGTATATAAAGATTAAGGGTAGGTTTTTGTATGTTTTTGTTTTGTATCACGATATCACTATCGCAGTTACCACACACGCATCATATAATAATTTATATATATATATAAATAAAAGGGATAAGGAAAAATATAATGCAAAATATATTTGGTTGCGGGTTGGATATGATGCGAGCGGACGAATTATATGTGATGTATTTCGTCGGTTCGGTGCGATGATAAAAGACAACACCAAATGAATTATCTTTTATATATGACCAAAGTAATAATAATTTACACACTAACTCACACGCACCCACATTTCCTTACTCATTGATTTTATTATTTTTATTATTATTTCTTTCATTTTCATATATATCGCTATAAAGCGGTGCGGCATTCAATTTATTTTATATACAATATACATATATTTAATGACACTTTTGTGTATGTTTTTATATGTGCATTTTATTGTATAATGGAAAATCGATTTTAATATTTTATAAGGGAAAATTTTTGGAAATTGTAATTGATATTATTAATAAAATGATAAATAAATTCATATATTTATATGTGTTGTATGTCTAAATTTTCTCTAATTGATTTTTCGCAACTTTGTTTTTTCTGCAATAAGATTAAAAAAATTGTAATTTTTCAATATGTTTTGTTATATTTTGTTTGAAATAATCTATATTAGATATCTTAATGTGGATGATTGTTGGGTGTGTGTTTTCGTTATTATTATTATTGTTTAATTAAATTTAAAAGTGATTACAAAAAAAAAACCAACAATTTGGAAATTAACCTTTCAATCCATATATCATAAAACAATATTAGCATTTAATGTTTACCCCCAATCAACAGAACATTTTAATTTTTATATTCCTCTATTTCAATTTTTCTATATAATATATATATAATTACCGTTTTTTTTTAAGATGGTAATCAATAATTAAGATGGACATCAAACGATATTAATTTTTTATAATCTTATATTACATATATTTTGTATTCAATTAAAATAATATAAATGAACACTCACATAATAATAACGCACATAAATCCAAAAATTATAGGCCATTTTTTATATATATATATATTTTACGATATTACTTTACATTTTAGAACACACAAAACAAAAATAAATCAAGAAAATTGGAGGAAAATTCAATTAAAAACACAAAATAAATACGCACAAAATAACTATAATAATAATAATAAATAAAAAAGTAAAAACATTTTTAGCTTTAGAAGAGTGTGTGTGTGTGTGCTGTCGGTCGTTGATCGTCGTTTGCCAAAAAGAAAACCAAAACATAACGACACAACTGATATTATATATTACGTATATATATCCAGGCTCGGTTCTAATCGTTCCCAGTGCTGAGGTTAAATTTTATTGAGCTTCGGTTATTAATTTTCCTCTTAATCCATTCTCTTACTCTTACTTTTAGTTGGGTATTCATCAACAAAATAGTTAAAAATATACTAAAAAAAAAAACACCATGAATAATTCAGATTTATAATGGAAATTCTGAATAACTTTACAAAAGGAAACTTTACTGTATAATTTTCTTAAGGAAATTTTGTATAATTTTCTTAAGGAAATTCCGTATAATTTAGGAAATTTTGAATAGTTTACTTAAGGAAATTCTGTATAATTTTCTTAAAGAAATTCTCTATAATTTTCTTAAGGAAATTCTCTATAATTTTCTTAAGGAAATTCTCTATAATTTTCTTAAGGAAATTCTCTATAATTTTCTTAAGGAAATTCTCTATAATTTTCTTAAGGAAATTCTCTATAATTTTCTTAAGGAAATTCTCTATAATTTTCTTAAGGAAATTCTCTATAATTTTCTTAAGGAAATTCTCTATAATTTTCTTAAGGAAATTCTCTATAATTTTCTTAAGGAAATTCTCTATAATTTTCGTAAGGAAATTCGGTATAAATTTCTTAAGGAAATTCAGAATCATTTTAGTAAGGAAATTCTGAATAATTTTATTAAGGAAATTTTGTATAAGTTTCTTAAGGAAATTCTGTATAATTTGCTTAAGGAAATTCTGTATAATTTGCTTAAGGAAATTCTGTATAATTTGCTTAAGGAAATTCTGTATAATTTGCTTAAGGAAATTCTGTATAATTTGCTTAAGGAAATTCTGTATAATTTGCTTAAGGAAATTCTGTATAATTTGCTTAAGGAAATTCTGTATAATTTGCTTAAGGAAATTCTGTATAATTTGCTTAAGGAAATTCTGTATAATTTGCTTAAGGAAATTCTGTATAATTTTCTTAAGGAAATTCTCTATAATTTGCTTAAGGAAATTCTGTATAATTTTCTTAAGGAAATTCTCTATAATTTACTTAAGGAAATTCTCTAAGATTTACTTAAGGAAATTCTGAATAATTTACTTAAGGAAATTCTCTATAATTTTCTTTAGGAAATTCTCTATAATTTTCTTTAGGAAATTCTCTATAATTTTCTTTAGGAAATTCTCTATAATTTTCTTTCGGAAATTTTGAATAGTTTACTTAAGGAAATTCTCTATAATTTTCTTCAGGAAATTTTGAATAGTTTTCTTAAGAAAAATCTTTATAAGTTTCTTAAGGAAATTCTGAATAATTTTCTTAAGGAAATTCTGGATAATTTTCTTTTAATTTTCTATAAGTAAGATTCTGTAAGATTCTTGCTATTGTATAAACATTGATCTTAAATTCTAAGGTTTTTTTGTGCCATTGTAACATTCGTTATAACCGTCATGGTTATAACGAATGTTTAATATATGGGCATTATTACTTTGAGGAAAATGGAAAACTATATAATCATTTTCACTTTGTAAGTTAATGCAAACAAAAGTGCGAACATTTTGTTGTGTTTGTGTGTGTGTGTGCCGAGTGCTTTATAGCTTTTCTTTTTCTTTTTATATTTACTTTTTTTTGTATAAATTTGTGTGTTGAGAAGAGATACAAAACATTGGTATATTTAAAATATATATAAAACATATGTATGTAGGAGAAATATATTTTTTTTTACCCAACAACAAACGCTATATATATTTTTTAATAGAAAACTTCTGACTAGAACTTTTTTGGATTTTTTGGGCCAAAAAAAAAAACCACATGAATTTGATTTTTAATTTAAAAACAAAATTTTTTCTTATATGTTTAAATAAAAAATTAAAAATTAAAATATAAAATATTATTATTATTAAATATTTACCGCCATTGTTTTTTGATCAATCCCTACAATAATAATAATAATAATTAATTATATATGATTATTATTTATGCGGTAATGATGATCGTATGATGATGATGATGGTATTCAATTTTGTTGTTCTTTTAATTTTATTTATTCTTTATTTTTATATGCGGCTCGTACAAAATTGCGATGATGATGACGAATAAATTTATTTTTATAATAAAATATATAAAGTTGTGTGTATAAATTAAACACAAAATTATATTAGATTGCAAATTTTTACTTTGGTTTATTTGGTATATATCGCTATTATATAGAATTTTTGTATGAATGTGTATTGTTTTTTTTTTTTTTTTTCTTAAATAAATAATTTTTAATTTGGAATTTATAAAATATATGTGTAGGTACAATAAAAAAAAAATAAATAAATGTACAAAAATGAAATGAAAAAAAAAATGTAGTTTTGCAAAAATTTAACACATATTTTTTTATTTTATGGACAATGTTAATTTAAAATGTGTTTTTCTTTTTAATAAATATATATATATATTTTTTTAATTTATTCAACAAAACACTTTAAAATTTTCTTTATTTTTTTTGGTAAAATATATAATATATGTTCTATTATTATATAGAAAATTTTCACAGCACAAAAATATTTATATTTTTTTTTTTGCAAAAATAATATATTTTTCATTAAAGGTATATAAATAATTTGATTTTATTTTGTGTTTTGTATGATGTAGGTTTGAGTTTTTTTTTTTTTTATTTTTGTAGTATGTATAAAATATATATAATAAAAAAATTTGAGTTGCAAAAATATATATATTTTGTAAAGAAAAAGTAATAATAAAAAAAGCACTAGTTGAAGAAATCGCTTATTTTTTTAATTACGAAAAACTTTTTCTATATTAAGTGTTTAATGTTTTATTGTTTCTGGTTATAAACAAAAAAAAAATTCAATTCATATAATATATTGTGAA
Organism: Dilophus febrilis; assembly: GCA_958336335.1. Lineage (NCBI taxonomy): Eukaryota > Metazoa > Arthropoda > Insecta > Diptera > Bibionidae > Dilophus > Dilophus febrilis. The sequence goes on along the minus strand of OY284468.1, from coordinate 3,743,687 downwards.
ACTCACAATTTATACTAAACTAACTAACTAAAAAAAAAAAAATGTATTTTTTTAAACCATTTTCGAGAGTATACAATCAAATACCGCAATTTGCAAAAAAGAAAAAAACAAATGAATTAAAAAAAGTATACAGAAATTAAACCTAAAATAGCGAAAACTTATTAAAATTTTTTGAGTACATTTAAAATAATAAAGAAAAATATATATATAAATAACAAAAAAATAAAATAAAAAACAAATAACCAACAACCACACGAATATAAAAATAATTTTTTATTATTTTTATAAAATATATAATTTTCCTTATTTTACATTTTATATATACAATAATTTGTTTTTATTTTATTTTTGCAAAAATAAGCCGTGTAAATATAAATATATATCTTTTTGATTTTTCTTTTGGTATTTGTTACAATAATTGTTATATAAATAAAAATAATATTCTCATATTCACACACCCGCATATACACTACATGACTACAGTGCTGATGAATACAGGAATTGGCGATTTTTTTTGTTGCTTTTGCCAAGCAAAATGAATATAAGTTTATTATACAGTCAAATCCACCAATTTTATATCATAGAAAATTTGCAAAAATTATATGTTCAATACAAAATTTCATTGAGTAAGGTCAATATTATTGTGAAAATACTGTAAAATTTTTGTATATATTCATGCATGCATACGAATATAAATTTATAAATAATTTTATATATATATATATGAATAGATATATTCCGTCATTATTTGCCTCGCCTCGCTAGGCTATATTTTATTATGTTATACAGTTGTTTTTTATTTTATTTTTCTTTCTTTAATTCTCTCAAATAACATTATATTAAATAAATTTTATATATAAACATTTTCTGCCTGTTTGTGTATTGTATATTTGCAACAAAAAACCAAACAAACATATTCTACTTTATAAATTTTATCCATTTATATATAACATTTTCATTTGTATATATATATATAAATATGTTTGATAAGCTCTTTAAAAAATATTTATTTTTATCAACAATTTATACACTCCGGCCATGCACACACAATCATAAGAAATTCTACCGATATATAAAATTATATATAGCAATGTATATATAAAATGATATAAAATAACAAGAGCGGCATATAATATAAGTACATACAATTGTAATCACAATCCCCCCAAAAATTTTAAAAATGTATATACACCGCCGTTGCAATTACTTGGTCGTGTCACAAAATAGAAATATATTTTCTATTATCAAAATGCGGAGACTTTTTTACTATCCCAAAACAGATTGTTCGCGGGAAATTTTAAGTGAAAATTCAAATTGGAAAATTCTGATAATTTATTTTCAGTCCATATATTAACTTGTATGGAAATTTATTTGTTTTATAACCGCAAATACATTTAAATGAAATTATTTTACTTATTAATTTATAATTTTCAATGTGTATTAATAATATGATAATAAAAAATTTTAATTATATCGACCATCACACTTTGGTGTGGATGCATTCATCAAAAATTTGATTTGAAAACTGAAAAATAAATGATCAAGAATAATTTTCTAAAAGATATTCTACAAAATTCCCTATTGTATATACGGCGTAGTACGCGTTAAATAGAAATCCTTTGGATTCTTTGGAAAATTTTAAGGACGAATTTCCTTAATATATATATATATTACATACAATTTCCGTTAGAAAATGATATACAAATTTTTCGAAATCGCAAAAACTTTCCTTCATAAGACAATATATTTTTTTTGTAAAAAATTTTCGAATAATTAATTTATTTATTTATATTTATTTAATAGACACTAATAAATACAACAATAATGTACATTAATTAATTACAATTAAAAAATTGGAAAATGGAAAAGGTTAGTTAATAAATCAACTATATTGTTATAAAATTTATGTTTAAAAATTTCATTCTTTACATTATTATCTAACAAAAAACCATTACATGCGAGTTATATAACTCATGATATTAAAACATCAAGTGGGTTAAATCGGCCATATAATTGGTACGATAATTAGCCAAGTAATCCAAAAAATCATTAGCACGAAGACATTTAAAATTGATTTTAAAATTTATAGTTTATTTAAAATAGAAGGACAATCGCAACTTTATCAAACTTGAACAAATTACATAAAAACGACAAACCAATAAATTCTCTATGTCTTTCCAATGTCCAATGGCATGTTTAATAAAACCAATCTTTGAGAATAGCTATAGGTAATAAAATCGGATCACTCCAGGGAAGAGATTTCAGAGCAAATCTTAGAAATCTTCTCTGAATCGATCCTAGGCTTATGAACAGAGTAGAACGGTCAGGACCAGACAGGACACGCATATTCAAGAATGGAACTTACCAGACAGTAAAATAAGGCGAACGAAGACAATACGAATCAGAGATTTAACGCGACATACGATAAATAATAATCCCATATAATGGTGTTAGCCCTATTAAAAATATACAATATTAATGTTATCTTATATATAGCGATGAATGGAATGAATATACGAGTTTTATTGTAATATATAATTATTTAAAATTGTAATTCTGAATAATTTTTGTACAGGAAATTCTGAATAATTTTATAAATAATGTATTTATCAAATTATCTTATTAAATGCTTCATAATACGACTTCATACGACTTCATTTTCCAATCATTTTTAAGATATATTGCTTAATTAAGTTATAACATATATTACTTTTGTTTTAAATTTAAGACTTTACCAAACCTCTATCATTATTATATAAATTGTTTGTATATTTAATAGCAAACTTCTTTAAAAATATGTTCTGAAAATGTTTCTTTTAAAGGATAACTTCTAAGATTACTGAAAATTCGTTTAAAAGACTTTATATCCTGAATATTTTTCCTTCAATAAAACAGACGAATTTTTCAGCTAATATGGATAATTATAATCAAAAATGCCAATCCTGAACTTTATTTTTCCTTCAAATATCGTGAAATGTTTCCGCTCTGATATAGAAAATTCTTTTAGAATAATAATTTTTTCTTCATTATAATATAAACATTTGCCGGATAATAGAAAATTCTTTCATAGAGAAATCCATAATATGCTTACAATTGGTATAAATTCCCTTCACAATAGGAAAAACTTATTGTATGTGCGATTCCAAAAAAAAAAAAGGTTTATAAATTCCCTGATAATTTTTTTGTTCAATTGAAATTTTTAATCGTGTGATTGAAAATCTTTGGATACAGGATATTTTTACTATGTATAATATTTCCTTTTATATATGAACGTTTTTCTGATGCGGTAATTTAAATAAATTATTTTTACAAGAATTTCTCATGAACATTTTCTTTTATTCGATATAGATGCAATTTTCCTTTTATTATAGTATTCTTTAAAAATACCTCGCCTGAAAATTTTTCCTTCAATAGACAACATATTCTGTAGATGATAAAAACATCTTGGGAAGATTCTCTCTCGGTTTAATATGATTATTTCATTTTGGTGTACATTTTTCTTAGGATATGGTCCTTAGAGGTTATATAAAAATTCAATTATCTAAAATTTATATATGGCATTATCTTGATTTGGAATAAATGGAAAAAATTAATTTTCAAATGAAAAACTCCTGTATGCATAATTATAAAAAATTCAGTATAATAATATTTTTATATTATTTTATATTATATAATAATATTCAATTGATAATCTATACAAAATTCTTCAATATTTCTATATTAAAATGTTTACAAATGAAAAGAAACGAAGAAACGAAGATTTAAAAAAATATAAAATCCATGAAAAATTATCTCAATATTTAGATAAAAGCTTTCTGACTGAATCACATTTTGTATATACTCGCATAATCATTTCTCTTTATTATATATATTGGATAAAATTATTGTATACTAATCATTGAATATATAATATATATAGAGTCATCAGCAGTATCATCATCAGTATGTGTACGAATATCACCCACGAATTATGTATAGAAGAACACTTTATTAAAAAAAAAAAATCCACAACTTTTAATAATCCTGTGTATGCAAGAATTTAACTTTAATTTGTGATAGTAAAGAAATTGCAATCAATAAAATTTCCTTCAACATATAACAAAGTCATCCTATAATGAAAATAAAAAAAAACAACCCAATTAAAAAAAAATAATCAATTGATTTATTAAAATAAAATAAATCAAACAAAAATTTATATTAATATATTTGAAAATGTGCTGAATATAAAATAAAAATATTTTCTATATATACGAAAATAATCTATTAATAATTATTATATTTTTTTTATATTTTGACTCAAAAATATACATAATCTTATAGTTAAATATATGATGTCTGACTCTGATGCCTATATATAAATAATAATTGAATATCACACCATACCGGATTTTAACAATGAACATTAAAAAAAATAAAAAATTGCCTTATTTGCGGTAAAATACAATAATTGAAAATTCGCTTTACATATAGTCAGAGAGACGACATACGATTTCACAAAAAAAATTAATGATTGTAAAATTTATATGAAAATTAATAATAAAAGAAAATTTTTTTATTTTGTTGCCATGTATAATTTGAACATTATTAGTATATATTTATAATATATACAAAACGAATGAAAATATATATATACATCCTTTGCAATATATATACAAAAATCTCTATATATTGTATATATTTATTGATGAATACATTTTTATACATATAATAATATTTCATTATTGTGCTAATTTACATATAAATATATATATATTTTGTGTACATATGCTTTTTCAATTCAATTTTGATAATGAAATGCTCGCGTCTATTTATAATACCAAATACAATAATTATACATATATTAATGTTGTATATATGAATGAAGAGAAGTTTTTTCTTTTTTTTATTATTGAAAATTTGTCATTTCAAAAGATTTTTCATCCTCTTTTTGATATACACATTGCGATGTATTAAATTAAATCTATATATATATACAAGTACTACTCTTGCACATTATATATAGTATTTTCATGATGCAACCTCATATTTCAATGGTGTTTATAACATGTAAAAAAAGATATAATACAATACAAAATCTATCTATTTTATTATACATGTATATAGGCAAATATATGATATTGAACTGCTTATATATTCAAAAAGGATATTTTTGGTGCATCATCAATTTTCATATATACCACCACCAAATATATAATAGATATATTAATAAATACATATGGATTTTTTTTAAATATATATTAAGAGATAATTTCAATTATGTATATTTTTTTTTTATATATACAGTAGACTCGCGATATAAGAAGGAACCCTTGAATAAGGAAACCTCGAAATAGGGAATACTTTTAAATTTTGTATATTATAGCCTTTAAATAAGGAACGCTAAATCACAATCAAAACCTCGATATAAGGAACGATTGGTGTATTTTATTTACGTATTGGTATTCAAAATGATATAAATGTGTTTGAAAGTATTTTAATTTTATTTTAAATTTTATGATATATCTCTCACAATCGCACTTGATTCAAATATGTGTATTCTTTTATTTTATTGACTGCGGGTATGTGCATTTTATACACATTGCGGTTCGGTTTATTGGTTTGCGGTTCCGGTTGCGGTTGGTTTATTTTAACCATTTTTACGGAACCCTTCATATATAAGGAAACTTCGAAATATAAGGGAACGACCTCTTGCAATCAATTGTTCCTTATATCACGAGTCTACTGTACATATATTGATCTATTTCTATTTCGCGTTTATTAATTTTACCTTTTTTACTATTTTATAAATGGCAAATTGAAAGAAAATTGGCATAATTTCAAATATATTCATTTACATTTTCCACGTGATTTTTACCTTAAAGTATAACTTATTTTTTTTTCAATTTTAAAATGAAATTCAAATTCACATAACGATTTTTATTATATATATATATACAATATATACATCTATACAGTCATAGTTTAGGGAAAATATTTTTAGGTCATATTCAATGTAATATGTGTGTGTGTATATATAAATCGTATATAATATATTCAAATGTAATGCATTTCTTTATTGTATCTATTCTATATATTATATTGTTTATATAATACTTTGCATTATATATAATATATATATAAATGAACAGTATGTGACAAAATGTAACTATTTCATTCGGATCCATTAGTTTTTATATACTGATTGTAAAAATTCACCGAACATTCACCGATGGAAGAGAGAAATTGCATTTTTTATTAATGTATTTGTTGGTTTTCTATGCGATGTTTCCACCATAAAGTATTTAAACACTTTGAATGAGTTAAATATTACCATTCAACATTTTGAAATGATGGAAAAATCGGTTTTCAAGAACTTGTTAAATAATTTTGATTCTTTATGCCAAATTTGTGTGGTGCGTTCCATTTTTTTTTTTTTTACATCTTCTAAATAAACTTAATTTTCATAATCACATATATATAATCATATACTTTTACCACCCACTGTAAATATACATATATATATAAACAAAATAATGCATATTGAATGAATTTTGCAAGGGTTATATATATTTGTAAAATGTAAATACTAAAAAAGAAATATATATATATTTAAAAGTATACAAAATATATATAAGTTAAGACCATAAATTTTCTAATATATGTCCACTGTCCATATATATATATATTGTATATAAATACAAAAACATTTTTTTTTATACACACGATAAATGTAAATATACTTCATATACGCGAATATATAAATACTTCTTCTATTTAAAAAAAAAAACGAAAAAACCGATTCGATATAACTTTTATAAAGAAATATGCCATGTATATAGAAAAGAAAACAAAAATTTACCGCATTTCCGTTTAAATTTACTTTTATAAACTTAAAAAATGTGTTCATATATACAATACATATATATATATAATAATTGAATACACAAATATATCTATCTATATATATATAGATATTATAATACGTAGTCTATATAGAACTTTTAAAATATTTTTGTAATATCAATGAATTGAATAACTATATAACTATACTAATAATATATCCAAATACGATAAAAAAAAGTCCACAATTTGTAGATTTGTGCATTGCATATACAAATATAGAAAATTTATTATGTTTTTTTTTTTTTTTTTGGTTGTGACGACGATAACAAAATCAATTTTTACTATATAGATTTTTTTTATACTATACTATAAATGTAATTTATATATTTATATAATTCAATATGAGATGCGATGGTTTTCAAAACGCATTTACGATATATCTTACCAAAAATAACAAAAAAAAAAAAAATAAATGCAGTAATGTATTGTTTTTCATAATTTGAAGTATACCATATATGGTAGATGAATGTGATGTTAAGGATATGAATGGAATGTTTTTGTGTAGCGAATATTATTAATAATATTATATGGGAGAGGAATATTTTATATTGATTTTCGCGTTTGTAATTTGAGTTGATATTTACAGAATTAAATTTCCTATTGGAAAATTTAACAGAATCAACCGTTGGAAAGTTATACACATTTCCTATTAGAAAATTTAGTACAGAAAATTTTGCTATTAGAAAATTTAATACAGACAATTTCTTTTTAGGGAATTTAATACAGAAATTTAAACTGAGAAAATTTCCTATTAGAAAATTTAATACGGAAAATTTCTTATATTAGAAAATTTAATACAGAAAATTTCCTGTATTAGAAAAGTATACTTAATTTCCTTTAAGAAAATTATCTTGAATTTCCTTTTGGTCAAAATTTTTCCAAAAAAAAAATGGTAAAGAATTTCCCTTGAAAATTTAATACAAAAAATTTCGTATATTAGAAAATTCTACAGACAATTTAGTTTTAGAGAATTCAATACCGAAAATTAAATTGAGAAAATTGCCCATTAGAAAATTTAATACAGGGATTTCCTATTAGAAACTGTAATACGTAGAATTTCCTATTAGAAAATTAATACAGAAATTTTCCTACAGGAAAAATAATACAAATTAGCAAATTTAATACAGAAAATTTCCCATATTAGAAAATTTCATATATTAGAAACTTTAATACGGAGAATTTCCTATATTAGAAACTTTAATACGGAGAATTTCCCATATCAGAAAATTTAATACAGAAAATTTCCTTTTGGTCAAAATTTTTCCAAAACAAAAATTGTAAAGAATTTCCCTTGAAAATTATTTATTTATTCATTTGAAACTTCATATATATAATATATAAATAACAAATATATTAAGACCGATTAAACTCTTCAATTCCATTTTGAAACCAATAATTCATGAACAAAAGTTATCATAAATATACGTACACAAAATCAAAATACAAGAGGTTCATGAAAGTTTTGGTTCCATTAATTTATTTATATAGACACGTATACGTTTTATAATAGCCTATGATTTAGGAGGTTGTCAGGAGACAAATTTTTCCCTGCCCTGTATAGAATTTAAGGATTCAACTATTCCACACAGAATGTGGAAATTTAAGTAATAAATGTGTCGTCTTTTATAACAAAATGAAAATCATATTATAATGATTAGTATTATTACCTATATATAGTATAATTGAAATTACATATATATGTATATCGAAAATGATTTATTTTTTTTAGATTATTTTTCCCCAAAACAGATTTTAAGATTTTACCACACACAGTCAATAATACATTTTATATTATATAAAATTATTCCAAAACAAGTTTTAATATATTTTTTTTTTATGTATATGACGATTGTTAAATTTAAATTACATATATCGATCTATATTCAAAACCATCATAAAAATGGTGCCGAAAAGTTGTGAATTATCGAATTGTAACAAATATATACTGCGTACCCTACATATATAAGAAGATATACATAAAAAGACGATTCAATATTATTTCATAACTATATTTATTTATTTATTTTTTTATATATATATATATATGGTATTATCGCAATGCATTTTATTTATTGTATATATGGTATATATAAAAATAAATAAATTTATATCACTATCTTTACTATATTATGCATTTTATGTAATCGCATATAAAAAAAAAAAAAGAAAAATTATTTTCAAATCGATTCTATATACAATACATAAAACTATATGTACTTGTAAACAAACAACTCTAAAATAAGAAGATTTTCAATTGTATATATAAAATAATATTGTTATTGGTTTGCATTTCGTATTATTTCCCATTAAGTTGTTTACTTTAAAATTGTTTAGAAAAATATAAAATGCAATGCAATTTTCCAACCATATAAGAAAAATAAGAATAATATTATCATCAATATAAAGAATGTATATTTTGGTATATCTCGCCGTCGCAGAATATAAAATCAAAAGAATTTGTTATTGAAATTATTTATTTATATTTATATTATAAAATATGAGAAGCGATTGAAAGTTGTTTTTTTTAATTTTATTATGTATTTATATGAATTTCATCATTTAAAAATCAAAAAAAAAATAAAAGCTAAATTGTTGTATTGTATATCATTCGATTTTGATGAGTATTTTATATAATTTTTATAAACATTTATGTTTTGGGAAAATTCAATATACACAGTGCGACAATTAATATTCCGGACTGGTCCTAGGAAATACAATAAAAACACGATTTTTGACATTTTTTTTTATTTATTCAAAATATTCTCCCCCTGATTCAATACAACTGTTGCTGTGATGCTGTTTGAATGGTAGATGCTGTTCAAAATCCTCAAAAAAACATCCTTTCAATTTCATTTTAAGTTTTGGCGACAATGAGAAGTCACATGGTGCTAAATCAGGTGAATACGGTGGATGATTTAACACACAGACTAGATTTCGAGCCAAAAACTGACGAACAATAAGTGAAGTGTGACTTGGTACATTATCGCGTAACGAACACCAACTATCTGATCTACCAAACGCTTCAAAACTTCGATATAATTTGCACCACTGAATGTTTGGCCAGTTGGAACGAATTCTTTATGGATAATTCCCTTGCTATCGAAGAATGTTACCAGCATTGTCTTGATTTTCGATTGAACTTTTCTTGTTTTTTTAGCCTGTGTTTTAGCCACCCACGAAACATTTATACCACTCAAAAACTTGTGTTCTACTCATACAATTATCGCCGCATTAACTTGCTGCATCGATTTGAACGTTTCTGTTGCAGATTTACCAAGATTTGCGTTGCATTTAATGACTACTCTTTGTTCCATATTAAAATTTCTACCTCAACTAAAATATTGTTTCACAAAAAATGTCATAACTTTTTTATTTGTCAATCAAATGCAATGAAATTTTTACAGACGCTATAGAAAACATCAAGCTTCAAAACGCATGTTCCATCACATATAGATCGTCCCACTGGTTATTGAGATATGGTTTGAGTTCGTAATATTAATTGTCGCTTTGTGTATATATTTGTTTAGGATGTTCTTTAATAAACCAAAATATTACCATAAAAAAAATCAAAGAAAAATTATACTATTTTAAATGAAAATTGAAAAAATTTAAACAATAATACACTATACAATTTTCACACGTATAGGATATTATATAAACGCGCAATGAATTTTAAAATCAGTAATAATATACGAAAAATATATATATATGTAATTATTTAAAATTAAATTTTATATGAAATATTATAATTTCATGTTTTTTTTGTTCATTTTATGATAATTTATTATATATCAAAAATTGTTTGGTAGTTGACTGGCTTTAATAAAATAATTTTTCCATTAAAAAAAAAAAAAAGAAAAGACAAAACGGAATTGGTTATGTCCTTTTTTTCTCTGTTTTTTTTTTGTTAACAAACCAACGAATAAAATATATTATTAAATCAAAATATTATTAAATGTACTGAATATTTTATATACAGATATTGGAATATAAAGCGTAGTAAAGCAGATAAAGAAATAAACTGTATATATGTATAGGATAATGTTTTATAGATATATTACCTCTAATAAATATCCATCTAGTAACTATATATATATATTGTATATAAACCTCTGCTGTACATACATTTGCCAAAAAATCCTATAAGCGTTTTATTTCATTTTTTTTTTTCACAAATGAATCAAAGATGTTTTATGTATGAAAAACTATATAACTATATAATATGAATATATAAAGAAATTTTAAACATAAATTTTACATGTAATATAATGAAGCAAAAAACGCAAAAAGAAGAGAAGTCAGTCGTTCTTTTCGTTTTGTCATTGCGGTAAGAGCAATTCAATAAATTAAAAAAAATTAAATTTGAAAATTAATTGCATTCAGTTTTTTTATTTTTCTTTTCCTTTCATTATATTCTTGTTCAACTTACTAAATAATAATGAGGATAAAACTATACTATACTATATATTATATATAGATCAATATATAATATAGTATATGTAAAAATATATATGAAAATAGTTTATGTGTGTGTTCATTTTGCCATTTATATATATATATATATTTAAAACAATGTCCTCGATATTCAGATATAATTTACATGTAAAATTGTATTTAATATATATTATACATATATATATATATATATTGTATAGAGGACGAATACTGTATAGGTAATGAATTAAATGCATTTTCATATAGAGATTTATATAGAACTGTATGTATTATTATATAACAAATTAATTAATTTCTTTATATAAATATATATTTATGCAGTCAGATTTTGTTCTTTATAAATCATTTTAAATAAAAATCTGCACTACTATATTAGATAGATAAATTAAAAAAAATATTAGATTAGAAGCGTTTTTTTTTCAGCAAATCAAAAAGGATTCAAATTAAAAATTTTGAATCGTGAAAATATTTTTTTTGATAATGTATAAATAATTTGTGATCTATTGATTGATAATAAATCAAAATAATATTGCATTCAGATTCAAACTATTGAAATGAATTAAAACTGTTTAAATGACCGCAGTTATGAAAAATCTTAACATTCTTATCATATACGTTGCGCGTGAGAAGGATTACAAAAACGAAAGTGTAAATGATTAATAATGATAAAGTGAATATCATTAAAAGGATACAAATCAAAGTAATGAATGGGATTTCATTTTATTTATATATCTTCAGAAAAATGTCGACCTAAGAAAGGAAAATTTTCATAAGAGATTTTTTTTAAATTTTCCATCACTAAAAAAACCAATATTTTAATGATAAAAAACAGTTCCAGGAAGAGATTGCGTTCAAGGATTTTCTATGATCTTCTACAAATTTCGATGAATAGAAGCGAAACGAAGGGATAAGAGTCTTAAAGTAAAATTTTTTTATCATTTATTGAAAAATGTATAAATTGAAGTAAATATCCATAAGCAATTCTTGAAGTATTTTCTATTACCGTGAATGTATTTTTGAAATGAATTTTCTATTACTATGAAAAAATGTGTATTTAAAAATCAAGAGAGTTTCTGAAAGCAGTTTCTACTATACCATACATAATAATGTTCATTGAAGCAAAAATGTTTAGAATATAGTTTCTGAAAAGTATTATAATAATAATTTCGATTAAAGGAAAAATGTTAAATGTACAAATAGATCTTGTAGAATTTTCTTTTATCAGAAACATTTCAATGAACAGAAGAAGGTTAATATTCTTGTAAAGAATTCTCTATTACACCATAGAAAAATATATATATATAGATATAGAAGAAAAATGTCCATAAGCGATTTTTAAATTATTTTCAATTACCATATAGAGTCTATTGAAGGAGAATTGTCCATTGAAGGAAACACGTTTAGGAAAGTTTCTGAAAATGATTTCTATTATCCTTCCTATACATTTTTGATTAAATGAAAGATATGTTTATAAGAGATTCCAAAGAGAATTTTTATATTAGAATAATTTTCATTAAAATATAAAACGTTTAGAAAAGGTTCTTGAAAAGAATTTTCAATAACCGTATGTAGAAGGTTTTATTAAAGAATATTCTAATGATTTTTTTATTGCTTTGGTATATTTGACCATTTATTGACCCATTGATATAAATAATTTATCAATCACCAGAATAAAAATTTCCACTAAAGGAAAATCGTTTAGAAAAGATTAAATTAAAATAATTATTAATTAGAGATCAACAATCTTGAAATATTTTTTCTATTGTATATATTTTCTATATAACCCAAAATAGTCAATGAAAAAAAATTTTTTAAATTGATTGGAAAATTTAATAAATAATACGGAATAAAAAAAAAACTATCGAAAATTATATCTCTTAATAAAAAATAATGAAATACAAAAAAGGGTGTTTTCAAAAAAAAAATGCACTTGCATATTTATTTTTTTTTTTTTATGATACCTTTTGTTATTTGGCGTTTTGGTGTTTGTGAACTTTTATACCATATGACGGTATTCATATATATACATATAATTATGTATATAATATTGATATACATTTATAGTGTTGGTGGTGTTATAATAATAATAATAATATAAATTACATTTATGCGATGCACATTTATTTATGCGGTATAGGTATATAATTTACAATATAAAATATACATACATTATAAAATCTAAAGGATATATAATAAATAACATATTGTACATGTAGGTACTTGTGTAAAAAAAAAAAGTTTACAATATGTTTTTTTTACACTTTGATTGCTGCTTATAAATTATATGTTATAAGCTCTCTATATTATATATTATAATAAGTGTATAGCTAACTTAAAAAAAAAACGGAATATTATGTCGGGGATACAGAATCATATATATATATATATATATATAAATAACGTGTAGGTGCGTAAACATCCTCGTAACATTAAATGTCATTATATATTGTAGAGATTTTTATATACTATATTTATATCCTTATATATTGATGGTTTAAGGCGCTTTAAAGTACTCTAATGAAAAAAAATATACAAACACTGAATTGGAAATCGAATATCCACGAGCCTATATATATATATAATAAATAGTACATTTGCTTGCGCGTCTAGACGCACATTTAAATGAAAACAACATTTTTTTTTCATTTTTAACGCTTTGTTATCGCACCGCTACCTTTTGAATTACATACACTTTATATATTCTTTCTATATATATAAAGTTTATTATATGTACGATATTATATCAAAGTTTTGTTATATAATAATTTGTTGAATAAATATGCTGTGGATAGAAGAAAAAAAGAATAAAATATGTAACTGCAAGCTGCAACACATATCACCACCATATACTGATATTCATTCGCCTTTTATACATAATAAATAATATTGTTTTGATATTTATATGTATAGTATATAATATTTGTAATTTGAATGCATATGCTTTTCGAATCTATTTTAAGGCTTTTTTTTCCATTATATATATATATATTCACTTTTCTTTATATATATATATATATATATATAAATAAATTTCTAAATATGCACTTATATTTAAAAAAAAATGAATACATCAACGCATTGCATGTTATATATATAATCGTATATATGCGGTATATTGGTACAAGGCGGCGGCGGCATCAGCGGCATCAGCAATGGCATATAGGTACTTTGTGTAATAATATGTTTTTTTTTTTTTATATGGCATATATGGCATGCATTTTTCTTTTGATGTTTCACTATTTGTGATTTGTGTGTGTGTGTGTGTTTGTGTATTTATATTGAATGCATAATATATGAATTTATATTTATATGAAGTGCAGCCAATTATATTTTCAATGATTTTCTCATGAAAGCAATGGTTTATAGAAGTATAGAAAGAAAAAAAAATGAAATGAAATGTATAATATATAAAAAAAAATCAGTTAATATAGGATTTATAAAAAAAAAAAAAAACCCTACAATGTATATAATTTTTTTATGATCGACGAATATATGCAAAAAAAAAAACAGAAATATACCAAAGGGATGAGAGGTATATATTGTATTGTATATTGTATATATATGAGAAATATGTTGGCACAATATATACCATATATAATGTATATATTTATATATACTTTTGTTGAAATGCTCACTTTTCTATACTTTGTACAATTACTATACTTTGATTATAAAAAAATACTTTGATGTATATATTCCCATTATTGCGCTATACATATATACAAACATATTTACGTAATATATATACATTTGCAAAACACATTGAGAAAAGAAAAAAAATTATTCCAAATTGTTATCCTTTATAAATATATATATATATATAAATAAATAAATGTGTATAAATAAAAGAAAATGCATATATTGTAAACGTCTATTTGAGAATTGAATTGAACACAAATTCAAAAAAAAAAAATGAATATACAATTATACATGTATTTTTATACAGCCTCCAAACTATAATATATATGCTGCACTATCCGATATGAATATATACAATATATATACAAATGTATCTAAAACATATATTGTATATACTGCATATGCAAATGTATATTTATTTTTTTTATATGGAAATAGTAAAGAAAATAAGCCATATAATAAACATTTTGTGTGTGTGATTTTGTATATATAGATTTTTTTTTTTCATATTCATGCGATGTATTTATATATATAAATGATTTGTAAAAGGATTTTTTTTTATATTTCTTCACATAATTTAAAAAAAAAAAAAACTATATATTCATACAGTCGTGGTCAGTTAAATAACACAGTCAGATTCATTACGTCAAACTAAAATATTACAAGTACAAATTATATATACAAAAACCGATAAGTTTCTGAAAAAATGTGTTATGGACAGATGAATCGAATTACAATCGATGTGAATCAGATGGAAAAGTGTATGTAAGACGTCTACGTAATCAAAGCATGTATCCATTATATACACATTAAAAACAGTAAAACATGCTGGCGGTAGTATCGTGGTGCTGTTGGGGAGCGCTATCTTGGCATGGTATTCGTCCAAATACATAGAAGGAAAAATGTATTAGTATATATGTTTAAAAACATACTTGAATATGCAACGGAATCATATGCTCATGATAATATGCCACTTACGAGGAAATTTATGCACGATAACGATCCAAACTCACCGCTCGTCGTTGCATAAAAAGATGACTGTTAGAACAACAAATTAGTGTATTAGATTGGCCGGCACAAAGTCCAGGCTTGAACCTCGTTGAGAATTTGTGAATAGAGATGTGGAAAAAAAGGATTAATGAAAATCGACCAACAAATTTGGACAAATTGTGGGCAGTCGTACAAGAGGCTTGTCTTGAAATCCCATCAGATCGATGCAAACGTTTGGTGGAAAGTCGATGCCTAGTTGATGTGTTGAAGTAATTAAAATGCAAACGTTTCCCAACAAAATATTAAACCAACTTTCAATTTTTCATTTTGTGATGCAAATAAAGCCAAACTTCGTGTACTGTGCTACTTAACTTTAAGAATTTTTTACGTTTTATGTTCAGAATTTTTTTGGTTAAAGAAAATATAAACATTTATTTAGATTAATTATGAAATTATGTATTACTCTATCATTTCTTAGTCCCCTTAGTCAGTTTAATACACTGCCCTTCCATTAGATATTTTTAAGAATTCAATCCAAGAAATGGGTGTGTTATTTAACTGACCACCGCTGTATATTATTATATTTTTGTTATTTAAAAGAAAAAGTTGTTTCATTTTCATTTTTTTTTTGATTTTAAATAATAATTTCACTCTGTTTGGTGGTGTTTGTTGTATGTTTGTTGCAGTAAAAACACAACAAAAATATTAAAAAGCTTTTTTCTATCCTTTATATATTTTTTTGTATGCAATCTCACAGATTATTTATTTTTTTTTATGATATATATATTTATAAAATAAAACAAGTAAAAAATATATTACATATATATTTATATATAGAAAAAATAAATACACTAATAAGCGTGAGCCTATTGAGAATTTTTATTAAAAGTAAAAAAAAAAAAAAAAAAAAAAGGACGCGCCGCGATATGATGATGCACGTGTAAAAAAAGGATATATAAACCATTGCATATATATTTGTATATAAATAAACTACCTACTAATTACATGTAATAATCTCTTTTGCGTAATTTTTTTTTTGATTTTGTTTGTTTTCATGTTTTTGTTTTGTTAATTTTTTTGTTTGTTTTTTTTTTTTTTTGCCTTAAGTGAGGGTTTTATTTTAATTAGCTTTAGTAATTTTATATTTTTTTTTGTTTTGTTTTTATATAATATAATGGAAAAACATGAAAAAGAAGTGTTTTATCATTAATATAGAAAAAAAAAAAAGAAGCAAAATGGGATGAATTACGCGCACACTTTATTGAGAATTGTGATTTGTGTATGGTTTTTTTTTTATATTATATATTTTTTATTGTATATAGTAAATGCGACTATGCAATGCAATCAACTCATTTAAAATGAAAGGATGCATTTTGTTTTTCATTTTGATGTTGTTGCATTTGCATTAATGCATTATAAGTCAATATAAAATGCAGTATTTTTATATAATTAATTCTTGATATTTTTTTTTATATTTGTATGTAAATGAATATATTTTTTCTTATATAAATAATTGATTCTCGTCGTCGTTCTCGTCGTTATCGTCGCAGATATCCTTTGAAAATTACACTAAAAGTAATTTAGTGCTTTTAAGCAAAATTTTCCAGAGCATTTCCTTTAGAAAATTTACTTAAGAAAATGTATCTTTATTAATTGATTTTTTTTTCTTGGAAGAGCAAAGAAGGAAAGTATTGATTGATTTGTTTAGACGAAAACTTTCTTAGAAGAAATATAACTATATCTTCTTTGAACTCAATTTGAAGGATTTTTTAATTCATGCAAAATCTATAAAAGAAATGATTTATTTAATGATGATTTTGATTGATAAAAAAGCAATGATGATTAAATTGAACGTTATTTAATACCTCTTTCAATATAAAATGAAAATAAACAAAATTGAAAAGCAGTTGCCCTGATGTACGGCAGATTTATCGATTACAGATATCGATTACAGATTTTATAATAATTTCATAAAAAATAATACGTTGATACGTTGGTTTGATGATGGATGAATATGATTCATTGCATGCGAAACGAATTTCGGATTAAATTAAAAGTTTTTAATATATTGGTTTAGTCTTAAAAGTAAGAACTTATCAATTGCCTTAATAAAATCCACAGTACAAAAATATAATTAATTAATTCCATTCCGTTCCATTTGGAATGTCCATTAGTTAAAAAAATATATATGATAGATAGATTTTCAAATACAAAATTAAACACCTAATTTCCCAAAATAAGAAAATTATACAGAAGTCTATTATTTTGTGTTAAATATTTAGAAAATTATACAGAATTTTCTTTTAAAAAATCGTACAGCGAATTTTATTTAGAATGTTTGGCAGCAGGATCCTCTTTAAATAGAACTTATTCTAATAGAAAATCGTACAAAATATACTGTAAGTAAAATTACACAAATTTTCCATAGTATATTACAACAAAAGAAATTCCAAATAAATTGTATCTTATTCTTGAAATGACTATGAAAATTTATCCCAATGATTAAAAATTGAATCTGGCCACTGAAATACTATTATATATTATGATGAGTTTTTTGTTATTTCATTTCATTTTTTGTTATCAATTGATCATCAGCGATAGTTTATCTAAAAAGCGAATTCTATTAAATCATTCGATGATTTTTTTTAAACAAATTTAAATAAAATTTGTATGGAATTTAAACAAAATTTTTTAAGCCTATACCTTCTTAATTAATTATTCATCTATTTTTTTTTTCATTCATTGTATAGTATATTTAATAGTAAAAAGTTTTTTTTTAAAATATATTTCGAATGACAAAAGACAAAATAATGCATATGAAAAATTAAACTAAACTAAATCTGTATGTATATAGAAAAATGTTTTTACAATATTCTTTTTTTTTATATATTGCAAATTGCAATTAGAACACAACACAAAAAAAATTCATATATTATTTATTTAAATTTGATATTTTATAATAATAAATATGTATATGTATGTATAGATTTGATGAGAATTGTATATTTATTTAAAATATATTTTGTTTAAAAAAAAAATAATAAAATTTATATTATTATATATAGTAAATATTTGTATGATTTTTATTCAAAATTGGATGTCAACATTATCTATATATATGTGTTTATCTATACGTTTATATAATAATAAAAGGGTATATATTCGTATATTCGTATAGACTATAGATGACCATGTCATATTAATATATATATATATATATTTTATTTTATTGTTTTGTATCAATATTCAAATTGTAAATACACAAATCTGAACACAAATTGTTTTGTTCAATTGTAGAATTTATTTAAATAATATTTACTGTGTATTTATTTCTATAGATATATTATAGTTTTTTTATATTATTTTATTGTTATGTTTTCCTTTTTTAAATATACGTTGCATTTCAATTTTCATGAACTGTGTGTGTATGTACATAATGAATGAAAATGTATATTTTGAATAATAATATATATATAAATATTTTTCTATATATAAATGTCCAATGTGACAAAAACATGAACGCATTTATATAAATATATATAATTTTCCACTTTTGGGTGTCCCTTATATTGTTGTGTTGTTTGTTGCAATATACTAATAATACAACTTTTTTTTTTTAATATACAATAACCATATCATACGTTTTTTTTGATTTTTTATACAAAATAATCAACAAAATTTTGCGTATAAAAACATGTAAAATTGAGTTTTATTCAACAAAAATAAAATATTGAATTTACATACAATTTTTTTTTCTTTCCTATATTACTTTTTTTTTTTTTTATTAAATACAAATAGCTTATATAAAAATTCTATTATTAATTTTTTAAAATATATATACATATATAGAGTGTGAGATGAGAGTCGATATTGAACAATTAATTTCGTTGATACGATGTGATTTTCTGTCAATTATCGTATAAAATAATCCAACTTTAAAAGAAGTAGATTGGTTCGTAAACATCATAAATCGATTCCTTAAGAAATTTTTTTTTCAATTTTCATTCAATTTTCCTTCAATAATTTCTACTTTCCCAAACCTTAGATGATTCCTAAAAAAATTCTTATCTTATCTTAAAAATCAATTTTTATTCCATGAAAAAGTAATAGAAACTAGCTAGAAATTGTAATACAGAAAAAATCAATTTTTATTATTTATTGCCCATCTATGCGAATGAAGGAAAAATTGAATTTCTTGATTCGTAACCACACTTAAAATGTTACTATATGTTATTAGATGAACGGTATGTTTACAATTTTTGTTGACCATTATAGATTATAAAAGTCGTGAATCCACGGCATTTGGACATCTTCATATAATTTTTATATTATTCTACGTTGTTTTTTGGTGCGCACTTCTTCATCTCATTTTATTTTTATTTATTGACCACTTGCAAATTATGGTAGAATTATGGTATTTTAAAGAAAATTGTTTGTGATTTTGTGATATAACATACAATATTCAATTTTTATTATATGCATATATATTAAAATATTTATGATAATTTACATTATAGTACGAAAAACCGAACGAATAATAAACAATTTTTTTGCATTTATTAATGTTCAATTTTTACTTGTTTGGTGTTTTGTAAAAGTTATTTATAATATACTCATGGCATTATTATTACGCAATTATACCATATATTATTATTTATATATTACATCGTTTTATAAACTGTGTATTATCGTGTATGTATATTATATATAAACAAAGTAAAATGATAAAATGCAATTTTTTAAATTAATTTATACGTTTATACATACTTATATATTGTGTATCTATCTATCTATAAATGGAAAATAATGCATGAGAGATAAACAAGCAATAATAATGATAATAATAATATAGTATATAGAGAAGAAAATGCTTAAAATGCGCTTGATGAATATACAGATATATATAGATATAGATGAAAAATGTATAATATACCTTTTTGTATATGGGAGTTTATAAATGAGGAAAAAAATTACCACATAAAGTAT
Organism: Dilophus febrilis; assembly: GCA_958336335.1. Taxonomy (NCBI): domain Eukaryota; kingdom Metazoa; phylum Arthropoda; class Insecta; order Diptera; family Bibionidae; genus Dilophus; species Dilophus febrilis. The sequence continues at coordinate 3,722,735 of OY284468.1, read as the reverse complement.
ACTCAGGTTTATAAAATAATAAAAAATAAAAAAAAATAGGATATATAAATATTTATATACTCATATCAGTACCTATATACGATATATAAAGTTAACAAAAGGGTTTTGAAAATAATTAATTGTTAGTGTTTTTTTTTTTTTATTATTTTTATGTATATGGTAAATCCTGCATGCACGGTAGTTAGTTACTATATATACCATATCGTCATCAGTATCAGCATCCATCTACAGTACATATGTATATGCAATTATTTGCAATGAATGATGATGCAAATGATATAAATACATTTTTTTATATATGAAAAATATATAAAGTGGTTTAAAATTAATATTAATAGTATATTGTATATATACAATAGCGATGTCGTCGTTTATGGGAAATATGATAGAAAAAAAAAATTACTATATAAAAGGGATTTTGATGTAAATAAAATTATATGTATATTTATAAAAGTATAATTATGTATATGATTTTTAATAAGTATATATATTCCACAACAAATGTTTGTTTAATAAAAAGGATATAAGATCATATTTGATTATTTATTTTTTCTATATTATATTTAAATTAAAATTTGTCTCATAATAATCTGCATTAAGTTATAATTTCATTTTGTACAATTTGATGTACGATTTAATGATTTGTTGTAATAAAAATAGTCGAAAGGGATGACAATTTTTTTTTGTTCGTTATTACTACAGAATCGGTTTAGCGCCCGTAAAACCTCGGAATTCTATTGTCGTGATCCCGTAACGAAATCACTTAATCAGGTGATGTACCACCAATGATGCAGTGAATACATTTAAGTGATTTTGGGTGGTAAATCTATTATATTATGTGGATTAATTTATGAAATTTTGAAAATAAAGCAAACATATGAGATAAAAAAAAAAATTACACTAAAACGAAGTAAGAAAAAATCGCTCATATGTTTTCAAAAAATTGTCCAAATTGTACTTTTTCGGTGGATGAATTTTTTACAGATAAGATGAAATGTTTAATTTAAATGACTGCGATAATCAAAAATATGGGGTAATACTAGTTCAGGGAGACTATTTCATAATCTTGATGTTCTTGGGAAAAATGCGAATTTCCAAATCTGTTTGTTCATACAAAGAATGTAATGTAATGTTATCGTCTGCTGCATTACAGTGCATTGCATTACAGTGCATGTTTATCGATCATAAAAGACCATTAATAAAAATACAAAAAGAGAGTGGGCGATAGAGCACAACCCTGAGCATTACCCCAGAATAAACCGGATAAAGTTTGGAACTAATTCTATAGTACAACCTTATTATGACTATTAGCTAAAAAGTTCCCAACCCATTTACAGAATGTGTCCCCTAATCCAAATGAATGGCATTTGTGTACAATTAATGCCTTATGCTATACTCTATCAAAAGCCTTAGTAATTACTAGAGTGAAACCACTTGTGTTTCACCAAAATTTGCAATACTATTACCAATACTATTGCGTTTATCATCTAATATTATTATAATCTGATTAATAGAAACTATAAAAGAGCAATTACGAAATGCAAGATCTATATTAAATTGATATAAATATAAAATGAAATTTTTATTACTATATATGGAAATAATTTTCATCCCATTTCTTTCTATAATCGAAATTTTTTTTTTTTTTGATGAATTTATATACTAATAAATAATATTTATATATCATAATGTTTTTTTTTTTTTATAGTTTATCTTACATTAAATAAATTTTTAACTTTTACAAGATTCTATTTATAATGTGTTTTTATAGGAAAGACAAATTTTTGTACATAGACAAACAAATTTATTTACAGATTTATTTGAAATAAATATCCTATATATATGAAAATGTATGTTTATATATACGAAGGCCGTAGTTTTTCTTCTTTTAACTAAATCGCTCTATATACATATATAGGAATGCGGATGATATATAATATAATAATAATAGATATATTAAGGTTTTCATTTTCTATTTCGTACATAGATAAAAATAAAAAACCATCTATAACTTTATATGGTATACATAATTTTCAAATAAAATATATTATAGGAATTGTCTTCAAATATAAATTGAATAATAAAAAATATTACTTTATAAAAATAATGCATATTAGAGTCAAAACAGCAGAAAAAAAAAGAAAAAAGATGCATTGTTTTTTTTTCTGTTTCTGTATATATATCCATCCATATTCACTTTTCACATTTTAAATATATAGGTATATATATTTTTGGCACAATCTTTTAAAACTTAAAAATAAGGTATATAATAATGCATACGTACAGGATGATCTTAAACGTATCAGCCGCAGTTTTCAATCAATTAAGCTAAAATTCTATCGGTTTCGTTATCTATAGTTTGAATTGAAACAAAAATCTGTTAAAATAAAAATTGTTCATAAAACTCAAAAGATTTGATACGTAAATCATATAAATTTGGATAAGAACAATTTCGTCTCTTATAAAATCCATCATGTAGAATCTTACCACACCCCGATCGGATAAATTCTTAGTACTTTTTTTTTTTAGCGATTAATCACTCTGTCTGTAACTGTATATATATATAAATAACATAATAAATGAAATGAAAGGCATATATAGAAAAATGGGAATATAAGAGACCATTCATATACATATATTATAATATTATAATACATATATTATAATACATATATTATAACATTATTTTGTAAAGTTGCAAACTAAATTATTACCATTTATTACATATATATATATATATATATATATATATAGTATATTTACTATAACATAAATTTTTTGGTTTATTTAGCTATAACATTTTGCTTTTTGCCGTTTACATATACGATGGATGATTATTTAATATATTTATTATACAAATATGATTGTTTTTTTTTTTTGTTTTTTTATTATATTTATTTCAAATTTATGCTATGAAATATTTACTAAATCTGTTTTTTGTATATAAATAGGTTTTGGTGAAATAGATGTATAAAAATATTTTGTGTCAAAGTTAGTTTAATCCAAATTATATACGTACCTACGTATTCAAATGAACCACAATATATGGACGAAGTTCATTCGTCCTTAGTACTACTGATGTGAAATCCAGGAAATATACGTTTCTATACGCGAAGTTTTACTAATAATCGAGAAAGAGTGACATATTGTCATTATATTATAATACATATGGGCGAGAGGTAGTAATATGGAAGCCTGTGCCATATAGTTCTATAATGAAATTTTGTGTTTAATTTGCTTAAGGAAATTTTCTGGATAATTTGCTTAAGGAAATTCTGTGCAATTTGCTTAAGGAAATTCTCTATAAATTGCTTAAGAAAATTCACTATAATTTTCTTAAGGAAATTCTCTATAATTATCTTAAGGAAATTCACTATAATTTGCTTTAGGAAATTCACTATAATTTGCTTAAGGAAATTCACTATAATTTTCTTAAGGAAATTCTGTATAATTTGCTTAAGGAAATTCACTATAATTTGCTTAAGGAAATTCACTATAATTTGCTTAAGGAAATTCACTATAATTTGCTTAAGGAAATTCTGTATAATTTGCTTAAGGAAATTCTGTATAATTTCCTTAAGGAAATTCTGTATAATTTCCTTAAGGAAATTCTGTATAATTTGCTTAAGAAAATTCTGTATAATTTGCTTAAGAAAATTCTGTATAATTTGTTTAAGAAAATTCTCCAAAATACATTTAAAAGAAAATTCTTTGTATATTCATTTCCTAATGAAAATTCTCTGTATATATTTTGCTTAAGGAAATTCTGTGTAATTTCGTGAAGGAAATTCTATATACGATTTTCTAAACAAAAATCTGTATACTTTTCTAAAAGCAATTCTTTTTAAAAAATCGCTAAATCAGAAATTCTCTGTATAATTTTCTAAATTTGCGTATACCTTTTTCAAAAAATTCTATATGATTTGCAACTAAGAAAATTCTGTATGATCTGCTAAAGGAAATTCTCTGAATAGAGTATCGATAAGTAATTTTGCATAATTTCACCAAATATAATGTGAATGATTTTTTAAACAAAATTCCGTATGATTTGCATACGAAGATTCTTCAGGAAATATAATTTGCGTAAGTTTAGATTTTCAATAGTTTACTGGAAGAACTCTGTATAGTTTTCTAAAGGAAATTCTGTGTTCCTTATAAAAATTTTCTAAATCAAGTCCTGTAGAATTTTTATTGAATTTATAAAGTAAAATATCCAGACACTTGGTATATATTTTCATTTCAACATAACAAACTGGTAATCACCGTAAAAAAAAGTGTAGTTATTCAGTCAATTACAGTTTTATAAGTTCATATTTATTATTATTAATTTCTGTAGCTGATCACCTTCAATAGAATTTTACTCAATAATTTTCCAATAGAATTACCAAAACATCCAGATTCTATTAAAGACGGGGAATTATTTAAATATATTCATATCTAATTCACGAAACTTCATATGTATTAAATACACACATACATAAATCGACCATATTTATTTCAAATGTAAATAAATTGTAAATCATTCGTTTTTAAAAACATTTTCTTTTCTTTTTTATTGCTTTATTATGTGATTTTTATTAGGACATTTATATGCAATAAGAAAGTATATATTAATAATTTTGTTTTTCCTTTCAATATAAATATACTTTTTTTTTGATTTAATCAACATTTAAATTCAAATATACAAATATTACCGCGATTATATATGAGATTTAACATTTTCTTGATTTTATTGTTATATGTACTTTTGGGTTTTTGGGCGCGCGCGGGTATAAACAGGACATTAAATGTATTTTTGTCGTAAATATTATTATTTATTTGTCTGTTTTGTATATACATAATATAATAATAAATATATACCATATAAGGAGGATCATAACTAAATTAAATATTTATAGATTTTACTTTACTCATTTCAATATACAAATATTATTAAAATGATATTGATTTCGAATATATATATATATATATAGTATATAGTCATAAAGTCGTGTCACGAACTAACTTAAAATTCAATTAAATTTTTATATTTTATGGGTAAATAATAAATTAAATATTATTATTATTATTATTATTATTATGATGATGGGTTCGTTGGTGATAAATAAACATGTATCATATCAGTATATATAGGCGATATATCTATATATATTTCAATTGAAATCGTTTTAATTTGTCATTAGTAAACCATATTCAATATTCTCATTTATATATATATATATATGTAGAGAGATGTGATGTGATCAATAATAAACAAATATATAACAAAAATTGTATTATTATTTATTTTTCAATATATAATAAATAAATGTATTGTATAATATACATGGGAATATAAATTGTGAATCAATGAATGAATGGTAAAATGAGTTGTAAATAAAATTTTAATATATATTAATACCATCACGTACAGTTGGGAAAATATAAACATATTATAAATATATACATAAATAATAATCCTTGTGTTGTGTTACGATTATTTTATATATACTTAACTCTATATATATATGTATAGTATATATTTCCAAGTATAAAATTTCATTTCAATGTTTCACATTACTCTATATATATTTATGTAAATATAATGCATGTATATTATTATTATTATTATTATTGCTTTATCTATGGGTAAATAAAAATGTACATGCATATTATTATTATTATACAGTGGCTCAACAGAGTATATTTATACTTCCGACACAGTATATATAATAGGAAAACTCTTACTAAATTCCATCCAATATAAGAAAAATTCACGCTTTTGTAACAAATTCGATTTATAATACCATAATAAAATTTGAATTTTTCAACTATGGTGAAGTAGATATGCATATGAAATCACTAACTATATATACTCAATTTTCGTTCGCCTTTATTTTTTCTTTGAAATAAAGATTGATTGCTAATCAGTATAAGAGGTGATCCAAAAAAAGATTTATATACATTTCGTTTTAAAGAATTAATTTCCCATAGCGGTTAATGAACTTGTGGGTTATATATATATAGTAAAGAAATGTACAAATTTTCTATGGCAATGTATGACTTTGTGGTGAGTAAATGATAAAAATGACAAAGTAAAATTCTGGGGTCGTGGGTTCGAAGACTTAAAATATGTTTTGTGTTTGGACCACATTGATGTCGATTTTTTTTTTGCACAATTAGGAATCCGATTTTTCCCCTGATCAGCGGAAGTAGCTTCACACCCATCCTTGGAAACTACGACTACGACTATATCCTTCATTCAGAAAATCATTCGCAAAACGTATTTTTTATCTTGTTGTCCAAGCTATTTAAATACGTGTGATCGCAAATGATTTTGTTCACATACTTTCATCTTGATTGCTATACTGATGTAATACTGAGTGAATACTGAATAGTGAATATATGATTGTTGAATACTGAGAGGAATCACAAAAAAAAAAATTTGTAATGATTGAAGCATGTTTGCCGCGTTTGAATTTTGTCCAGCTACTTATGATACATACGTTATATATATAAAATGCATCTCGAAGTGTTTACAGATTGAATCTTGACCTATATAACTAAATATTTATATTACATAGCTATATATACAGTAGTGTATATATATATATAGTGACTATGACAACAAAATAGATGAAATAAAAAAGATATATAATGCCACCATCATCCGCATGTACTATTATATATACCATATATAATTCATTTAATATACGTTTCTTCAAGGAGTTTTTCTTTTACATAAATATATAGAAGTAAAACTTTTACAATACATTTTAGCATCATAAATGGCGCGCTTGTATTATTTTATTTTATAATTTTATGCGTACTTTTAAAATGTATATATACATGCAAAAATATAATGTATAACACATTCTCGGTGTATTTACACTAAAAGCAATGAACAAAATAAAAATAAATTGTTTATAAATGCAACAAATAATATATTGCATATATATGTATAATTAAATTAATTACTTTTATATAAAAATTTTATTACCGGAAAATTTCTATACCAAATTATTTATACCATATTTATGCATATATATATAGTTAACTTAAAAAGATGATATTATGATTTAATATGATGAAAAGTGGTATTATATATATATATATATGATCCTATTATATAACATTAAAATGCTTTTGAAATGAAAAAAAAATGCAAAACATTAAAATGACATGCATATCATATAGTATATATAGTAGACGAGCAAGCAAACTACATATACAAGTTAAGTTGTAATAAAACGATATAAAACAAGAGGGTTGCCTTTGGCATCAACAAAATGTAAAACACTTTATCTATATATACAGAGAGTAGATATACAGAGTTTGTAAATAATAAAGTTATATAAATGCTTTTTGATATATGCATATATACCATAATATATTATATTATTACTACACCAAGAAAAGGCTATAAAAGTTCATCCTTTAAACACATCACAACAACTGAATTTTTTTTAATGTTTAATGTAAATACATAAGTTGTGCGAGTGTTGTTGTATATATAAAAAAGTTTATTTTTTTTTGGACAAATAAAGTTACAACTGCAATATGGAAAATTCCATATGTAGATAGATAACAAATAAACAAGATGCAAATGCGCCTAAAGGGATAACTTTATCCATGTATATATACGTTTATCACATTATTTTTCTTTATTTTAATTAATAGAAAAGCAAGAATGCAAATAATCATATATAAAAAAAAAATGTTTATTTTTCCTTTTTGCACAAAATGCAATATAAGTTGTTTGTGTGCGTATAAATCAAAAGACATATATATATATTTGATAACAGATTTCACAAATCGAAAAATTCTTGAGGCGTAATATAGAATTTTTTTTTATGTTTTTATATACCATATATATCTCATCATGAAATCTGTCTTTTACTTTATCGCATTGTCGCCTTGGTTTGTGTTGCAAGTTGGGTGTTTGTACGTTTTTTTTCTTCTTTAGATTATATTTTATCATATATAAATACAAAGAGAATTTTATGATATGAGGATAGTGAGGATTGAAAGCCCTGAAAGCCTGAAAGAATAAGAAAAAAATAGAAAAATTTCTTTTTTTTTTAAATTGAAAAACAAAAAATTATATAACTTGTATTGTGTAATTCAAAAACAGGAAAAAAAAAATGTTTTTCAAAGGGAAAAAAATTACACTTCATATATGTATGACTATATAAAAATAAATGTATCACCCATCCTGAGAAACCCTTAAACTTCTCTGACCTCTTGAATTACTTTCAACATCAAACGGAAACGGTTGTTTATGTCTATATATATGTGTATATATCTATCATCCGTATATCGCATATATTTATATGTATCACATGATCATATGAAAAGAAAACCTCTTTGCGTATTTGTTTTTCCTTATATATACTACACTATATATTTAATAACATAAAATCATAATGAAAAATCTTTATATACAATATTACATAATAATATTTCATATATGGATGCATTTTTTTTCTATATATGCATATATTTACATTTTGTATATATTCATATATTCTATAAACCGGCGCGTATATAGAATTTAATGGCTTTATAACAACGTATTGTGTTCTTTAGTTCTTTATCTTGTTTTTGCGATAAATTTGTTATTATTTTTATAATACAATATACCACGCAGGGTAAATCTTACCCGATTATATCTGCTGATGTTGTTAATCTGTTAACGAAAAGGTAATTCCATTTGGGTTTTATTTTCTGTCTCGGGACATTTCATCTATGATGGTTATAAATACATCATTCAATATTTAAGTATATCGTAATTATTGAATATCGTACACAAAGGCCGAAAGATGGTATGAATACTATAGAAGTCTATCTCACAGGAATAGTAATTGAAAAAAAAAACAACTGCATCAATCCAGCAGAAGAAGAATGAAGAAGAATGAAGTAGAAAAAGAAGATTATTTATCAAAAATAAAAGAAAATATTTTGAATTTTCCAAAGCCTTTTTGTTGATCTTTTTGTATTTCGCGTTAAATGCAAAAAGTTTTAAAGATATTTGATTGTAAATTTTTTATATCGCAACTTATATTCAAAGGTTTCCATATTTGCAGCAGAATTTTCTTTCTAGATCCCTTTTGTCGGATTCACCGCGGGTGTGTAACATTACTATATAACACGCAGAAAGTAATGAATCCTTTTTTTTTTTCACAAATAAAAAATTTCGAATCCATACGAGTCCATACACAAATAATATAGAATTATATCTATATAACGCAAGTAAATTTGTGTTTGGATAATTTTAAAGAAAGAAGGAAGGAAGTGACACTTTTATATACGTATTGTATATATTTATATAACTGAAGACATAAATATATTTAAATATCTCTATATGCCAAAAGTATATTTATTTGTGTTACATCTAAAATCTGTCTCAAACACTTTTGTCTTTTGTATTTGTATTGCGGGAAACAATATCTGGTTGGGATACCTCAAAGAAGTTAAAAAAAAAAGAATAGAGACTAAAATAAGAACCTTTCTGACATACATTCATATACATACATGTGTACAGTTTTTATATATAGTTAAGAAGTAAACAAACCACATTTGTACAAGTATTTTCATATATCTATGCATACATACTGTATATATAGGGTTTTACAAACGCATTCAAATGCATTTCTATATATTTCTATATCTATACATGTGAATAGAGATAAATAAGGATTTAAATTAACAAACAAAACATTATATATATATATATTAAAACAAAATAAATAACAATATATATATATATATATAAATTAAATATATTTAGTTTCATATTATATATGTATATATATACAAACTCTGTATATTATATATTTATATAGTGTCAGATCGAAATACCACATATTGGAACGATATGGTCAGAATTGTGGTTGTAATTTGTTATATATGTATATACATATATTCATGAAATTTATCATCGCTATATGTATTTGTATATATTGATATAGTTTATAGCGTTGGATTCAATTTTAATCCAAAAACCTCCAATGAAATGGGCGCTTGTATATATAAATATATATTCTTATATATTTACGATGTCTAATCTGATTAAATGCTTAAATGCGGTATTCGCCATATATATATAAATTATAATAATTATTTATATTTATTAGTGGTTTATGCGTGTTTATGTTGATTATTCAAGGTGCGTTATTTGAATTCAATTTACATATACTATACTATATATGGTACTGTATCAATTAATCGAACCAGCGCTGAGATCATATAAATCAATTTGTAGCTTATATATATACACATTTTTATTGCAAATTTACTTTTATATATAATAGTGCACTCTGAAGCATATACCGACTGATGAATTTTAAGTTGAATTATTATTCATTTTATTCATTCATATTACAGAAAAGTCTCATTCCTCGCCCCATAAAATTTACAAGAGTTAAAAGTCATCTGGAGTAATTAATCTTGGAACTTGGAAATGACTATTTTAAAATTACCGCTCAGATCTAAATGGTTTGTATATATGGTGCCCTTAGGAGGTTTTAGGGTTCCTTTTTTGTTCACATCACTCTATATATCAATATATATATATGTTATATAGACATTTATTGTTTGTAATATAGGCTTTATTGAAATGGAAATTTTGATTTTATTCTCTGAGATTCATATAATATTATTGTTAGATAAAAGGTATTATTATTTATATGATAAAATGTATAGTAATATTATTCAGTATAGAAATATGTAAAATTAAGGGTTAATATTTTCTTGTATCGTATACATACGTAATTATACATATATACACAGTGCGACAATTAATATTCCGGACTTGGTCCTAGGAAATACATTAAATACACGATTTTTGAAATTATTTGTTTTTTATTTATTTAAAATGTTCTCTTCCTGATTCAATACAACTGCGTTAAATCGATTTAATAATGATTCAAATGCGTGTTCCGCAGCTCATTTTGTGGTTTGTGGCCTCTAGTGAGCGTGTAGATGCTTTTTGAATGGTTTCAATATCCTCAAAAAAACTTTTCCTTTCAATTTCATTTTAAGTTTTGGGAATAAGGAGAAGTCACATATAGTGCTAAATCAGGTGAATACGGTGAATGATTTACCACACAGACTTGATTTCGAGCCAAAAACTGACGAACAATAAGTGAAGTGTGACTTGGTGCATATGCATTATCGGGTAACAAACACCAACTATCTGATTCACGATATTCAGGTCGAATACGACGAATCCTGACCATCAAACGCTTACAAACTTCGATATAATATATGCACCACTGACTGTTTGACCAGTTGAAATGAATTCTTTATGGATAATTCCCTTGCTATCGAAGAATATATGTTACGAGCATTGTCTTGATTTTCGATGGAACTTTTCTTGTTTTTTTAGCCTGTGTTTTAGCCCTCCACGAATCGTTTATACCACTCAAAAACTTGTGTTCAACCCATACAATTATCGCCGCATTAACTTGCTGCATCGATTTGAACGTTTCTGTTGCAGATTTACCTGCAAGCTTTGCGTTGAATTTAATGAATGCTATTTGTTCCATGTTAAAATGTCTACTTCAACTATAATATTGTTTCACAAGACATGTCATAACCTTTTTATTTGTCAGCCAAATGCAATGAAATTTTTACAGACGATAGAGAAAACATCAAGCTTCAAAACGCAAGTTCAATCACATATATCCTCCCACTGGTTATTGAAATATGGTTATTGAGCATGGAATATTAATTGTCGCACTGTGTATACATACTGTTGATGTAAAAGTATACATATTTATATATTTATGAAATATAATTAACCGCAAATTAGTATATGATATTTAAGTATACATAATTTACATTTACACAGAGATTATATGGATGGATAGCTATACCAAAATAGATGTATGATTATATTATTACATGAATTTATATTTAGATATAGATATATATATCAATATATAGTATATACAATTACTTATTTTACAATAAATCAGCATGAATGAAACAGACAACTTTTAATGCTACCCGCATATCCTCATATTGGTGATGTTTAGAAATTTTTAGTCTTGTGAAACGGTATATGCTTCAGAGTTGTTAAATTTTCCATTTTTTTTCTTCAACCTTTATAGTTTTTTTTTCCTTGTATAATTTGTAAAAATTCGATATCCATTCTTAATTGAATGTTATTGTGTTAATTGTTAATGAGGAAAATTTCAAAAAGCATCCACTTATTGATTCAGCGAAATGTATTTTCCATTAGTTTTCCGTTGAAAGTTCAAACAAAAATTTTGTGCGATACTCTGTAACAAAAAAAAAGTGAACAAAAAATGGTACAATCATTTTTTACAGTACACTATATATACAGTGGACAAATTTTCACAGAAACTTTTGTTTTTTTTATTGGGAAAATTCATCATTTAGAACCAATTGGAGGTTGATTTTTTGAAATATATTCTTCATAAAATATTCAAATTATTTACAAAATATCTAAAACAAACAATTTTTTGTAATGTATTGGATAATTGAGGGATTTTTGAACCAAGTATTGAGAAAAAAAAACCCTGGGAAAACTTAATGATTTGAATCTTTGATCTTCCAAACATATATATCGACATACAAATACACGTAGATTTTGCGATGGTTGAATGAAAGTTAATTTAATTTAACATAATTGATCATTTACGATTTTCTATTTAAAAAATTGCATACGATTTTGATTTTATCATTTTCTATGCAATGAAAAAAATTATTTATTAATTTTCTATCAACACTCATAACAGACAATATACAGTTTTTAAAAAATTATTTTCTATTTCGTTATTATGCGTATGTGATGTGTTGTATGTATATAATTAACTTGTTTCCTATATATATATATGAATCGAAATTATAATCCGAAATTATTTACCGTAGTTTTTTTTTATTCTACATTTATTGTGAAATATATCGTCATTAGTATAAAAATTTCTATCAATTTAGTTGGTTTATTTAATAGTGTTTTTTTTTTAATTGTTTTTTTTTTTGTGTGCCTTGGTTCATATTTTTATAATATATTTGTTGGTAGTTTGTTCCAGACAAATCCAATTATTATAATTGCCAATTAAATTCATCCAGATATATCATGATCTCATGATTTGGTCACATGATCCTGATCTCCTGATCTCCATAAAGGTATTTGCATATATAGAATATGTAGAATTGTTTAAATAAATTTATATATAAATATATTATGGAATTTTCCATTACCTTTTTTGTATATGGATCATATTCCATTAACAGACTTACATATAAAATTTGTTTTGTTGTTGTGGTTTTGAAAAAATAAATGCATAATGAATTGAAATAAAAATTATTATCATCATCAAGTCTATGTATATAAAAATGTTTTTTATTTTTATATATAACAATTGGCCTAACTGTGCAAATGGCCTAGCTGTATTGTTTTATTTTATACAAATTTATATTTTACTTTTTTTTTGTGTCTATTGTTTGTCAATCGCAGGTCCGTGAATTATTTTTAAGTGTGTTTTTTTTTATTTATTAATTAATTGTTTTGAATTACCAATTGTATAAATAGATATGGTAAAGATAAATGTGGTTCATCTTAAAATACATCCCTGATGCTTATCTTTACTCATCATAATTTCTAAATATATATTTGTCTATAGAAATTTGTTATTCACCCAATCCATCATCATTTGTTTTTTCTAAATACTTATTTAGTTGTGCATTTTTTTTTGGTTGTTTTCCTATAAACCTTGGTGTTTGCATAATGGAAAATAGTTCAGATTTTCGGTGGATTTTATATGGTAGGTACCTGCCTAATGAAGGGAAGGGTCCCGATTTGTTACAAAATCAAATGAGTTTTTCCTTACCTATACTTTAATTACTTGATATAGAGTCGAAAGGTGTGAATTAAATCAAGTTCGTTTTCATGTACTTTGAATTGTCTATACAGTCTATTGAATATAAATTTCTATATCATTCGAATAGTTTTTTAAATAATCATTTTATTAATTTCAATATAATTTTTTATTTATATGTATTTACAAGTTTAACCAATTATTAATATATTTAATAAATTTTTCTTAATTATTTTCAGATAAGTTCCATGTTTCTATATACTGTCAATACATTTAACTATATGTACGAATTTCATGATTATGTTATGGGATAAATAGTCTAACAGCAATCAATATTTGGTGAGTAGTAAACATTTTTATATATTAACGCGCTTATTTATTAAACATAGACGAATTAATCCGTTAAACTATACAACAAAAACAATTAAAATCTATAAATACAATTGTTGAAAATTACTAAATCTTGAAATTATTATCATATTTAAGTAATAAAAAATAATACTTAATTATTACTTACTTTATATTTTATAAGAATTGTGAATGAGGTTTATTATTTATTTTCCTCCTTTTATGGTTTATTTGGAAAACCATTGCATTTTCCACCTGGTTTATTCTATATGGAAAATTCAATATTTTTCCAGCTGCGGTTTAATTTATATAGGACACATTTTCCCAATATACTAGAGAATGGCAAAAAATAAGTGATCCAGATATGATAAAAATAAAATATATTCTCACGTCTTAATGTTATTTTAAACTTTGACAAATTTTAAAATATTAACTATACAAATTGTTAAGGTTAGTTAGTCATTTATTTTGTTAGTTAGTTATTTATTTGTTTTTTTTTTTTATTTAAAAATCTATTTCAAATGGAATTATACAAACATAAGATTACTTTATCAAACGCAATAGCGAAAAAGCACCAATCTTTGTTTGTAAGTGATTTTTTTTAGTTATATAAAATAAATATCCTTAAAAATAGTGAGGGATTTAATTTGTGAGATTGGGACTTATCCGTGACTTGATTTTAGTTTAAAAAAATCATCAACCTTTCTCTTGCGATTTGGAATTCCAACAAAATGTCTTTAGAAGAGACATTACCAAGCGCAAACTGAGATTAACGTTTGCGTTTGTTTTAAAGAACTCTTTCTTTGTTAACGTTTGTTTTAAAGAACTCTTTGTAGAGTTACTACTACACTAGAGAATGAATTTCGTACGTATAAAAAAACAAAAGTGATTAGAAACTATTTTATATATGTAAATGTAATCAAAATATAATTTTGAAATGTCGGTTAGATAATTATTGTATATAATTAATTGTTAATATATCAATATGTACAATATGCGTTATGTGCGCTTATAAATAAAACTATATAATTGCCTTTATAGCAAATATTTATTATATATAAACCACATATGTATATCGTTTCATGTATAACTATAAATAGGTAATAAAAGTGCAATCTTATCTCGATAACAATTACCTATAATATATATTTACATATATATAACTAAAATGTTCAAATATACTCATATGATGGAATGATTGTTATCATTTATAATTATAATATATGTCAGGTTATTATATATATAGTTAGTATTTGATTTAAAACAAATGATTTCCTCATACAATTTATATATAGCTAATATTTATTTATATCTATATATTTATATGATTTATGATCGTATTTATATATATAATAATAAGATCTCATTAACGTAAATTTAGAATTCTTCATCAAGTAGAATATATATTTATAGATAAATAATAGAACAGCCTCAGGTGTTTCTTTGAATCAATATTAAGTATGTGTATATATATACAAAAGTAAAATATCATAAATATATATATAAATATGGACACATACTCAATTCAATATATATAAAGTGATATTATCTTTCACTTCAATATGTCAAATGCATTTGTTTAAAACATTCTGATATATGCATATATATTTATATACAATGTATATGTATATAGATATCATGTACATTTGTATATATATAAAATAAGACAATTGTTGTCTGATTAATTTGTGATTAACGCCTATAATTTGCTATATATCCATATCAATAATATTTGTCACATATAAATATACCTAATAATAAATATATAATATAATAGATACATAATATAATAAATTTATGTTTAACCTTAAGCTCCACAATAAATAATAATAATTCAATACAATTTATATATAATTTCCCATTGTACATAAAATAAAATGTATATGCGGTTCGCTTATGTATATAGGTATAGGACGTATCTATCTATAATAAAAGGGTAATAAATGGATGGTTATGTAAATATTATATTCATACAGATATATGTAAACATTTCAAAATCCCAATACCAATCTATCTATAATATTATTATAATAAATGTGTATATATGCGTAAAAGATTAAGATAGATCTTATATATGTAAAACATAATTTTAAATACTCTATCTATGTAATAATTTAATTGTTAAAATGCTATTAGTATATTGCGTTTCCATCATGGTCAAAATTATGTCAAAAAAAAAAAAGAATTACATCGTAAAAAAAACTCTGAAATCCTCAAAATAAAAAGGTACGTCATATAGCAGATAACAAATTTGGTATGTTTCGATTGAATATGTTTACCATATAGTCAACAGATCAAATGCAAACATCAAACGCATATTTTCTATTAAACATTTTGTATTTGACAATCCTTTGTGTTTGCTTGATTTTCTCTATCCCATTTACAATATGCTTATATAGTTGACAAAGTTGAGAAAATTCATTACAGGGTTGACCGGTCCAGCATAAACTATATATTGACTATATTAAGATGATAGATTATAGATTTCTTGCAACAGTGGCGTGAGATAATTTTTTTCCGACGATCCAAACGATACGCTAATCTGAAAGGTATAATCTGAAAGGTATAATGCAATTCTTAAAATTTTGTATTTTTCGAATTACAGCCAAAGATTTACTACAATTTCCAATTTATTTTTACATCATTTCAAAAATTCAATCCATTTCTGATGGTTCTTCATACAGAAGAAAATCGATTGAAATCGCGTCATTAGTTTCAAAGGGGATTTTCCAAAAGATGTGAAAATGATTTTGTTGCGGCAATAGAATTTTGAGGTTTTAAGGGCGCTTTTAACCAATTCTTCCATAGCAACAAACGAAAAAAACCTTTGAAAAAACTTTTATAATTTGAATTTAATTTTCCGCAAAATTAAAAACCAAAAAGTCTGCTTGCAAGCAGAATTATTTATCCGATTTCTACAGAATAATTTATAATATAGGAAAAACTTCATCGGATAAGTTTAAGGTTTTATATAGATTAGAAATAACAGAACAGAATGATTAAAAAAACCAATCACAACAAATTTAATTGGGGGCATAGTAAAAAATAATTTTTCTATAAATTATTCAATGGACAAAAAGGACTTTAAATAAGAAACTTTACTTTATGAATGAGATGTTTCTTTATAATAAGATTTACATTAACTGTTTTTAAATATATCGATATCAATGTTAATTTTTAATACATCTCTCTGTTTCATATCATATCCTATAATCGTTCTATTATATACCTTATAAAAATTTATATAATTTTTGCTTTTTTTTAAAAGGAGATTTGGAACACATGATGTGATGCGGTAATTTAGTGGTTTTTAAAAAAGCAACTCACCCTATTTATAATTTTAAAATCAAGTGCATGTCCATAGCACATTTATTTACATATCAAAATATATTAAAATTTTTAAAAGGGCATGAAATAGTAGTGTGCATAATCTCATATGGTTATTATACAGAAATTCATTCGTTTATATGTGTGACAAATCTATATATACTAAACAAAAATAATATTATGACATTTTAAATCGCATTGATATACATATCTCCCTATATATATATCATATCCTTCATTCCATATATATATATATATATATATATATAAATATATAAATGTATATATGGGATTAAAAGTGTAACAAAATGTATATCTATATTTATATTCTATTATATATATATATATATATATATATATATATATATATATATATATATATATATATGTAGCGATAGATATGTAATCTAAAAATGTATTTATTTATATATGAATAAAAATTCTATACAGAATCCATTATATAGAATGATATGGTATACAGTGAAAAAATGTTGTTAAATTATTAAGTGCCTTAATTTAATGGTTTTTCTTTTTTTTTTCTGTATTTTTGTGTGTTTCTGACCAGCAAGGTCCAGCTCCTATATCACTACATATATGTGTTTTCATTTTATTATACTTTAGTTTTACATATCAAATAAAACAAAAATTATTTGAAGTTATATGAAATTTCAAAGCAATTAAAAAAAAAAGCTTTACATATAAATACATATCATAAAAAAAAAAACAACACTCGTTTATAATAATATTTTTTTTTGAAAGGGAATTGTGGTGAATATTTTCTGAATGATGAATTAAAAAAAATACATATGGATGTTGTGGATGATTGAAAATACCGCACTAATAGAATTATTTTTTTATTTTTTTTTAGTAAATATTGTCAATTTTTATTATTTTTTCTTTTTTTCTTTTTGTGATGTATGCGTTTAAAAGAGGGTTTGTGTGTTTTTTTTTTTTTACGTTTGTTCTGTACTTTTTCACATATTACATCGAAATTTATCCGTTTAGATGTATATAAACCGCACACAAACCAATATTTATTTTTCAATATATGAAAAAAAAAAAATAAGTGTATAGATATGTCATGTATCAATTGATTTGCAATTGAATGTTGTTAAAGTTAGTTATATTATGTCAATATCAAAATATACTACTCTATAACGACTATTATATCGGACACCTGCTATTTTACTCGTATGCTCGATTTTGAGATGCCAAAAAAGGACTTAAAACAATAATTTTTTAATTCTTCTAATTTTAATTCATAAAAAGATGGTTTTAGTTAAATAATTGCGCAGACAGAGGTAAAAAATCTTTTAAATTCAATTAGTTATGGAATTTATTTCAAAATGATTCAATTTAACAAAAAAAAAATTTGACCATAATAATATCTGACACTTATTTGGATCAGCCGCTGATCTCCTTTGTAACACCTCCTTTGGCCTTTATGATAGCATCCATTCTCTTAGAC
Source organism: Dilophus febrilis (assembly GCA_958336335.1). Taxonomy (NCBI): domain Eukaryota; kingdom Metazoa; phylum Arthropoda; class Insecta; order Diptera; family Bibionidae; genus Dilophus; species Dilophus febrilis. The sequence goes on along the minus strand of OY284468.1, from coordinate 3,703,763 downwards.
GTGGTATTTACTTAATTTTTACATTCATCCGGTGTTTTTGTATTCCTCATTTCAATGATTTTTCCTTGGAATTCTTCACTCCTTCAATTGTAACTTTCTTATAATTTTTTAACTTAGTTTTATTAATGTTCACAATGATTCTATTGGACTTAAATCAGGACTTGAAGATGCCCGTCTTATTGAAATGTATATTGGCCGTTTGAATATTATTTAATAGTCGATGGCAGCAAAAGGTAGTCATTTAATATATGAATGTGTTTTTGGAAGTTAACCGTACACTAAATGAAATGTAAATTAATAAAATTAAGTAAGTAAATTAAAAAAAAGAAACGACTCCTTTTGAAACGTATTTCATAATAACTGGCTGAAAATTTCACAGTGCGTTTTAAACAATCACTATGGAATGCTAAATTTTTTTGTGTGAATTACTCGATTATCGGAATCACCAACAATAACAAATTTACATTCATCAACAAAATATAATACTATTCCATTGCCGCAGAACTCAAAATTGTTTATGGTTTTGTTTTTTGCAAAACAATTGAAATGGGCATTGATTTGTGATGAAAAATTATTAGGGAAAAAACATTGTTTAATAAAATATGTCTTTATTTTTATCTTATATTCATATAGTTCGGTTTATGAATCCATTGCCTTGTCCACTTTCGTGCGACCACTTTTTGGATTGCTGTTGACCATTTTAGAGTTATATCACTCACAGCAGTTCTCCTATATTTTCATACAGTTGCTTTTATTATACGATCAGTAACATTAGATTTTACACAATTTTCTGTGACTCAAATGAACCGGTTAAACCATATTTTATTTAAATAACTGATAATATAGACTTATAATTAGTTACATTAAGTTCTTTAGGAATATTTCGTATTATTCTTAATAATAATAAAATTAAAAAGAACCATTTACCGTCCCGATTTAAGTCCAATAGAATCATTGTGAACATTAATAAAACAAAGGTAAAAAATTATCCGAAAGTTACAATTGAAGGAGTGAGGAGGATTAAAGAAATAAAATTAGAAGGATTAAAAAATTAATGCTTAAAGTCCTTTTTTGGCATCTCAAAATCGAGATATAATAGTCGTTAAAGTAGTATATATTTATATATATATATATATTGAATTTCAAGTTATGTGAGAATACCCTAAAAAAAAAAAGTTATATATGGAGAATATATATTTTTTATGTTTGGCCTATAGTTTTTTTTTTTTTTTTTTATTGAAACTCTTTGACGATTTACCATAAAAAATTTATATATATTATAGATAGATATGTATTAGAATGATGTTCAAATTGATTTTAATTGAATTAAATTGATTTAATTATTTTAACTATATATATATGATTTAGTATATATCGATATATATTGTCATATTGAATTAGTCTATATGCATGCATTTGTTTAACAAAATGTAGCAATAGCCAATATAAAATTCTATATTCTATGATTCGCTATATATCAATATATATGATGTACATAATAAAAAATAAAAGAGTACATCATCTATATAGTATACTGCAGTGTATAATTTATAGATGGGCAAGTTAATAATAAATCGTTTATTCCCAAATACCCCTTTTATATATATATATATATATAATATAAAAGAGTTCTAATTTTTTACCAGATTGTTTGTTAGTTATTTTCCATATATGGTATATATATGTACATTTAGATTTAGACCGCATATACATAAAATACTAAATTCATGTTATCCATCCCCTGCCTATACTATAATACATATAAATTTTCTATATAATTTTTGATTCATTATACGATACATATTGATCTCATCGTTCAAAAAATATGTATAGTTATACGAAAAAATATGTTGATTAACAATTATCGAAAAAATAAAAAAAAAACCAATTGATGGAAATTTACCAAGTAACTTATTATTATTATACGAATATGTACAATATACGTTTTTTATATAATTTTTTCTTGTTTTGTTTTATTTCCGTCGAAAAATCAAACCATAAAAAATCTCTGCAATATTTTGTTTAATTTTTTATTTTTCTTCTTCACAATCGATGCGCTTTACGATGCTTGATGATTGTGGTTTCATAATTTATAACACCAATATATATGTATATAATTAGCCGAAACTCACAATATATATTGTATATAAATAAAAAAAAACATCAGTGCGGCGAAACGTGATTTAATTTTTTCCCTGCAATAAAATTTTCCCAAAAAGCAAATACCTCAATAATTAAACAAAAAATATTCAGATAATTGGATTTTCTTTTATTATATAGGAAATTATTTTCTTATTTAAACAAAAATCTTCCGAATATCATTAAAATCCCTTTTTATAATAGAAACATTTGAATATTAAATCATCTTCATTTTGATTGATTTGTTTGTCCTTTTGTAACATTTTCTTTATTATAATACCAATTGAAAATATTCTCAGAATTTTTATGTTCGTGTTCTAGATATGGCAAAATATTTTCTTAAACAAAAATATTTAATCATTCTTCGCATGATTGATTTTTATATATACTTACTATAGGCAAAGTCTTGATTTACTTGTCAAAGTCTTGATATACTATAGGAAAATTCTTAAATTCAGTATAAAAATGTTCAAAATATTCTCATAATTCATAATTCAATATCTTATTTTAGCAAATGTTTTCTTAAACCGAATTTTATTTTACATCATAATTCTTATTTATTATCTAAATGATTCGAATGGAAGATTGATGTTCATTTATCCGATAAAAATTCTAATCTAATCAGAAATAAGGTTAAGATCATCCTCAAGCATTCTATTAAAATTCCGATATATACTAAAATGTTCAGAAAATTTGTTTTACTCGGAAAATTCTCATTATATATAGAAATTTTCGTATCCTACAGCAAAATATTGTTAAGAATTTTACTTCTTTTGTTCTTTAACGTAAAATATTCAAACCAGTCTTATGATTGGTTTTCTTATAACTGAAAAATTTTCATTATAAATTAAAAAATATTATCAGAATATCATATTTTACGATAGTAGATTGATTTTCTTATATTATAAAAATTCTAATCCCAATGAAAACGAATATTATAATTGATTTTCTTGTACTATAGGAAAAACTAGTAAAATATTTTCTTTAACAAAAGTGTTCAAAACAACCCCAACGTAATAAAAATTGATTTCCATATATGCTATATTAAGGAAAATTCTAACTATGCTAAAATGTTTAGAATATCCTTAATATTGATGATTTTTTTTCTGATGTTTAAAAATTCTGTCTTAAACCCAATCAACGATAGTAGTAATAATTTTAAAATGTTTTTCATTCCACAAAAAAATTTGTAATTGATTGCATTTTTGTAATTGTAATTGATTGCGTTTGCATTTTCGATTAAGTAAGCGAGTGCAATAAAATAAATGAATGATAAAACAAATTGTTAAAAGAAAAACCATAACCATCAAAAATTTATAATAATAACAATCTCAAATATTGGTTTCTCATCAATCTATCTATTTTTTTCCACATATAAATGACCTATTAAGGATCATTTTATTGCTATGGAAATATTACTTAAAGTTTATCTCACTTTCCGTCACTGATATTGTATATATATTGTATATATGGAGGTCCATTACCAAAAACAATGTTCTTTAACAGACATTATTATATTGAAAACTGAAAATTTCGTATATATTATATTTAAAGTATAGAGGTAAAAATGTTATATGGACATGTACAAATAAATCTTTGATTTTTTTTTTAATTTATTTATCTTTACGTATATATTTACATTACAACCAACATCATAGTATCAAAAAGTATCTAAAAAATAAAGTAAAATAAATATTTCAGTTGAGTTCATTTTATTTATTTGTTGTTAGTATTTATATACACAGTATATATACATATACGGATAGGTATTAAGATATCCATTTGGGATTAATTTAAAAGTAATCTTTTGGTGTTTATCTTTTATATATGTATATATATTCATATATAGATTTAATTTTATGTATATACTATTGATAGATAACACCGCATACACGGTCATATATTGTATTTTTATTTTTATAAAAGTTCATTTTATAGCATCTAGTTTCTTTATTTTATATTACAAGTGAGTTGCGGTTTTATTTTTATTTTAGTTTAAAAAATGATATATAAATCCATTGGATTTCCTGTAAAATTCCACGATAATTACTCTTTGATTTAAAAAAAAACAATGAAGTAATCCTTTTTACTATATACCATATACATTACGAGATAATTAAAACTTTAAAATTCATTTTGAGTTAATATATTTTGAACAATTAAAAATTATAAATATATTTACTTACCCATTTTTGTTTTTTTTTTTTAAATTATTTAAAATTATTTTAAATAATCTAAAATATTTTATATAATTATATATTTAATTTATATTATTGTTGTTGATTGATGTATACGATAGATATGTTTATTGTAGTTTAATATTTAATATAATTTAATTAATTTGAATTTAAACGCGATTAAAATAATCATACTAAAATATTTTATTTGAATATTATATTTAAAAAGAAAAAAAAAATGTTATTGTTATTATACGATATTAAATTTTATTTATTTAAAAGAATTTCTAATTTTTTTTTAATACATAATAATAAGTATATAGTATTTTAAATTATGCAATTATTATTATAGGAGTGGATAAAAAATTCTACTAAAAAATTATTTTATTTTTGTATTAACGCGATTATTAATTTATAATATTTTGGAAAAAATCTACTTTAATATTTTTAATAAATGATTATTTTAATTTTTAATATATAAAAAAAAAATTCGAACTAAACGAATTATTGCCATTACTTTTTTATATTTAAATATTTATGATTATTTTAAAAATTATTATTGATTAATAAGAATATTGCTTTTTTATATTAATTATAAATAATTTATTAGAATTATTATTATCATATATGATTATTTTATATAATATTAATGATTAATTTAGAAAAATATTAAAATACTATTTTATTGATATGGCATTTAGAGAAAAAAAAAATAGAAAATTTAATAAATTTATTAATTTAAAATTTGAATAATATAAAAAATACTAATTAATTTAAACGCGATTATTTTTTTTTTTTGTTGAATGAAGTTTTCATGTAAATAAAAATCATCAAATCAATGTTAAATGTTAAAATTAAATTAATATTCATTTTAATATAAATAGAAAAAAACAAAAAAATATTGTTAAAAAATTTTAATTTATATTATAAAGTATAATTACCTAAGTGGTGGTGATGGTAAACATGCTGGTAAAGATAATGGTAAAGATGTATGATGAGCAATTGTTTGTTGTTGATGTTGAAGTTGATGATGTTGTTGTTGTTGATGATGTTGCTGTTGTTGCGGTTGATGATGTTGCGATTGATGTTGTTGATGATGTTGCGGTTGATGCTGATGTTGATGATGATGTTGCTGTTGTTGATGATGATGATGATGATGATGTTGTTGTTGTTGTTGCTGCTGCTGTTGTTGTTGAAGCGGCGACTGCTGTTGCGGCTGTTGTTGTTGTTGTTGTGCTATGGGCTGCTGCTGTTGCTGCAACTGCTGTTGTTGTTGGGGTTGTTGGGATTGTTGTGATGGTGGTATCGGTGGTATCGGTGGAGGTTCACTATTATGATGTTTTTTATGAGCTACTTTTAAATCCAAAACAACTGGACTATCAGCTGAACGATGTATAGCATAATATGGAATATTTTGTGGTAATGTTGCCATATTAATAATAAGTCTTTGTGCTCTATTCACAAAAAATAGAATAGAATAGAAAAAACAATCCAAATTAAATTTGATATATATAATATATTTGAGTTGGTATTTAGAATTAGAATTATTTGTATTGGGCTGGGTATGATGGGTATGTACATAACTTCCTCAGGCAATGGAAATGATGAACAAATGATCCTAAGTCGGCTCCCTGCTAAAGCTTCACATTCACAGAGAATGTGCTCCGCAGTTCCCTCTTCCGAGTGCAGGCACAGCATACACGTATCGCAGCTAACGATTTTCATCCTGTATATGTAGGTGAGCTCTTAGATTATTGTGACCGATTAGGCCGAGAATTTGTTCCGTCAGTCCCTATGCATTTGCCTGAATAAAGAGCTTAGAATGCCTGCATTCATGGGTGTCATTGAGTAGGTATAATAAAATAAACAATAAAATAATCGATATATGTTTTGTTTTTATTACTAAATTTATATAATATTTTTAAGCTATGTATTTATTTACTATGTGTAAATTTATTTATTTTTTTATATTTGAAATAATTTAATAATAATGTAATTATAAAAGTTTTAATTTGTCTATAATGGTATATATACAATAATATATTATTTTTGGTACTTATGGTACTGCAGGTTTACTCAAGAAGATTATTATTTTGTATTTAAATATTAAAATATATGATGTTGTTTACATAATAAAATTTATAAAACCAAAATGTATATACCCTTGAGTTGTGTAAATAATAATAATAATAATAATATAAAAATACCCATATAATATATTGAGAGAGATATCAAAAACAGATTTTTCCATAAATTTTATTTTCCATCAATAAATTTTGTGGAAAAAAACTTTATATATATATATTTGTATTAACTTTTTATACCTATATGTATATATAAATATTTAAGACATCATATAAAAAACGATCTGTATATAACAATCATTTGCGGTGGTGTTGCGCCGTTTTCTTGTAAAGGTATATATATATATATATTTAGGTATATAACAAATATGTTTGTCATCTCGAATATACTTTTCTTTTTTTTTTTTTTTTTATTTAATTTACTTTAACTCAAAATATACTATATAATTCAGAAAGTTTTTTGAATTGAAAAATTTTCAAAGTAACTTTTAAAATGTAATATGTAAAAGAAAAAAAAAACCTCCAAATATAATAAAGTTAAATAAATATATAAGAGTTTGAAAATTCATCTATATGTCAGACTAAATATAAATATAGGTATACCAATATTTAAAATCATACTTAAATAAATATTGAAGGTTTATTTAAAAAATACATATTAATTAAAATTATTGACATCAACACAAAATAACATATTGACATATAACGAAGGTTCAACATAACATATATGGTAATTGTTTTTTTTTTATGTTAAAATATTCAGAAGAAAATTATTGATAGAATTTTTTATTAAGAAAATTATATACAGAATTTTATCGGGAAACTTATATATAGAATTTTCTATTTAAATCATTGTAAAGAATTCTTTCATAAAAGTTACAAATTTCCTTTAGAGCATTATGCGGAATTTCCCTAAGCAAGTTATGCTGGAATGCCTTAAGCAAATTATACAGAATTTTGCTTAAGAAAATTATAGTGAATTTTCTTAAGAAAATTATAGGGAACTTTATCAAGAAATTTATAGAGAATTTCCTTAAGAAAATTTTACTGAATTTTATTTAGCAAATTATACAGAATTTCCGTATTCAAATTATACAGAATTTCCTTAAGAAAATTATAGAGAATTTCCTTAAGAAAATTATACAGAATTTCCTTAAGAAATTTAGAGAGAATTTCCTTAAACAAATCCACAAAAGTTTATATTTATAATATATTGTATAATTGTTACATATCAATTAAATTCTTTCAATTTTTTTTATTTATTCTAAATCCACACACGTAAAATTATAACTCATTTACCAAACATAAACCTCCAAGGCAAGATAAATACATTAGAAAATATTTTATTAAAAAAATATTATTATTTTAAAATATTAAACTAAAGATTTTCAAAAAATAAAAATGAAACTACACATAACAAGAAAATATTATAATAATATTCGTAATAATAATAATAATAATAATAATAATAATGATAATAGACGTTCATCTATACAGAACAGGAGGATATTTACGAAGGAGTGTGTATTATAGTATATATGAATAATTATTTGTATATGAATTTCAAAAAAAAAAAGATATAAAAAATGTATTTTAATATTTTTTACATAAAATTATGCATATTTATATATAAACATTTTTTAATGAGGTGTGAAATTTCCTTTGCCATAGCATACATAAAATAGTTATATAAAAGAATGGTATATATTAACAAAAAATATATTTAATGATAAAAAAAGAAGGATGTTAAATAGGTGTACACATATTAATAGGTATATATTTTATGTGAGGTGTATCATCTCAAAAAAAAATAAAAATATTTCTATATAAAGTTGATAATTTCATATTTATCTATACGATATACGTATATAATAAATCTCTGTATCGTATTCGATACGATAGTGTATTGTATCGTAAAATAGCACACATCTTTTTTTTTTTAATAGGATTTAATTAAATTCAATATATTTCTTTGATGACTTCTTTTTTTTTTTTTTTATAAACATAAATATTATGCTTCTGGAAAATTTATATATTACCTGTGATTTTTGATATGAATTAAATATCTGATTAGGTTTTTTCTTATAGGACAGATTGTTTAAAGGTTGAGAATCTTTTAAGATATTTCTGGAGAATATTCTTCTTTTTTTTACACATTTACTTTTTAACACAAATCTATAGTACGTATTTTTTTTATACAGACAAAATATATACAAAAATTGAATGATACACAGTAATTTTATACTTTTCATAAAATAAATTTTATATGATACGAACACTTGAACTATGGATGGAAACTTATGGATTACCCTAATAAAATAAATAACGCTCATAATTATATTCAAATTTATACATTAAGAGTTTTTTGTTTAATTTTATTTTCAGTTGTGTGCGATGTGTTGGTAATTGATGAAAAAGTTTAATCTTTCCAATAAAATAAACGTTAAAATTTGTTTTGAAAACAAATCATCAGGAAAATTAATAATCACAAAGATATTATACAAAGAGATATATACAACATTATAGAAGTTTCTAATCAATTTAATTGGTGAGTTCAATGTACTATATTTGATTTTATTTAAAACGTTCATATATAGAATTAAGAATATTCGTATAGAATCGTAGATGTTTATGTGTTTTTGCGTATATTCCATATGGAAATTGTAAATTTATCTGATTTTGAATGTGATTTCTTTAAAATCCCTTGATCACTCATTCTGAAAATGTTAACCTGATGAATATAATGCATGTTAAAAGATCTCTGTAAAATATATATTGAATGGGTTTCCTCCTCTGGGACGGAATTGACTAAAATTGAGAATTTTCCAAGATTTCAATTATTTTTAATATATTTTTTATTTTGTGGAATGAAATCTGGGCATCCTATGCTTTTATATATAGTACTAATTTTTATATTCAATTGTGTGTCGCTGGATGTTATAATGAAATGTGTTTTTTTTGCCTATACTTTTCAAAACAAAAACATGATGATGATGATATATCGTTTGCTATAGTATTAAATATATAATAAAATATCAACCGTAATTTTCTTTTGTTTTGTATATGAGAAAGGTACGTACATATAAAATATTTTTATTATATACACATACATTTTAACAAATTGAATGATACGGTAATTTCTTTATAAAATAAATTTTAGATATGATACGAATTTGAAATATATTTCATTATTAAATGTGATTTGTTTTGTGTTTTGCGTATTCAAATTTTTATTATAAATTATTTTAAATTGTTGCATGTTTTTCATTTAATTGTTTAAAGTTATTATTAAAATGTGCTTTTAAAATCGATAAAAATTCTGTGATTAAAAAAACAATCACACATTTGACAAAAGGGAAATATTTATAAAAGATAAACAGAAGAAATCTTAATAAATTTGGTAAATTATTTGTTGTTTAACACTTAAAATATATATTTTATAAAATATATATTCTATAATCAATTATTAGTTGGAAGAGTGAGTGGGTACATTACACTTTATTCTTATATCGATATTTTTTGTTAATATCAAACACACACCGCAATTGTAAAATTTAAAGACAATATTTCATAAAAAAAAATATCCAAAACATTATAAAACAAAACAATTGAATAGATTTTCCTTTATTATTCAAAAAAGAATTGTTTGATTGTTAATATTTCTCTATATTAACTATATAAATTGATCCGAATCAATGTCATATATCATTAATAAAATTACTTAAAACTATTTAAATCACATTATTCTTTGTATTGGAAAAATGATACAAAATTATAATGAAATAAAAACAGTATTCTGAATCTCTGTTAATATTTAAACATTTATTTGTAGTTATAATTTGCAGTGTTTTGAAAGATTGTCCAATGAACTTCTGAATTTTATATCTTAGTTTGTATACTATTAATAAATAAACAACATTTTTATTAATAACCTTATTTTTACCTATAGAATAAAAATATTATTTACTTAAAATATAATGTGAATTATTGCTAAACATCGCCAATAAGACTATAGATAGGTATTTATAAGTATAATAAAACAAAAAACTTTAGTTTCAAGTTTTTGTAAATCTATTTGTAAATACTCTACGTATATGAATTGAAAAAAAGGTTTAATTTTATTGCACATACACAGCAGCTAACTATAAAATCTATAGTATAAATTTCTTTTTTAATTCTTATTATTATTATATTTTTGCCAAACACACTCTATTCTATATAGTATATATATATACATATATTCAATTGCCTTTATATGTCAGCTTTCCAATTTTTTTATATAAAAAGGCTTATTATAAAACATGCATGCATAATATGAATATGAATCTAGATAGAATTATCGTTGTTACAAATTCAAATATATAACTTTTATACATAATATTTCTTTTGAAACAATGATGATAACGTAAGAGTAATTCAGTAATATATAAAATTTTCCTATTGAAGATTGTGTGTGTGTGTTTGCACATCAAAGAAAAAAAAAAGACACAATTAGTATTTTTCAAGTGGTGCACTTTCCTATATACATATTTTTTTTTGTCCTGTTTTCTATACATTTTTTTTTTCACATTCATTTTATGTAATATTTTTGAACATTCTACAATCATTCAGATTTTTTTCTATGTTCGTCGTACAAAAAAAAAAAAAATTAATTCGCAATGTAAGTAATATTGCTTTGTTTTTTTTTTTTTTTAATATTGTTTAAGTATACACATCATTCGCTATATATACGTGTATTAGGTACACTTTTCTTTTTTTTTTAATATATATAAAGAGTATACTAATTAAATATTATTATTATTATTATACTTAGACAGGATATAAATAATTTTGTAAAATTTTCCTTCTGTGTTAAAAGAATATATAATAAAATTCATGTAATTTTTATTTTATAAGAGTTTTTTATTTAACTACATATGGAAATGACTAATTAGATTATATATATAACTATATAAATTTTAATATATCTAATTTTAATTTAATACAGAAAATTAGCATTTCCTTTTTGGGAAATGTAATACAAAGAATTTTCCTATTACAAAAATTGAATAGAGAAAATTTCCCAGTAGAAAATTTGAATACAAAGAAAACAATCGAATGTTTATTTATATATTTTACACATGAAGAACTATTAATGGAAGTGGAATGGAGGAACGGAGGAACATTTATAATATTTTTTACATGGCTGATTTATAATTCATTGCAATCAACGGATGATTTGGATTCATTTGCAGCACCTCCAGTTGAATTTATATATGGACTATATTTTATCACATCAGGTAAAAAATCAAATGAAATAAATATAGTCTAAAAAATATTTTTTAAATTTTGGTTATTATATATTGATTGATTATTTTGTTATTTTGGTAGTCATACAAAATATATTTATTTTTACCCGCAATTGGTTAATCCTTTTTTCTTTTTATTATTGAATAATTCTAATTCTTTTTGTTTTTTTTTCTTTCTATCGTTTTAGGTTAGTATGATTTTTATCTATAATTTTAAGACAAAAAATAAAAACAAAATAAATGAGGGGGGGGGCATGTGGACTTTGGAGAGATAATTAAAATTTATTATGATTTGCCAATAAGAAATGTGATTACTAATATTCACTTTGAAGAACTATTTGAAGAACAAAGTTGATGTCAAAAGTTAAACGATATGATTGCTTACAAAGAAGCTATAAGAAATATATAATAAATAAAAATTCATCAACAAAATACAAGGATATATTCACTCGGATTATTATATTATCAACCATATATATATAGATTTAATTTATTTAGAAATATTATTAGTTATAAATAAGATTAAGATAGATATAGTATTGATTGAAATGATTAAGAAACTTTTTTAAGTATCTTTTTCATATATAAACAAATCAATTTAGATTATAAAAATTAGTATATAAATTAGTCTGAAAGATTATGAAAAGACCAACCTGTAAATTGTTTCTCCTCGCATATTCTTTTAACTTTAAATTTTATTTAATCTTTTTTGCTTATAATTCTGAATCGAATTATATTTCTTCCTTTTCGCATTCATTCCAATTTCAATACATAACATATTCTTATAATACTTCTATGTATAAAATTATGGTACAAATTTTGCTGTTTTTATTCTATTTGTAATCGCATATCACTCAAAATGTGAACCATCATAAAAATCGTTGTTCAAATAATTTAAAAGACGATTAATATTAAAAGATTAATAATTTATTCAATATGAAACATATGATATGAATCATTAGATTTTTTCTAAATTACTTTATTGCATTGAAAAAAAATATATTTTTTAGGCCTTTCGTTTACATTTGCATAATTTTAATTCTTCAGTATAACATTTACATTAAATATTTGGCGAATATACAGTTTAGCAAACCTTGAGCTAGGACATTGGGGATACCTCCAATCGAAAGCCTATGTTGCACAGACAAAAAATTCTTTTTTATTATCCTTCATTTAAAGCAACCCCGGATTAAATCGGAAGTATATAGGGGTCAGGGAGTGGGAAAATATGGTTTTTTACATTTTTGGAGATGGAACGGGTCTGTAAAAGGGAAACTGAATTTTCCAAGCGGCAAATTAAAGCTAAAAGTAACATGTAACCAGCCCTCTTATTTATTAAACCATATGTGGCATATACGTGAGTCGTTTTGCAGCCATCATGTAATTCGCTATAATGCAAGCAGTTAAAGTTATTAGTTAAAGTGTATTCCCAGTGTCCTAGCTCAAGTTCTGCTAAACTATACTTCAGTGAAATATTTAATACCATTTAAATAATTTATATATCATATACAATTAGGTATGTGTTGGATAAAGGATAATATATGATCATTTCCCATATTGATTTTCTTTAAATTTATATTCATTTTCATTTTGAATTTTGAATAAATAAAATTAAAAAAAATCGTATGAATAATAGAAAAAAATAACTTTTGTTGAACTTCACGTCACGGTATATTTGAACATATTCCACAATCAGACACACATTTTTTCATGGTATATAAAATTTTCCATTAATTTTCCAGAACTTTATTATAATTTCTTTCATATTGAATAAGTAAATTAAAACACTTAAAGTCTTCCTTCGGATTTTCTTCGGATCCATTTATTTTTATGGTATATATATGATAAAATATATAATTAATTTTCATTAATTCATCCATCCATTTTTTCATACAAATTATTGGTGCTATTTTAAAATCCATGCGTGAACAAAACTGAAGGATATATTTTTGTTAAGACCTTATCATTATCCCTGATATGCACTAGCTAGAGAATTCAGTCTATCGTTGAAACTTACATAAGGTAAAATGGAAAAAAAATATATATAGGAAAACACCAATGTGTTGTGGTGTTTTCTTGATATATTTTTTCCATTTTATCTTATGTAAGTTTCAACGATAGAAATTTACAGTTATAATTGGATGTAGAGCGGGTATCCCCCCCCAATGGATACCCGAGAATATATATACACCAACCATACGGGCAAAAACGCCCGTACCGTCAATGTATATATAAACTTTGGGGAGGGTTCATCGTTGAATGATAGGCATTCTGTGACCAGCATAGGAGGTCTTCGTGGCACCAGTGCGCACGCAGAAATGGAAATCAAACGACCATGACCCTCCCTAATTAAAAGCAAATCTCACATGTAATTTTATACATGTGAGATTTTTGTTTGAAAATCGGCGGCATCGCTACCAATTCGACCATACTTTCGTGTTAAGAAATATATACTTTAGTTCTGTTCACATACAGTTTTTACAAACGGCAAATAATTTGTATATGGAAAATTTGTATGGTGATGGATAAAAATGAAAATTAATTAATTAATTTTATATCATATACAAAAAAAAAAAAATTATAAATAATGTTTATAAAAAAAAAAAAGAAAAAAATAATTACTTTATAATGGATGAATCTTTCTTTCGGGATATGAACCAACATCTTCCAGACATATATGTTAGATGTAAAATATAATGATGTTAATTTGCGATGGTTGAATCAAAATTAATTTCATATATTTTATCATATCATATACCAAAGTGATTTAAAATTATATGGAAATTTTCGATTTTATCAATGAATACCACGACCGATTGGTAAATTACTTTTGTATCAACGCACTCATATAAAATACACATTCGCAAATAAAGCTGATTATTAATTGGTTGTATTTGTGTATAATTAACTTGTTTTCTGCTATATTGCATTGATATCTCACACGCATCTCCTTTACACTATATGATCAAACATCAACACATTATTGAATATGATAACATGATGATGATGATGCTGATATCAAACCACATATGATAACACACGTTCAGACAAAAAAAAAAAATTTATAGACTGGCCTAACAGTAAATTTTGCAGTTCATTTTATTTTTATACAAAATCGAACACGAACAAAAATCATTTCATTTTTAATATTATACTTAAAGTATATTTAATTTTTTTTTTGTTTTAATTTTTTTTATTTTATAGTGCAAAAATAAAGAATTGTGCGTTTAATATTCTTAAAAAAAAAATTAAGCTGGAATAATCAATAATCAAGAATTATCTTAAAAATAATCGCATTCATTGTTGAAAATAAAATTCATCGCAGTTTTACATCAGCAGCAGAAAATACGAACATTTCTAAACATTTTTACATGATAGTTTCAACTACTCAACTACTATCTGCGGCTGTTGTTGCTGATCATCTTTCTTATCTTTCTTATGAATTTGCATCACCATCACATGCACAGGTATGAAATCCAAAGATTATATATTCTATATAGTTTATAAGCGATATTATGCATTGCATTTTAAGCTATTTCATTATTGAAATACATTATTTTTACTATTATTGTTATAAAACTTTAACTGATTTTATGGAGAAGTATTATATTAATGACGTTACTACATGAACATATTGATAATACAAATACAATCGGGAACTTCGGGCTTATAATTTTAATTTATCTATTAAAACACCAAGTCAATATTTTTTTAATATTATAAAACATTTACATATTAAGAGTTTCTTAAATTTTATTTTCAGTTCAGTGTTGGAGGTGTTCGGAGATTGATGAAAAAATTGCATGTTTCTATATATTAACTTTATCAAAATGAACATTAAAAAATCATCAGGAAAATTACAGCGAATAATCATTTAGTGAGATATTGAATTGAATACACATTAGAAGATTATAAACAATTTAATTGGTGAGTTCAATCACGTTCAATGTACAACCTTATTTGTTTTTATTTAACTTTGTTCATATATAGAATTAAGAATATGTTCCAAGATGTTTGATGTTTTTGCGTATATTCTATATATGGAAAATGTATATGTTTATCAATTTTTCTGCCTGTGATTTCTTTAAAATCCCTTGACCACTCATTCTGAAAATGTTAACCTGATGAATATAATGCATGCTAAAAGTTCTCTGTAAAATATATTGAATGTGATATTTCCTCTGTGACGGAATTGACTAAAATTGAGAATTTTCCAAGATTTCCAAGTATTTTTTATATATTTTTTTTTTTTGTGGGATGAAATTTGGGCATCCTATGCTTTTTTTATATATAGTACTAATTTTTACATTCGCCTATACTTTTCAAAACAAAATTCATGATGATGATGATATATCGTTTGCTATATTAGTATTAAATATATAATAAAATATCAACCGTAATTTTCTTTTGTTTTGTATATGTGGAAAGGTACATATATAAAATATTTTTATTATATACGCACAAATTTAAACGAAATTGAATGATACGGTAATTTCTTTATAAAATAAATTTTATATATGATATATTTTATTATTAAATGTGAATTGTTGTGTTGTGTTGTGTTGCGTATGCACATTTTTATTATAAATCGGTGTCTTTTTTTTTTTAGTTTAATTTTTGTTTTTTGTTCATTATTAAAATGTGCTATTAATATTTATAATTTGGAAATCGGAAAATCCTCAAGAATCAAAAGCCGAATATATAGGGAATAGTTTAATATGAAATTAAAAGATTATAATAATTCAACCAATAAAAATTGTACGGTAAAAAAAATTATTACCATCATATGACAAGGTAAAAATGATAAAAATCATCAGAAAAAAAATGCTTGTATTGTAAATTAATATTTCCTGTTGATGGTGTGTGCTTTTTCTGTTGTTAAGGTATATTTTATTCAAAATAGATTGTTATATCTATATCTATAATCATTAAATTGGAAGAAGGTTAAGGTACACATTACATTACATTTTATTCTTATTGATAATTAAATTTAATGATTTTTTTTTTCAATAATGAACACACATCGCATTTTGAATTGTAAAACTGTAAAGCGCAAATGAATTAAATGGATTTTAACAAAAATAATTGTTTCATTGTATTCCAACGTACACACCAAATAGAAAATTCCTAAATACACTATCATAATTATAATAAATTCTAATATACTAACGATTATTTTATTTTTCAATTTTCAGTTGTTTGGTGATCAATGAAAAAATTTAATCATTCTGTAATTTTATCAACATTAACGTTATATTACATTATTGAAATTGCTTCAAGATAAATTACAGAATCATCACAAAGATATTACAGATTACAATTACATAATCAGCAGATTATAAATCAATTAAAATGGTGAGTTTTTTAATGTTCTATAATTTGTAAGGGAAAGATTTACCTTTATGAAATTTTTAAATACTTAAATTATTTTATTTTTATTTACAGATATTAAGTAATTGTACGTTTGATTTAGTATAATTTTTTGTATAATTGAACAACCTCTTTGTAATATATCACCGCATTAATCAAAGCTTCATCCATCATGCTCAAAATCTGGTCATGATTAATAATAGAATAGAATGTTTGTATTTGCGAACTATGTTCCTATGTTTACTATGTAAAAGATCAGAAATATTACAGAATAATCATCACAAAAATATACCAGAATTTATCTAAACATCAGTGGATTATAATTAATTTTAATTGGTGAGCTTCAAATTTTTTTAATAAAAAAATACTGCTGATGATTTTTTATGATATTATATTTGATTTTTAGTATTAAATTTTATGTTATCTTTATTTTCAGGTTTTATACAGATATATATAGAGCGGTTAAATGATTTTGAAGTCTGAAAGATTTTTTTTTAATAACATTGCATCAATTAATTATGTGATCGGTTGAATTGAAATTATATGTCATGAATCAACGACATCCATCATTATGATATGTTGCAGTTTTCTTCCTGGTGAACAGCTTTGTATAGATCTTTGCGAGTATAATCCTATAAATATTTCATAAACAAGATAAATTATCAATAAGGTTGCAGAAAATTCACAGAGAAATTACAAATTGTTATAAAATCATCAGAAGATTAAAAATCAATTGAATTGGTGAGCTCAATAAATATACTTTTTGTTTTTATTAAAATACTTTTGATTCTTAAAAATTCGTTGATTCGCGTAATTGATAAAATATAATAACAACAAATGTAAATACTGTCGCCGGGAGTTTAATCAATAATAAAAATAAAAAAATAAAAATGTAAATACTAAAGCAATTTTTTTTTGTATTTTTGCAGATGTTATATTATATTTATTTAGTAATTGTATGCGTTTGCTAGTGATTTTAATAAGTCAACAATCTTTTTTGTAACATATCACGTCAATCAATGTTAATCAATTAACACTTTATCCATCATGATTCAAATTGCTCAAATTGATCGTCACCTGAATATAAATTTTTCTTGATATGTGAAGTGGAAGTTGATTATAATCACTTATTGAATTGGTAAGCTTTGGTTTTTTTTTTATTTAAAATACTTGTTGATATGAAATTATCCTTGATTTTTATTACATTATCCACTAACCATCATTTTATATTTATTTTCAGAAATGTTTCAGATTTATGAGATATTTAAAACAATTGAATTTTTTTAATTAAAATTAAAATCACTGTCACATCATTATTAAAATTTCTTCATTATAAAAGAAGTATAAATATTATAATTGTAAAACAAATATTACAAAATGAATAACATCCGCACATTAGACGTAATAATAACTTTATCAATATATCAGCAATAGCTTTAAGAATTACTTCAAAATTTACAATATAAAATATTGTTCTGTTTGCTAATATTCTGACGTACGGATTATTTACTTACAAAATCCGAAAGATTACAGAATAATCAATCAGAAATCAATGTACGTCCAATGGAGTATAATCAATTTTAATAGGTAAGTTTTATCCTAATATTTTATCCTAACATTCATCCTAATATTATTAAGAATTTTTAATAAATGATAATATAATTTATTTCATTTGTATTTTCAGTGTTTATTAAGTGAATAGTGTAATTAATTTAAGTGAATTTAATCATGAAATGTTTGAAAATATTAATTCAATCAATCAGTTAAATATTATATATTACAAGTCTTCAATCAATTCAATTCATCAATTCAAAAAATATCAACCATCATAATTCAAATTCCTTCAAGATTATCAATAGCAGAATATCTTCATGCAGATTAAAATATCAATAGATCTATATCTATAAAATAGTTGGGTGAGTGAGATTTTGATTTGCTATCTTCTAAAAACAATTAAACATTCTCAACAAACAAAAAAAACTTTGCACATTACATTACACAGTTAATTACACAAAAACACAGTTTATTTTAAAAACTAATTATAAAAATAACATATTTATTAATTTATTACTAACCAATTTACTAATAAAATATATAAACATTCCTGATTCCTATTAAAAAAAACCTTATTAAAAAAAAAAAACACAAATACTTGGGTCAGGCCCTCGATGATTTATATACATAATACATATAAAATATGGATCTCGAAACAGCGCCAAGTATTTGTCTGTTTTTATTCCTATGTTATGAAGCCATTGGGTTTAGCCGTCTGGTCC
Organism: Dilophus febrilis; assembly: GCA_958336335.1. Classification (NCBI taxonomy): domain Eukaryota; kingdom Metazoa; phylum Arthropoda; class Insecta; order Diptera; family Bibionidae; genus Dilophus; species Dilophus febrilis. Next base: position 3,684,429 of record OY284468.1, on the reverse strand, counting down.
CCAAATTGAATGACTGTAGCACCAAGGGCTTTCCTATCCAAAAAAATAATTTGTTGTATTCTTAAGATAGTCTACACTGTAGGTGTAGCCTATGCTACTAGAGATGCATCAATTATTTTTTCCTTTCCCTATTTCAGCGTGGTACGGGGGGTGTAAAAAATCTGGAGAAACCCCGCCACCGTAATGCAGAGAGTAAATAAAATAAGGCTTGATAGGTTATTTATATATAAGAGATAGGGTAGAATTAGTTAATTATAAGTGATAGGGTAGAATTAGTTTTTTGTTTTTTACTAACACTTTTCTAACACTTTTATTGATTTACTTTACAAATAAAATTTTATTCACTTTTCAGCATTATTCTATTGTGTTGATGTTAGACAATTAAATGACTAAATGTTTATTATAATTTAACTTTATATTTAATTATATACAATTTCACATTATCATTTTCATCTTTAAATTTTGATCAATTACATATAGATATACAGATATACAGATTAAAATCTTTACAAAATACTTTTTACCTGTTTCTATCATACTTGCGATTTAAATAGCCATTTTTATAATATGGTTTAGATTCATTTATATAGAAATAAAAAAAAAAGTCTAAGGTATTTATAATAGGTAACTAATATATAAATATGTTTATATATATACGTTAAATTTATTCGAATTTTTGTATATATTTAAAAAATAGTAAGTTGTAAATATAACGATTTAAAAAAAAAAAAAACATGTTACGAAATATTTCAATTGAATTTTTTACAGTAGACTGCATAGTCATTTCTTTTCTTTTTTTTTTATTCAAATACATTCCCGCATACATTGGAGTATTTTCTACATTGCATATCATTTATATTGAAAAAAAAAAATCTATATATAAATATCATTAGACGATTATCTATCTGCGTATATATCTATATATAAATAAATGTGTGTTTGTATATCTCAACAAATTCTCAACAATAATACAATAAATCGTTCAATAGATTTCTGTATGATATAAAGTAATATGTAAGATCAGAGATCTTACAATTTTTTTTTTTTATAATATATTGATGCGGAAAATTTTTGGTATTGAAAATTTATTTTTTTTTGATTTATTTTCCTTTTCATTCGCATAAATCTATACCATATATATTGTAGTAGTAAAATATTCATTCCGTTTAAACTATCCATTTTATTTTGAGGTATGCGTCTTTTATTTGAATTTTAAAATGAATATATATACGATTTTTGTTTAGTAGATGGATATATAAAAATATTTTTACTTTTTTATTTATCTATATGTATACGGATGATGTATTTTTATTTAAATAGGATTGTAAGTTTCGTTTTTTTTTTTTACCTTTTTTTCTTAGCTGTATGATAAAAATTTGACTATGTATACAAATAAAGAAAAATACCTAAATGCATTTAATATATTGAAATGTGTGTATATTGACAAATCAAAATTTATTCAAATTCAAAGGTATTGTATTATAATAAATGTTTTGTTGCGCATTTTTAAATTGATGAATCACCATGGAAGGTGGTTATTTGTAATGACACAATTAGGAACATGTTTAAATTAAAAACTAATGCTAGCTTATACTGCCATTTCTCTGTGTCATATCCGTTATATGAAAAATATTTGTTGGGATTTTATTTTGTATTTCTATAGCAATTTTTAAGATTTTAAATGTGATTGAACGGAATATTTCTTTAGTTTTCTTTTCAATAATACGATTTCTTTTTGTGGTTTATTGTGGCATATACCTTGAACCTTCATTTACAATCCATATATATTAATACATATATTTAAATGGAAATTGAATATGCCTCTATGTGGATTTAATAGGCCGCATCATTTCCTATAAATATATTCCCTTTTTTGCATAATTTTATATTCTGTTAACCATATGCTTTTATGTTCACATTTTTTTTTTACTTTGTAATTGTACTAATTTTTTTAAAATGCACTTTTCGCCTATTAGATAATAAAAAAATGAAAAGTTTCTATAAATTAGATTACATTATATTGTATTTTTTATCATCATGATTCTGTCTGCGTGTCCACTTTCCTATATACATAAACATATGAATATATCCTCCGTTGATATAAAAAATATATGTATATATTTAAGAAAAAGTTTTTAATTATTATCATCGTAACATATATATATATAATGAATAAATTAATTCATTCATTTCTCCTAGCTGTCCTTTATTTTACACATTTATGCATATTTTACACAACACACACTCTAAATTGTACAACTTTAATATATGTATGTATGTTTTTTTAAATATATAAATATAAATGTTGAGCAAGCACAAAACTATACTAAATACTGTTTTATTAAGAGTACAATTTAAAATTTTTATACCTTTAAATATGTTTAATTTTGTTAATTTTTTATTTTTGCCTTTTTATTCGTATAAAAATTTAAAGTTTTATTAAAAGCAATAGTATTTTATTGTAAATTCTTTAAGGAAATTAGATTACATTAAAAAATTTTCTTTTTTAGCTTTTTTTTTGACTTTTAATAGCTTTTTTTTTTTGACTTATCTGTTGAGGTTTTTTTTGTTAATTTTTTAAAACAATTATTTGGTTATATTGTCTCTGAATGTGAATATATACTCTATACATTTGGATTGAAACATTTATACAACTATTGAGATTTATTTAAAATAAAAAAAAATACAAAATAAAGGATTATACATAATACAAGGTTTTCTATATTATTATAAAAAATGTTATTATGTTCGCATAAGGACCTCTCGAATAATTTTGCTTAAATTGAATTGATTTGTGATTATGGTTTTTTTTGTTATATATACAACAAAATAATATTTTTGTATTATATCGCAGTTAAATTTTAAAATAACATCAACATTTAATTATGGAAATTGTGTTTTTTTTTATGAAGAGTGTCGTTTCATTTGACAGAATAAAATTCAACGGTATTGGAATCATAGAACAATATCTTATAGGATATTTTTCTACCAATTTCTAATTGTTTTTTATAATTTCTATATAATAAATAATCTATAACATAGAAATCTAACCGGTTGAGTAAATAAAAATATTAATGATGCGTGATATGCGTATTATATCATTATTATATTCAATATATAAATCTATATAATTTGTGTCTTGATAAGTTTGTTAGTTTTTAAAACAATCTTTCATTGAATCCAATATACAGAGAATAGAAATCTACTCGAAGCAAAATTTTAGGATTCGTCACCGGTTAAGTTTATTATGTAATTTTTGGAGTCGATTCAGTTTTTAAAAATTTTTTGTTTCGACTTCGTTACAAGGTAAAAAGATGGAATTTTTTTTTAATCATTCTCTGTACCATAACGATCCTGACCATTAATTTACAACTATTTATATAGAGGATTAGGATTAGGAGTGGTCATTACTAGTTAATTCATTTACTTTAAATAAAAAAAAAATTGTATATTTGACATAAAATTCAAAAGATATATTTACGAAACTTTTGACTTTGCAAATTGATTTATTTTTATATTATTATAATTTACTTGGATCTCTATAATGTTAAATATTTTCTCTAATTATTAACTATAAATAAATAAATCTTTATGGTAACTAATGATGTGTTTGTGGGCTTTTGTTTAAAATTTACATTTATATACATGCGGTTGTTAAATAGAACAAACAGAAGATACCTTCAATTTGATTGTAAACATCATAAAAAATTCTATTTTTATTAAATGATATGATTTATAGGTCAAAAATTTCATCATATCTTTTCACAATCTTCAACAAACGTAAAACCATATCAACACTAAACTTTTTTATATCAATTTTTTTTTTTTGAATATTATTGTTTAAATATTAATATTTTTTTCTTTACTCTCATCATATATATATTTTATAAACGATGATATATCCTTTCCTTATACCAATATATATATAGTATTATTATATAAATAATTTTTATAGAAAAAATAAAATAAAATAACTTAAACATTTCATTTCTATATATACCGCACCTCAATTCTCTCATATATCCTTTTGTATATATTTCAAAGTAAAAAAAAAAATATGTAAACTTGAAAGTTTTTACAAGCAGAAAATTTCTTTTAACCTAGCTATGTATAATATGTATAAGTATATAAAGAAACATTGGATGTATATATATATAAATATATATTTAGATTTAATCCGATGTCGTTTTTTCAATATAGTTGGGAAATGCATAATAAATTGTAAATATAAATATTGTATATATGACGAAATATTCAAATACAATTTAAAATGTTTAAAATATATTTTATTATATTATAATACCTCTTTAAAGGTAAACTAACCAGAATAAATTGAAAATTGTTCTATTTATATACCTGTGGTAATAGGGAATATAAGGATAATATTAGAATATCCGAAAGAAAAAAAAATGTAAATAAAGGAAAATGAAAATTTGAGTTTAAAGAAATTAGTGTGTTTTAATTGGCATATTTTATTGATTATTTATTTGTAATTTATCTTACTCATAAGCCACAGCATATATCTTGAGACTTTTTTTGTTTTTTGAATGGTCAGGTCGAAACAATAAAATCAAAATTCTGGAAAGAAAAGTATTTATTACAATTATTTATTATAATCTCTCTGTCACTTTGCTTGACATTATACAATTCTAATGATCCCGCATTTTTAAATGTTCAATTGAAATTAAATTAGAACTTTTTATGATGTTACGAAAAAGAAAGCAAATAAATCCAATGTACTTATGTAATTTTGAATCTGTTTTTTAAGATAAAAAGTTCATGTCAATTTCTGGTATGATTTTAATGGTGTTACTCTAACCTGAAGTTTTTCAAGATCATCTAATTACGCTTTATCGATATAGTTATTTAGCAAATCTACAAACGGTAATAGATTTTCAAATTTCTTACCTTTAAAATTCTTATCATTTATTTCAATCACATATTTCTTACCTTTAAAATTATAAATACGTTTATATGCGAAAAAATCAAGGACTGTGCGAATTTATATCATATATTTATTTGAATGGATGGATGAACCTTGTTTTATCTCCATCCTCCATAACAACATATGTATGTATATAGATAGATAGATAGGTATGGTATATGGTTTATATTAAAGATAAATTATAGCTTTATAAATATAGAAATAAATTATTGGTGTATATACACCAAACAATTTGCATGTGTGCAAAAAAAATTATTAATTACTTTTGTGAATTTGAATTATATATTTATTTTTTTTTTTGATAAATATCGCAAGTAACTGAATGCTGCTATTACATTACAAATTATATATATATATATATGTGTCTGTCCAATTTACATTCAAAATTTACTGTGGGTGTACAGGATGCACTGATAAAAAGATATCAGTATATGATAGTTATAGATCAGACGAGTGATGATTCCCAACACACCCAATCGGTGTGTTGAATAGAAAATAATCCCATATGTAATTAAGATAATTTCATTCAAATAACTTTATTATGTATCAAGATTTTTTTTTATAATTATTTTTCAACCCATAAATAAACGAATTCCTTTACAATTTTTACTCAAAAAAAATTCGCATATGGAAATAAAAAAGACATATATTTAGATATACATATATCTATAGAGACCTATACATATATTTAGATAAATTGATTTTCAGATGTAGTTTAAAACAATTCTTTCAATATTCCAATTGTCTTTTCTCGCAATAAACGTGAGTTCTATAAATATAAAAAAAACCGTCATGTATCTTATAATTTCGACTTTAAATTCATTATAAAGAAGAATTCCAATTTGTCTGTTTTTATTTTTAGTTTATAAGCACCCCGAATTTTTGGACACTTTGCTTTTTGTTTATTCATATATAGGTATATATAGAAACGAATCATATACCTATATAATATATATTATTTTCGTTGTAAAACATTTTGTAAAGCATGTATAATTGGCATTATGGTATTATACCCGTATAACATCGTATACACATATATTTTAATAAATGTACATTTACGTATGTGTAACCTAATATGATAAATTAAATGGAAATATATGAACATTAATTATACATACAATATATGAAATAGAGGTGCGAGATATATTTTTTTTCCTATATAAAGCTATATATTTTTTTTTGATATTTTGTTACCAATTTTTGGAATACGAGTAGTACACACACTATATAGTAAAGTACAAACGTTGTAATGAATATATATATATTTTTTTTTTGTTATGAAGTATGTATGGTATATTATTATTATTATTATTATATAGACAAATCGAAATGTTTTAATAAATTGTAAATATACTCTATTTTTTTTTTGTTGTTGTGACAATTATCATGAATTATTATCTACCATATATATTTTGATTTTATTAACTAAATTACAATTAAATTTTTGCACGATGATGATTTTTTTGTGTAATCTCTCTGATCTTTAAACTTGCAGAATAGAAAGAAACAATTATTTTACGCACATTGCATTTTTAAATGTACTTGAATTGAACATCCGATTCATAAAAAATAAATGTTACTTGATATCCCCCGTGATATCGGGTTATAGTTAGAATGTATATAGGTACATTTTTAACGGAAAGCTTCAATTAGTTTTTTATTTATTAAGAATAACTTAGAATTATCCCTTAAAAATCAGTGTATTATTAAATCAACTCTTTTATTTCCGTATATACGAAATTAATTTAAGGGTGGTTTTGGAATTAAACAAAAAAACGTCTGTCTGTCTGTACCTTTACGGATAACTTGAGTAATTCATTCCTAGAGGTTATGAATTACTAAAGTTATCTGGAGATATGGAAATCAATATCAAGTTCAAAAATGTTTGTGCCTAATCTCTATTCATAATCGATATTTTAAAAACCTTTTGTTTGAAAGACAATTGAAAAATTGAGGAGGGTATAACTTCAAAGATTTTTGAAAATCAGTCAATTATATTCCGGGTTGTATTGGTCAAAAAACGGTAACTCGGTCCAATCGTTGATTGACTGTTACTTTGTACGGGTTTTGGTACGCAATTGACATTGAATTTGAATTTTTGATTTAATATTATATTTTATATTTAGCCATATTTAACAACTAAACATATAACAACCCTTTAAAATAATTCAATTAATAAAATTATAATGCAATTTTAATTTTCAAAAAAAAAAAAAACAATTGAATTAACCAATTCCTTTTCCCATATTTAATATAACGATAAAATTAAAAAAAAAATCCATTTGCGAAATTATATAACCAAAAAAAGGTTAAATGCACAAAAAAATATTTAGAGCGAGTATTAAAATAAAACTTTTTATAAAAATTATATTTCAACCCTTATGACGCCGCACATAACAAAAACGAAAAAAAAAAGTGTAAAATTATATTTATTTAATCAATGTTTTTATCCAATTTTTTCATTTAAACAAATACAAATGATATTTATTTATTTTTTTTTAAATAAAAATGCTGTAAAAATATTGTATTATATTTGATCATGGACTATTTATGTATTGAAGCGCGATTAAATTAGTGTTGCATAAATGATAAAAAAAAAAAAATGAAAAAAATAATATTTATTTTTTGATAATTTTTATTTTATTTCATTTATTCATTTTTTTTTTTAGTTCTACCATTTATTTATTTATTTATTTATGGTATATAATCTCGCTTGTCGTTAATGTCCATCCATGCCTGCCTCTGCCTGTGTTTTGATGCTATTGTGATATATTTGTATTTTATTTAAAAAATTTGTTTTAAAAATTAAACAAAATATAAACCATGTAAATAAATGTAAAAATGTATATATAAGTATTGTATGTATAGAATAAAAAAAATTTTAAAAAAATATCCGAAAGAATCGACGATTTATATAAAAAAAAATGGTAATTTTTCGGACATTTAGTTTTTTGCAATGAATTTTATATTATATTTACATGAATGCATTTTATATATATATATACGTATATGAATATATAAATTGCAGCAAAATTATATAATGAACGATATGATGATATCGAATGCTACACTTTTTACATCATATGTATATCATATGCTGTAATATAAAATATATATCCTGAATAATTTTTAAATGTATATATATCTATATAGAGAAAATATAAGGACATTCTGGGAATGAATTACTTGTTGTTTATGGATGCATGAATAATTTAATTTTATTATTTAAATGTATTTACGTATGTATAGTATTATAATAGAGCAAGAAAATTTTCATTTTAATACTTTTTTTTTATTTCTATATATATAGTTAAATAAAATTAATTTATCTTTTTTTTATTATATATAATAATAATAATAATAATAATTTAATGCTTTTATGCTTTTTAATTAAACGTATCCTATATTTTTTTTCTGTTTTGTTTTTATATACATATATAATTTATATTTTTGCTATGTATACATAGTATTATAATTTAATATTGTGAGTTTATATACTATAAATGTAATATAAATAATGTAATTTTAGATTATGTAACTTTGTCAAACGGGAAAAAGACAAAAAATTTTAAATAATTAATTATCTAAAGTTTATAAAGATGTATAAGAATATATATATGTATATAAATTGCAATGAGAATGCATCTGTGCTTGCGAATGCGATGTGTAAAATAGAGTTAATATGTATAGAAATGTTTATAAATGCCAAGTAAAGACCTAAAAAAAACATGCATGTAGAGAAATTGTTTGTTAAACAACGTATTGTGATGTACATATATTAGATACATTTATATTGTATGTAATATATTGTGGTATTGTACTTCTTGAATATATTTCTATTGCTTCGGAATACCGCGTTTTCATATATATATATATATATAGTAATAGATGAAAATGATGGTATATATTAACAAACATAATTAATTTATATATATATATATATATATATATATAGAATATATAATGAACATGAAAATGAGCATGTAAAATTCAATGAAAATATATGCTTAAATACCATAAGGGAAAATCTACATAATAAATTGCTGTAATTGCATGTACTATATACATAAAAGGTTTTTCTTTTAAAATTTTGCACGGAAAATTAGTATAGATCAATTATTTGTGAGTGGTTAAAAATTACTGTACAAAGTGCGACAATTAATATTCCAGGCTGGTCCTAGGAAGTATTGCCTCTATAGCGCGCGTGTAGATGCCGTTTGAATGGTTTCAATATCCTCAAAAAAACTTCATTTCAATTTCCGTTTAAGTTTTGGGAACAAGGTGAAGTCACATGGTGCTAAATCAGGTGAATACGCGGTGGATGATTTAACACACAGACTTGATTTCGAACCAAAAACTGACGAACAATAAGTGAAGTGGGAGTTGGTGCATTATTGTCTAACAAACACCAAATATCTGATTCACGATATTCAGGTCGAATACCACGAATCCGGCCCATCAAACGCTCCAAAACTTCGATATAATATGTGCCACTGACTGTTTGACCAGTTGGAATGAATTCTTTATGGATAATTCCCTTGGTATCGAAAAATGTTACGAGCTTGAGCTTGTCTTGATTTTCGATGGACCTTTTCTTGTTTTTTAGCGCCTGTGTTTTAGCCATCCACGAAACGTTTATACCACTCAAATACCTGTGTTCTATCTTTACAATTATCGCCTCTTTAACTTGCTGCATCGACTTGAACGTTTCTGTTGCAGATTTACCTGCAAGCTTTGCGTTGAATTTAATGACTTTATTAAGAAAGAACACCTTAAAGGTTGTTAGAAAATAAATAAAATTGTTCATTGATTTCGTAGAAAATATTAGCAAATTTATTTTATTTTGATACTAATAGACATGAATTTACCATTAACCCTTCTGAACACCGCTATATGGGTATATATGAATTTATATAATCTTACTCCTTCCATATACATATATGTAATAATCCCTTATGTTGTCCCCTTTCGCATTAAATTTTAACAAAATTAATAATATATTATACAAATTATTTATGAAATTCAATTTTAGACCATGTATGTATTTATATAAAATTGTGAAATTGAATATATAAAAACGAAAAAAAAATTCAATTAAAATATTTGTCTAAAAAAAAAACTTTAAAACTTTATCATTTAAATTATATTATACTAATGAGATTTACTCATATATATGAATGACCGACCGTATATATTTAATTTAATATTTATAATATAGTATATGAAATAAAAAAAAAAACGTATTTTATTTGTTTATATTATATATACTGCAATTATGGTATAATAAATAATTTAGTTATTAAATTTTTCAGAGATCAACATTTTCCACTCAATATAATAACCATACATATATCGTTGTTAATATATCAATGTACTTAATTTTCAGAATTTTGTATAATTTATATTGTATTTTGGAAAATTGAAATAAAACCTCATTATTATTATTATATTTATTATTAATTGTTTTATTTTTTTTTAACTTTGTAAAGCTTTTTATGAAACCGTGAAATTTGAATTGAAATATAGATTAGGGGATTTATTTTGTATACATATGATAATGTTAATGATATTTTGAACAATTTGTTTAATTATACAATTTGTATTTGTATATATATTAGAAAATTAATCTTGAAGATGTTCTGACCGCATGTTTTTAGTTATTAGAAATTTTGTTTTAAATTGTAAAAAAATCAATTTTGAGAATGTACTGGATATTTTGATGCAATCTGAAATTTTTTTATAATGTAAATAAAACACAATCAAAAGAGGATTTTCTGAACAATTTTGTTTCATTAGAATTTGAATTTGTGTATTAAAAAAAGCAATCTTGAGAAAGATTTGAACAGTTTAAAGAATTGTTTTTTTTTTTCAAATGAAAGAAATCAATTTTGAGGACATTCTGACCAATTTTGATTAACAGAGTTTCTTATTCTGTAGCATTTTTATCAATCAGAATATAAATAAAATCAATCTTGAGGATGTTCTGAACATTTTTGTATTATCAGAATTTTTTATAATGTAAGAAATTTGTCTTTAAGAGTCAGAATATTTGTATTATGAGAATTGTATTATCAGAAATGTTTTTAATGTTAGTAAATTAATCTTCAGGATGCTTCTAGTTTCATTACAATTTATTTGTATATTAAGCGCAATCAATCTTGAGAATGTTCTGAACATCTGTGTTTAATTGCGTATTGAATCTCTGTATATTATTTTTATTGTTCTTCACTTTTGTGATTAGTTTATTTTGAATATAGCGAATATTTCTAATGAAAAAAATCAATTTTCTTGATGATGATATAAGCATTTTTGAAGATAATCTAAACGGGGTATTTTTAAGAAAAAGTTTGTTTAAAGATTTGAAAATCTATCGTGCGAGTATTTGAAATATATTTTAAACATTTTAACATTATGATAATTTTCAAAGTAAAAGAAAATGTAAGCAAGTACCCGATAAGAGCAATAAAGAAGAGACAAAAAGGCCATTTATTCATTATATTCCAAACAGAAATATGCTGATATTTTAACTGAAAAATTACATTATTTTGTATTATATAAAGAAAGGGATAAAATTCTATTTTTCCATTTAAGACTTTATATTTAAACTTTACATCAAAAGGTATCTATATATTTAATTTTAAAATAATATTATTAATATTATAGAATAGGTACATTAAATAGACCACGTATATATTTTACAAAATCTATATACATATATATAGAGTACCAAGCAATTTATTTCTATTTATATATTTGTATGGATAGGGAAATGCAATCAAACACTTACTGAATATATATATAGTATGTAAACCGTATAAAAATCAATATATTTATAGAGTTTAGTAGTGCATAATATAATAATAATAATAATAATGTAAACCATATATATATAGAAAGGTGTCCTTTTTGAACAAGAATTGCATTTAATTTTCGTATTACGATAGTTTTAGCAGGTCGCCGCATGTATATAATATAAATAAATTTACAAAATGTTCATTGAAATGGTTATAAAATGATATTACTTTAAAATTAAACATACACACAAATAACGACGACGATGATGATGATGACGACGACGACGACAATATACGATATAAAGATAAAATGAAACATATTTTTACATTATTATTATTATTATTATTATATCATGCATATGACGATATATCTCAATTTATTTATATTCATATATACATCTAATATGTGCATCATTCTGATAAATGAATATGCGAAACAAATGAAATTGATTAAATACAGTTCATAATAAATTTGATTAAAGCCAATAAATTTATTCTATATATATATTATATATATATAAAATGTTGTAGTTGTATGTATGTATGTATTCAAAATAATATTTATGCATGACTGAAATATTGATGATATTTTCCTGACTATAGTATAGATAGATAGATAGGACGACCATCGAGTATTATATACTCTTGCATATAATATTGAAAATAATTTATATTAATCAATATATTTCTTGATATATCTATATAGATAGATATATTATAAAAGTCTTTTGTTTCACCCTGTTCATCTTTTGTGAAAAACAATCACTGTATTGTTTTGTCACTTGTATTAATTATAGTATATGTATTGAAATTTTTCATTTATTAATATTTTATATATCAAATATTTTTAAATTTTATGACAAAAATATATAAAAATATGTAACTCATAACTCAACATTATAAAATCCTGGATGGTATGGAGGTTGTTGGCTGAACATTATTTTAGTTATTCGAAATTTTTTTTTTATGTAATCAATCTTTGAACATTTTTGTATAATCAGAAATATTTTTAATGTAAGAAAATCAATCTTGAGAAGGTACTGAACATTTTTGTTATATTACGATTTGTATTAATGAATTAGAAAATCAATCTTGAGGATGTTTTGATCATTAATTTAGTGATTAGATATTTTTATGGCGTAAGAAAATCAATCTTGAGGGTTGCGGATGTCCTAACCATTTTATTATATTAAAACTGCTAGTTGTAAATAAGAAAATCAGAAATTTTTTCAATGTAAGAAAATCATTCTTGAGGATTATCAGACCATTCTTAGGTTTAAAAATTTTTTCTAATGAAAGAAATGAAAGAAATGTATCTGTACAGATTCTATAGGTCAAAATCTATACATACTCTATATAGAAAATCTTTACCGACTATACAGAAAATCAATACAAACTCAATATAAACTATATATTTGAATAGAATCTATTCGAACTCAAAACAGACCGAAAACCGACAGAAACTACACAGAAAATTTACCCATAATCTCTACACAGAAAATCTAAACAGATTCATCTCTAGATTTTTTAATAAAAATTAATTAAAAAGAAACCCGCGCAAATTTTTACCAATTTATTTATGTATGTATTGAATATAATGATGTTATGATTTTAAATGCAGATAATTTATCAACAATAATAACAACGAGAAATTAATTTATTCGTATATTGAGATTTGCATATTTTTCTTCTTGTGTGCATGTCCTCTTATATTTTATTTTATATAAATTTATATTTGATTTTTCTCAATTTTCCTTTATTATATACACTATTTTTTTTTTTTTAATTATATATTTAATCCATTTGAATTTTATTACATATAAATTTTCTCTGTATATATCCATATATAGAGTTATTTTTAATTCCTATATATTTTCATTCTTTTTTACATGTATACTTGCAATACGGCATACAAAAAATATATTGTATAAAAAAAAACTTTCCAAATGATGTAATGCAATCGCGTATATATGTATGTATAAAAAATAATGTATTTTATATATACTTTATGAATATCGTGTAAATGACGCAAGAATGAACCAATAAATCAATAGAGATTTTCGAATATTGTTATTGCACTTTATGTACAATATATATATTATATGTATATATATGAACATAAATGAAACATTCTGTAAATATCGATATCGATATATATATATATATATATTTTAATATATTCGCAGATAAATGAATGTATATGTATATACGACGAGATGAAATTGCCTTTTATATATATGCATGCTATACAGCATGGGAAAAATCTATATTTAGAGGAATAGTAAAAATAATGAATTGATATATACTTATTTATGTACATGAACATAGCATGAATTTCTCTATTCTGCATATATAAACTATAATTTATTCTATAATAAAATATATGTCAATTTGTATCTATATATAGTATATATGGATATAGTTTCTGTTTCTGTATATAGTTAATATATATAAATTTAAATTTACTTTGATGAATACTCTTTTTACATCATCTGACGATTGGTTTAAGAGCGTATCAGTATGGCAGCAGCTTTATACAGTATTTTGTTTTTGAATTTTAATTTGTTTGTTTTTTTTATGGTGTTTGAAGGTTCAATGGGTGGGAAAATTCTAGTTCCATGAGAGACTATTTCCATTATTTTTGATTTTGGAAAAGAATATAGAATTTCCAAATCTGTTGTTTCAAAGAAAATTGTAAACATGATGTTATGCAGGAGTTTTTAATTCATCTTATATTTATTCATTTTACTACAATTGAAATTGAAAGAGATAATGAAATGAATAAATACACTTTTGACTACTCTACCTAATTTTCGCCTACAATTGTATGTCTTCTATTCAGTAGGATACGAACACACAAACCCCAAAATTTTATTAGAATTTTAGGCTGACATTTTTATGAATCTGACCACAATGTCCAAGAGCAGTTAATAGATTTGAATCAATTTAAAATTTCATTATAGAGCATTCGTGGCAATGTTATAATATTTATAGAATTTGCATAACAAAGCTGATTGATGATCCAATGATTCAATGGAATTTGTTTTTGTTTCATTTCTGATCAGCCAAAAAGGAATGTTTTTAAAATACTATAGCTAAACGTCGGTCGGGTTTGTCGTAATTGGTAAACCAGTCCATATTGTAAGAATTTAAGTGGTCTTATAAATGCCCAACAAAACAAAACGTTTTCAGAATTGACCAATTCAATGGATCTTATTACAATAATTATATATTTATTATTGTTTTATGTAAAATTGTTTAACAAAAAATAAATTCTCAAAGTGTAATAGTCAACATTTACGGATTGTTTGTTTGACAAACCAAAAACATATTTCTTTGTTTTAGCTGGATTAAATTCAAATAGATTTATTCTTACCCAATTAGATATTGATTCAAAATCTTTGTTAATTGAAGATAAGATTTTTTTTGTGTGACTGAAGCAAGTATAATGATTCAATGTTAATCTTGAAGATTCCCTCTCAGTATATTCATTTTTTTTCTAACCATATATCTAAATATGTATTAAATCAAATAAAATATTGAATTGTTAAAAGGTTATATAATTTTTGAATTTTACAATCATTTAATTTTACAATGCAATTTCCAGCACTAAATAAATATAAAAACTTGTATATATCCATATCTTATAAAATCTATATACTATATAGATTATGTTACATCATTTAGAAATATTCAATTCGATTGTTTTTTTCTTTTCTTTGTAAATAAAATGATATCCATAGATAACGATTTTCTTTCTGATACCCAAAATAATTTAATTAAAATCAACCTTTGACAAATTTATATATATATATAATAGACATTTATATGTATATATAAATATATAAAATTTAATGATTATATAATTACATTATAAAATAATATTTAACTATATATGTATGATACGATACGATACGATACGATCCACCCCCACCGCATCTCAACTCAACTTTTATTTTACTATATATCTATATATTTCATTTTTATATTGTATATACATTTATCAATTGCAAAAACTCGTTGGCACAATAAAAAGTATTATATACACACACAGCATATATATAAAAGACAGTTTACTGCATTTACAAAAATTTAGCTATAAATAAATATGTATATATATATAGACCAAAAGATTGAGGAGATAAACTAAATTATATTTAAGAAAAGTCAAATCTTATTTGTAAAGAAATTTAATTATATATTAAAAATGCGCTTTAGTAGGTATATCTTTTGATATATATATAAAATAAAATAAGTAGGATATATACACATAGAGAAATGTCGTAACGTTTGTATATGTCAAATGAAGTCAGCATTAAAAATTTGTACAAAATTGTATATATACGAATACGTATACAATATATGATATATAAGAAATAATAATGAAAAAAAAGAAGAATTTACTTTCCTAAAATCAAAGATAACCGAATATTTTCCAAATATAATGAGATGAATGCAGCAGATATAAAAATATATGTATTTATATAATATATAAAGTAATAGATTTTGCAACGTTTTCGGAAATATATATATATTTTAATTTAAAATTCATCAGATGCGAATTTTTTTTTTGGAAGAAAATTATTTATACGAAGAGTTTTATATATAAGTAAATCATTTTCTTTTTACTTGGTATATACCATTGCGAATATAGTGAATGCGAATGTATATAACATATATATATATATGTAAAAAATATATTTATATATCGGCTCTGCTGTATGCAATATAGTTATTATATAGACATTGAATTTTATTCGTGAATAAATAAGATTACAAATTATTTGACTTTTTTATTAGTATGTATATGTATGTATATATTATGATGTATATACAGTCATGTATAGTGCAGTTAAGCAGTTATATATATATATAAAAAAACGAAGAAAAGTGCACATGAAAATAATAATAATATATATTGCTAAAGGGTATATACTCGTATACTATGGCGATATCATCATATACATTAGTACATAGTTTTAAAAAAAAACCCTTGAAGAAGAAATTTTTTTTTAGAATATATATCAATAGATATGTTATATATAGTGGATGTGATGACATGTGTAATTTATATATGTTTATAACTAAAATGTGTGACAGTGCACTTAAAATAGTTTTCTCCATATACATTTCTATTTCTGGTCTATACATTTTTTTTTTGGTTCTTTTACTGTTTCTTACAGTTTTTTTTTCTTGTTCTTGTTTTATGGAATTTGCCCATTTGCCCACAATTTTTGATCTTAATTTTATTTATATTTTAACTCGTATAAAAATTACAGACTATTGTAAAATGAACCCAATACCAATTATCTCTATATACAGAGTGCCTAGTACAACCCCCCAAAGCTGAATACCACGTATTCCTGGGACTATTTCCACCAAAAAATCGTTGTGTGAGGGGGAGTCTAACGTCAACCCCTACCATCGAGTTACAGGGTGTTGTAAAAGTGGGGTGTTCCTTGAAAAATATGAGTTCACTTGCTAAATGAATTACCTTTAATTTTGCTTGGGATGCATTTTTTGCTATCTAGTTCTCGTTTGGAGTTAGTGATGCTCAAAGTGAAAAAGTTTTATATTTTTCAGAAAACTTTTTCAGAAAAAATGATTTTTCTCAAAATTTTCGTGTGTAAAAATTTTTTTTCCTTTAGTAACTTTTGTGCACAATAAAATTCCCTTAAAGTCCACCATATATAGTTAAGCGCTGCGACTTATAAATTCGAAGTTATTACGTGATTTGTAACGGCGAAACTGCAAAAAAATCACAACTTGAACAGATCGTCTTTTACCACAGAATAATCACAAAATAATTTCGATTTTCAATTAATGAATTACTATCGAATCTGTTTTGTATAACCGGTGCCGCCTTGCATTTAAACACATTGTATTTTCAAATACTTTCTTTACATAGAAATATAAGAGATGCTCTATATATGTACGATTGCTTAAAATTGTATCGATATATTTGATTTAATGGTGGCGACTTCTATAGCCTATACAGATTTTATTATTGATGTATATATTATATATAAATGTACAAATGATTTATTATATTTCGGATGGTCAGGAATCGTATTGCGGCCGGTCAAGATAGATGTTTGTAACTAAATGTAAATTCAATAATGTTGTTGAAATGGTTTTTTTTAGGAATTTTTGAACCATAGATTACCACTTAATCCTTAAAAGTGAACCGGGAAACATATGTTTTGAATAAATTCATTCAATTGTCCTGTATTTGTGTATCTTTTTAATTTCAATGCGATTTTTGCATTTCATCCCATTTCCATTAGCAAGAAATGCTTTTATTGATTCAAAAGAAGAAAGGATAGAACTTTGAATGTAAAAGTTTTCATTTTCATTCTCATAAATTTTCCAAACATAATTAAAAGTAATCTTCGCATTTTATCCATTTTTCTTACCAGTAAATTATATTGCGTAACGTTTCAGTAAATTAAAATCAAGTGAATGTGCAGTTCAATGACAATTAAATTAAGTTCAATGACAAACAATGACGAAAAACAACAAAAAAAAGGATAACGATTTTTATATTACAACCATTACATTTGAATAACCCATTAAAGATATTTGCGGGAAAATTGAAATATATTTAATTGTGTTTTGATCAAAAATATTTATATAATATACATGAAAAAAGGACTTGAATGTTCAAGTAGATGTTAACCTTTTTTATTCCATATTACATTATTATTATTGTATAAATATATAGAGATGTCCAGCCAAAGAATTTTTATATTATAGCTATTTTGAATATATATAAACTAAAGATTTTATTTTAGTTTTTCCATTTATTTTCTATCGGCAATCTCTTTTATATCTTTTTTTTTTGCATATAGAATATTATTTTTCGAGATTAAATTCATATATTTATAAATTTTGGATGTAAACCAAAAATTCTTTTATATTATATATAGTTTATTTTTATTTTTCACAATCTTATATGTTGTTGAATATATCGCCGCGCTATTGAATGGAGATTTTTGTTTTTCCTTTTACTATATTTGTTGTAATTTTATTTACTCGCAAACATTTTTTTTTCTATATATTCACTGTATATATTATATCAATAAAAACTTTTTCCTCTATCTTTTCTATATAATGATATAATATATATATTTGCATTCATTATATATATATATAGATATATGCATTTTGTAAAAAAAAAAACTTTGTTGTATAATTTTTATAAAGATAATGATTTGATATGTGTAATATTTATTTATTTTTTTTTTGCTAATAATATATATATATATATATACCATAATATAGGACGAGTAGCGCGGCGGTGCCATTGCACCTAATCGATTTATGTTTACATAATAATGTTATATGTATTTATAAATATATATGTAAGAGGTCATATATGTTGGGGTTTTTTAATATAAATATTACAACTAAATTTTTCGATACAAATTATATATCTATATAGATATTCTATTATTTATATAGATATATAATTTGTCAATGGTTTGGAAAATTTGATTATAAACTTTTATATTAAAAAAAATAAATAATTTTGTACAGACATGTTGGGTTTGAGAGTTGAGGAAGGTTAAAATGGAAATTACATATCTGATCATTTTTTTTTATTCACTTGAAATATATCATTGAAGCAAATTCTATTATTATCAAAATAGAATGTAATATTTGGACGGTATTTCTTTGTATATATATAATTATTACATGTATGTGATTTTCATAAATGCGGCTGTAGAATTTAATATGTGTATTATACAGAGATTATAATATTTAATATAAAATTGATAATCTTTAATATATACAATAAAAATATTTATTTTGTAAATGTTGAGAATTTTTTCTTGTTGTTAGATGACATGATAAATGCGATGTAATTGATTCAGGACCGATCCCTATCGGTCCTTATCGTAACCCCTTTCAACAAAAATTATAAATTTAAACAAAAACCCTTTAATTTTAATGGCGTGTACATTTATTTTACTTTATAATTTTCAAAAGGACATTTTCTGGTTAAATTACCCGATGAGAAAATTTTTTCTGAAGGATTTTCTAAAGGAAATTTTCCGTATAAATTTTTAATAGGATATTCTCTGTATAATTTTCTATTTAAAGAAATTTTGGATAATTTTTTAATAGCAAATGCTGTATAATATTTTAAAATCATATGGTTATTTAATTTTCTAAATGAAAATTTGTCGAAAGAATGGAAATTTGCCAATGGAAAATTCTCTGTATATATTTCTATATAAGGACTGTCTGTATAATTTTTTATATTTCAAACATAAAGGAAAATCAACTTTGTTTCATTTGCTACATTTAAGAAAAATTCTGTAGACCCTTTTCTTATTGGAAAGTCTGTATAATTTTTTTAATGGACACTTTAGTATAATGGGTTTCTTATAGAAAACTATGTTTAATTGCCTAATCGAAAAAAATTTGTTTAATTGTCAAATAGAAAATTCTATTTGATTTTCTAATGGGAAATTCTTTCTGTAAACATTCTTTCATTCTTTAACAAAATACAAATATTAAAAAAACAATCACAAAGTATCATTTAAAGTGAATGGTGCTCCCAAATGTGTAATGTATTATTTTTACTTTGGGTACGCGACCGCCATTGAATAGATTAAATTCAAATGTATATAATAGTGTGAATATACAAAATACAAGGATTATTATATTATACATTCATGTTTATGCATATATATATATATATATATATATATATATATATATTTGTTAAGTAAATCTTGTTTATTTATTACGAAACTATATCTGTACATAAACTGACTGTATTTATTTTGATATGTATACTGTAGGTATATATATATATATTAAATGAAAACATTATGAAGATAAATTATACATTTAAGATTTATTCCATATACAATCAATAATAATGTATTTGTGTTATTTGATTTAGAATTGTAATGTAATGTAATGTATATATTAAATTTTAATCAATATATACAAATAATTTGTAAATTTACATCAAAAGCATTAATTATATATTATATTATTAGTAATGACATAAGTGGAAAATTGAAAATGGATAGATAAATACTATATTCATTTTATCATTTTATCAATTCACTATAGTTTTAAGATGAAATGTATAAATATATGAACATTGAGTATTTGAATTTGTAAATTAAATATGTAATGTACAATATAAGAATATCTAATTGAATGATTAGAAATTGATAAATAAAAATTATACTGCGTAATAGTGTAATTTGTAATCCGTTTTCAATATACGATGTAATTTATTTTTAACTCATTTATAACCGCAAGAAAATGGTCAATTATATTTCATTATTTGCACGCCCAATCATTGATATGGAAAAGTATTGAATGGGAAATGGGAAAGTGTTGAATGATAAGGAAAATGTTGAATATAACTTGCAAAAGCGTTGAATGAAATATGGAAAAGGATGAATGTGATTAGATGAAAAAGGTTGAATGTGAATAGATGGAAAAGGGGTTGTATTAAAAAGTGGTTGATATGTAAAAATGTTCCGGAATAGGATATGGAAAAGTATTGATGGAATATGGAAAATTTTGAAGTGATCTGGCTGGGATATGGTAAACTATTGAATGGGATATGGAGAAGCGAATTTTGATCTCTAAAAATTATATATACAATATTATGATGCATTTATTCGCATGCATATGTAAATACCGTGCATATGTAATCTCTGAAATTGGTTTCTATATCAACGTCGTTGTGTACCTATAAAATTATCTATAAAATTCACATTTATAGATTTTATTTATTTAAACATTTCTAAACTCATTAATAAACAAAATATGTGTTGTAATTTGAAACAAAATATTGTATGCTTGTATGTGCAGTAATCAATTTATAATGTTAATCCTTTATATATAGATTAAGTTTATAGGTATACTGCATTCATCCATATTTAATTATTTAGTTTGACGATAAAACATTTTTATAGTATAGTACATATATACCATATAGAAATTTACAAGTAAATACAGTAGAAATAAACTTTAATTTATATACAAAATCTGTAAAATGCATGTCCATTTTACAGATTTTGTATATAAATTAAAATTTATTTCTACTGTATTTACTTGTAAATTTCTATATGGTATATATGTACTATACTAAATTTATTATTATTATTATATATATTATTTATATAGTCAAATATATATTGTTATCGGTTATTGTTATTATTATTATATGAATCTATAACTAATATATCTACGTGTGGAATTAATATTTATTATATTTATAGATTTATTATTCAAAAATCCCATATTTACTTACATTGTGATTCTCTCTGGTTACTAAATCTATACTATACTATATCGTATGTATACTATATATATATAATGTGTGTGGTTTTATATATTTGGTTTATGATGATGGACGGCGTTCAAATATGATTATGCGGTTGTATATATATGTATATATATAGAAAATAGAATTATATATATGCATTTATGCACAGTATATGATGGTATATTATTTTGTGGTTTTTTTTTTAACAAATAAAATGTATCAATAATCATAAATTTCGATATATATATATATATATATGGATAGG
This sequence comes from Dilophus febrilis, assembly GCA_958336335.1. Taxonomy (NCBI): domain Eukaryota; kingdom Metazoa; phylum Arthropoda; class Insecta; order Diptera; family Bibionidae; genus Dilophus; species Dilophus febrilis. The sequence goes on along the minus strand of OY284468.1, from coordinate 3,662,119 downwards.
TGTGCAAATATACTTTATATTTGAAATTACGCATATGTTATGTAAATATTCATATATACCCTTATTGTTGTAATTATACATCACTATATATATTTATATATACCTATATATATTCATTTTCTCTGATGGTGTTTAACGCATTAAATATATAATAATATATAAACAAATAATTTAATATAACCAATACAATTTATAAACCATGCCAATACTATATATATATATAAAATACCCCTATAAGTAAAATCTATATATACATTTTCATATTATAATATATATATATATAGTATAGTATCATAATATATATATATTATTTATATATTGGCAGAGTAAATATTTATAATATATGTATATATCGATGCATATGCAAGTATGCAAGTTCACAGTTTACCATAATGCAAACAATTTAAAGGGTTTTAAAACTCTAACCACACTATATATATAGTTAGTATATACATACATATAGAATAGAATAGAATAGAATGTATATGAAATGTACATAAGAATGTAAATAATTCATAAAAAAAACTTATAAAAATATGTATACATATTTAATATAAAACCTTTAGAGGAAAATAAATTCCACAATATATAGAATAAACCAATTAAGCTATATATATATATAGAGTTTTAAATATTAATATATGTATTGAATTGATGAACATTTGTTCATATACAAACAATATATCAATTACAAAATGAGTATTTAAATTCGGTGTTTCTTTAAAAATCAAAAATATGCTGATGATAATACATTACATTACTCATATATGAACTATATCTTGTACTATTCCTAATGCCAAATGCTTACGTAACGGCCAAAAAAAATGATATCTTCCACATGAACAAAGATTTAAAATCAATATCTAATAATTGGGGAAGGATAAACCTATATACTGGAATATATTCCATCTAAAACAAACGAATGTTATTTCTCAAAAAAAGCGATGATTTTATATCAAATAAGTGTTGTGGATTGACTGACCTAATTATAAATTTTCAATGTTTAAGGTAATTTGTAAATTCCCATTGTTGGCTTGTCAATACGGGAAATAGAAATTATAATGTTATTGAAACTATAACGATTTTAAATTGGTTTGAAAAAATCGTTTGTCGTTGAAATAAAACTAAAATCTTAATTTGAATGAAAAATATCTTCTTTAATGGAAATTGAAATGAAAATAAAATCTATATGCATGAAGTTGAAAATATTTTGAGTTGAATGGAAAATGTTAAATAAATATACCATAAATAAGGTTTTACAAGGTTAAAGTTATTATAATCCGTTAGAAATTAACTCACTCTCTCATTTAATATATTTATAATATATATCTAACTATATACATATATTTAACTAACTCTATATGTCTATATATAATGTAAAATTGTTATGTTTGGCTTAATACCAAAATAATAATATAATATATTAAATGTTAACCTATTTTCTACCTATGTTTTTCACTAAATAGGTACCTTTATATTATATGTATATGCATGATATTTAAATACACTTGGAATTACATGTGCAATGTTTAAAACTATCTTTGAATATATACAGCATATATAATACATAACACACACCAAGTGTATAGAATTTCATAAATGTATATAGTTTTATAAATGCGGTTAAAATATTATTATAACATTCCAAATATATATATATTTCATACAATCACATAATGCACATGCATATTTTGCAAATTAAATACAACCCACAAATGTAAGTAATCTCTCAGTGTTGTGTATATTTGTATTTACTTAATTCTGTGAATGTAACTTTATCTATCTACCATATATACATTTATGTACGTATAATATATATTCCAAAGTCTTATATACATATTATTGTTAGTTACTCGTATATATCATTTACTTAATTTCTTTTGAATATTTTATATATTTATAAATGTATGTATAGGGTATACAATATTAAGGAAACGTTTTATTTAAATTGAAACAATTTTATTATATCCTTATAATGTTTTTGTTTTTTTATATACAAATCGTTTGTGTATAATATGCGGAATGTTTTAATTAAGATTATAAACCATCATGTTATCATAAATATTAAAAAAAAATTCAAAACATTATATGCAATTTTCTATAATTAAACTGTATATCGCCGCGTATGTGGTGCAGGTATCTAAATGATATCATATCAATAAATATATTCTCGGTTGGTGTGTTGGTTGGTGTTGGTGATTGTATAAGTGATGAATTTTATTTATATATTTAATTATAAATTAATCCATTACTGAGATATGGAGTTTGGAAAATATGATTTATTCTTATACTAATTATTCTACCTACGATTGACATTTTAAAGAATGTAATTTTATAGACGATGTTGAAGAGGATACTTAATTTATCACTATCATATCTTTATTTTTAATATCATTGATTTGATTATTTGTACTTAATTGATGGCTGATAACCCCAAAACTGAATTCTGTTGAACAAAATTTCAATTTTAAGCAATTTATAAGAAAATACATTGAATTATAGCATTATAGTCATTAGATTTTTTTATAGAGGAAATATTAAAATTTATTTATTTACCATATATTTCTTTCGCGATAAATAGCTGGTAATCGATCAACTGGAATTGCGGATGGAGTTAACTCGGTATCTTAAATAAAGTATTTCATATTGTTGAAGATTTTCTCATGAAATTCTGAAGATTTTCCCAGGAATTTTTCCCGCAAAGTCATTTATAATATACATAAATGGCTTTAGTATCTGGATAAATGATTTCAATTCTTAATAGATTTTTAGGAAATATGCACAATCAATAATTTTGTTAAGTTTTCTTTTAACGTAATATTTGTTAAGTTTTCTTTTAACATAATAATAAACAAACAAAGAATTATGGATCCATCCAACCTGAATAATCTACGACAACATTATATTGATATACTTGCAATTTTCTCGTTGAATGGATACTCGTTTAATGTTTTAATTCTCTCAATTGGAATCTATTAAAAAAATCTATAAAACAAGGTTTTTTTCGTGCGTATAATCGTTGCTGTTTAAGCATGTCTATAGTTTAAACTTTAAAGAATTGTTTGTCCCAATAATTGAATATTTATATAATATATAAATGATATTTCGGGTATAGAAAGTCAACGTCAAAAGGTGAATTTTATATTCCCATTTATAAATTCATATACCCGAGTTTGTTTGTAACGTCAAAAAAAAACTCTGTATATAAATGATATTATTACAAATTTTTTATAGTTATAAATGTGGTAATGCTTGAATATTTTAAGTTTTTTTTTTATGTTGGTAAAAAAATTCCCGTGTTTGTATAATAATATAATTTTCAACAATATTCATTTATAATTTTCATAAATATTTTATAAAATTTTGCTATCATATAATGTATATTGTATATCTATATATATATAGTTATATCACACGAATATCTTCATCACTTGTCGTTCTACTAATATAATAAATTATAATTGTCTGCATTTCTTTTTCTTTTCTCACCTGCCGTCATGTATAATATATTAAATAATCTTGTTAATGTTCACACTTGTTGATTTTTAAATTATTTATATATTTATATAAATATATGAAGGCGATAGGTTCATTTTCAAGGTATGAATGTAAACATTAACGCGTGTATCTAAACTTTTATTGTCCTTTTTAAAAAAAATATTGTAAGATTTCTTCCTTTATCACAATATATGCAGAATTACAATATTAAAGAAAATGTTTCTGTATAACCAAATCCATTATTAGCCTTGTACGTTTAATTGAGTTGAGTTTCTTAATAAAATGATCTTGTTATCAGAATTCCAGTTGTCAAATTTATATTCAAATCAAATCAATTATTAACAGAATTTCCTCTAAAAACTTACTGAGGAATATCTTAGAATATTATTTAGAATCTACTATAAGACGATTATACAGAATTTGCTTAAAGAAAATTAAACATAATTTGCTATTAGAATATGGTTCAGAATTCCCCCATTCACCATCCTCATACAGAATTTCATTTTTAAAATATTGCCTTTATAGAACAAATGTATACAAACTTTCCTATTATAGAAAATAGACAAAATTTCCCATTAGAAAATTATGTTAGTTTTTGTTTAGTAAATCATACCAAATTTCCTTTGAAAAATTAGTCAAAACTATATCGTGAATTTCGTATTAGAAAATTATCCACAATTTCGTATTTAGAAAAATAAAAAACAGACTGCGGTCTTTAGAGAATGTTATAGAGGATTTTCGAATAAATGTTAGCTTTAGCGGATAACTTTATGGAGTTTATCAAGTTTATTTGTTGTTGTTGTTGTTGATGAATATGATATTAGATTTTTGGATTATTGAATAGGAAATTCCGCAGTCATGAAAACCTCGTTAAAAAAAACAGCATTAGAATGCATAGGACCTGGGGACTTACTGCAATAAAACTAGAGATTTTATATGAATATCAATGATTAAATGCTTTTATTTGTTGAACATTAAATAAAAATATGTTTGTTCATTTCATTAAATTTCCCACAAAAAAAAAAAGACTTTATAAATTAAAATGATATTTAAACGTCATTATAACTGATATAAATTCATTAATTCAACATAAAAAATTGTTTGCTATTTTTTATTTATTGCATTTTTTATTGATTTTTTTTCTCCATTTTTTCTATATACCATATGATTTATGAATATTTGTTGAATTATTATAATAAATTGAAAAAGGATATATTATTTTATTTTATTACATCATTAACGAACGAACGGCGGCCCCATCATCAAATGACATATGTATAGTATATAGATATAATGATAAATATTTCTCATACATTTATATAACACACAGGATACAGATTTTTTTTTATAAATTTATGATGGAAAAAAATACAGAATATTATTGTAAAATATATATTACCTCAATTTTTCATATAGCGTTTACATTTTTATTTTATTCCATATATTCATTTTGTATATATATTATCATATATATAATTTACAACATCACATATATATATATATTCTTATTTATTGTTAGTTATTTGGTCCATATTACGAGAAAATCTCTATAAATCCATATATAAATTTATTTATATCATATATATTATGATTTGATAATTTATACATTTCTAATGCCAAGAAATCTCAAAAACATGTTATTTTGTTGGAAATGGAAAATGGAAAATCCACACGTACGTGAATGTGATGTATATCTACAATTTTTTTTTGTCTTTTTATTTTTCAATAGAATATCTGTCTATTGCGAGTGTGTGTACTTTATCCATGTTCTATATTAAGTTACAATTCCTGTGTATATATATTCACGGGATAGGTAAAATATCATCATACAGATTTAATTTTGTTGAATAGAAAAAACATAAATACACAAACAGATACTTTTTATATACATATATGTAATAATAAATATGCAACTCAATACCTTGTTATGTATAGTTTGATATAAAAAGCAGCGAATGAATTTTAATATACAATAATACACATCGACCGATAGATTTCCAGCAATATTATACATTTGTATGATATGAAGGAAAAAACAAAATCATGACAATAAATATATATAATGGAAATGTGCACATAACAAAAATTTATTGTAGAGGATATAATTTATAATAAACAAAAAAAAAAAACAATTGCAGTTTTATAGAAACAAAACATATAAACATACATATATAAAAATAATAAAAAAAAAAGCGGAGTCATATTGTCGTCGAATTAAGAGTATAAATGATGGAAAACAAAAAAAAAATGAATGGATAAAACGTATAAGCAATAAGGACGAAAGGGAAAAAGAAACAATATGTTGGTGGATGCAAAAAAAAAATTGTAAAGATAACAATTGTTAATTTTCTAAATTATAAAAAATTTGTTTGAATAAAAATATTTAACTGGGCATTAAATTTACTTGTATGTTGTTATTCAGTAATGCAGTTTAGGAAAAAGGAATAGTCTAATTAGTGGATTCTCTATATATAAAAGTAATGAATTCAATATTTTATAAATAGGATTGCCGGGTCAAATGAAACATTTTCCTCACCCCAAACAAAACCTTTTTTCAGACCAAGTGAAATCTATACGAGAACAAACGAAATTTTTCCCATACCAAACGAATTTTGGGCCCACACCCAACGAACCCTTTCGATATACTAAACGAAATCTTTTACATACCAAAGGCAAACGTTTTTGAAGTTTCACATAGAAATTAATTTTAATAGAATTTTATTTAATTTTAAATTAGTATTCATTGCGTTATTTCCGTTTGAACTCAATCTTTTCCATTTGGTTCTTAATAAAAACTTGATATTTCATACAATTTCAATACAATATATGTCTAAAACTCTTTGAAATATTTCAGAAACCAAAAAAGTCGGAAAATTGGGAAAATTTGAGGTATAGTTTAACATTCCCCATCTTTGAACTTAACCAGCTTCACCAGTATAGGGAAAAGCTTATGAAAAGTGGAAACATGTGATTTGAAATAAAAAACAGAAAAAAAAAGAAAAATGCTTTATAATTTGTAATTTTGTAATTTAAATTAAATAATTATTTTGTGAATTTAAGATAAATTTCTGTGTCTCTCAAAATGATTTCATTTGATTTTGAAAAGGTTTCGTTTTTGGTCCGCAAAAGGTTTCGTTTTGATATGGAAAAAGTTTCATTAGACATTCAAAAGGTTTCATTTGGTCTGGAAACGGTTTCGATTGGTCTGGAAAATGGTTAATTTAACCGGAAAATTCATCATTTGACCGGAATTTTTGTTTTCAATTATTACTTATATTTATTTGAAACTTATTTATATACAAACGGAAAAAACCAAATAGTTTTCTATATATAGTCGTTGCAAATAAAATATGCATGTTTTAATACAAATCTTTGCGATTATATGTATTTAATAAGCAGCATATACAATATACATCATATAAATAATAATGGAGCTTATATACATTTAGTTTTGTATTTGTTGAACTATTTTATTTTATGTATTTTATACATAGAATAGTAGAAGCGCAGGTATATCAAAAATTTTACATTGTTATTATATTATATATGCATATATTGTTGTACATAATGTAATCTATATAGGTTTATTCAGGACACAGGTTTAGATTCATAATAAAATAAATTTATAGAAAATGCATATACATTTCAATATATTAAATATACTATATAACTATTCGATGTGGTCAGACTATATATAAATTTTCCGTATATGATAAATTGTTTCTTTTGATAATGTATAGAAATTTTTTTTCCTCTTATTTTTTGCATTTTCTTTTTTTCTTTTTTTTTGAAATATTTACTTTCTAAATTTTATTGTAAATATATAAACAATTGCATAGAAATTTATTTTTTTTGTATATAAAACACACTCTATAAGTCTATATAAATATTTTGTTTACTGAAAGTATTTCATCTTTTATACTCATTGAATAAAATACAATTCTATTGCTTAAAATTTGATTATATGTATATAACGACGAGTTGAGTATATGTAAAAATAAAATTCTATTTTTAAATATAATTTACTCTATAATATATATGTAAAGGATACATTATAGGATTATAGAGACCTGTGTGCATATATGATTCGTATATGATGTATAAGAATTTTTGGAATTTCTTTAGATATTTATGTATACCTACGTATAGTAAAAAAAAAACATTGATTTAATATTTAAGTTTTATTATACATATATTATATAAAAAGAATGACCATATCATATAAGGTACTTGTTGTATATATAGATCCCCTTCTTGTATCGTATATATAAATTTTCATAAATAACAAGCAACATTTATTGTTTGTATATACAAACAATATACATACTATATAACAAATTGTTTATTGTTTGGTGATTTAGAATTTAAAAAAAATTGTTTGTTGTTGAATATTGCATTTATTGCAAAAAACAACTTATTTTAAAGTATGTTTACATTTTTCTATTTATTGGTCTATTTTATAATATACTTTATTTTTGTTGCGGCGCTGTAAAAGATATTATTATATTTTATAGTTGTTGTATAAAATATAATGTTTGAATATTTTATTATTATTATTATTATTATTTTATTAGACCTGCTGAAATTACTATTAGTTTTCTATATAACAAAATAAAATAAAATAAAAACCAAAAATGTACTTTGACTTGTTAGTTGAATTTATTATAGAGTAAATTTTATATGAATTTTTTTTTGCATTATGTTATAAATTTTAAGTGAATAAACATTTCTGTATACAAAACATTCTTTAAGTCTTTATAGATATTCGACCAGATTCATTTGGAAATGTGTTGGTTTTGCCGCTATATATAAACTTTTTTAACCAGTGGAAATTTTACTATAGAATGTTGAATGAATGAGCTTAATGATTGAATTGTTAAATTCATTTGATGGAATTGAAAGTTATTTTTATAGATAATTTTAGCACTTAATTTTCCAAATAAATTCCATATAGAAAAATTATGAGAAATTATAACAATGTAACTGAACAATATTAGATAAAAGTTGTAAAATAATTTACAGATTCCGTATCTGTGTAACTCTGTGGTGTAAATGATAAAAATGCCAACCTAGAATTGTAACGAATCCTACTGAATGCATAAAATATATTTTGTGTTTTCGGTTATTTTTCGAATCTGAATTTTAACACAGAGTTGTAGTTTTCCGCTTTCGGTTGGTCGTACGGCTAATTACTGCGACAATGTAAAAGGCACAAATTAAGAAATCTAACAACAGAAGGCATTTAGAAATCTTACAATAATTTGAATTAATAAACGTAATTCAATGAAAATGTCGTGTAAAAGATTTCCAAACCGATTTCATTATTATAATGTATAATAAATAAATATTACCGGGATTGTAAAAAAGAATTTTAATTTGATATTTTTCTAACCAAACATTTTTCGATAGAAGTTTATGTTACAAAATGCCATTAGTTTTTTTTTTATTTATCAAAATAGATTTCTTAATAATATTCCAAACGAAAAAGCTACTATACCATTTTAAAACTATAAAACTTTAAAGTTTTATACTCTTTATAATACCTTCAAAAATTTCATTCATAATATGTCATTCATTATGCCGATTTCGTTATGAATTTTATAAGAAAGCATAAGATCAAAAAAAGCTTAAAAAAAACTATAGTCTTCAAACTATAGCACACATGCAATTGAAAGATTTGGGCACGACCGCAAATACGACAATTTTTTGATATGACTACATAGATTTCTAAATTATTTTCATTATAAAAAATTGTGATAAAAACATCCTGTTAGAGAAAAACCATTGATATTGATAGATTTTATCATTAGACAAGAGAATTGTATTTTGAAATGTTTAAAGGAATAGATAAAGTACTAACAGAATCAAAATGTGTATTTAAAAGTGATTTTTTCAACTTCTTATCAGAGATTTAACTTTTCTAAATGCCATTTACATTTTATTGATAGATTTCTAATTATTTTTGCTTTATAAAAAGGAGGAATATTAAAAAAAATCAATTATTTAAAGGTGAAAATTCTTTGGGTACATGAAAAACATTCATATGAAAACCCATAAATATTTGAAGGTATATACACAATTTTAAGACACATTTGAAGGTTTTTCATGAAAAAACTGGACCAGGATGAACAGTTTTAATTCATTTTTTATATGGATTCATTAAAATCATATATACTTTGTTATCGAGAATAAATCTATGGCAATTACAATTGTATAATATTCAAATTTCAAGATATTTTTTTAATTAAATTTAATTTCCATTATATTATTCTTTTGTCTATTTACATACGCAACATATTGTCTTTTATGATTAATATCTACTAATATAATTTTATTTATGTCGTGTAAGATTTGAATTTGAATTTCTGTATTTAAACCAAAATATTTCAAATATTTATAATAAAATTTATTTTGATTTAATTCAATTAAAGATATTTTAATTGTTTGCTGTTTCGTTTCTATATATTGGTGGTTTGGTTGTTTTAGTTAATGCTTTTTTTTTGATAAAAAATTATATAAATAAAACAATATATTTACAATAATATAATTACATCATTCTCTCGCATAACTATACAAAAGAATAACAAAAATAAAATATTATTTACATATAAGTATATTTATAAAACAACAGTATAAATATATATTTAGTTCTTTTTTTGTTGTAAATATATAAATTTATATATTTGTAATAGGATCTAATGTTAAACACTTGATGTTTGCATTTACGATATATTGTATATACCGCATATAAAACTCTTTTTGAATATACATACATCAAAGACGAACAACGCGTTCTGCCATATATATCCTTTTATGTATTTATAGTATATCATTCATATATTATACAACTGCGTTGCCTTGCCATGACAAAAATTATGATAAAGCCATAATTTCTTATTTCAATCACAATAAGGGGTTTTGTTTTATCGATTAATTGATATTTAATAGGATTTCCATTATATATATATATTTTTTTGCTATTTTGTTATGTATAAGACAAAATTATTTGTGATTTGATATGATATTCAATAACTTTTTATACATTTATCGTTTTGGCTTGGTACACTACATCATTGAATCGGTATACCATATATACATGAAGAACGGATGCTCTTGGTAAATGTATATATATATTATATATAAAAATACATTATAAACTATGTATATATTTTTTATACAAAACATCATATTATGATTTTATTTTATACCTTAGTTAATCATGACTTTGCTGTTGTTTTTTTTTTTATATTTTTATTATTCCTTTGATTTGTTGTTAAGTGTTGTTGATGTATTGTTACTTAACAAAAAAAAATCTATACACAAACTCAACAACATTATATATGCATTATAGCATTAAAAGTGTATAGATGGATATAGTGTATAGATGGATGAAAATGTAAAATATATATAAGGAAAAGAATACAGTGGTTAAAAGCTATAAATATATATATATATATATATTTTCCTGGCAGTATATAAAAGTATAACATCAACAATACAATATATATATCAAAATATAATACCCACATGTATGCATTACATACGTATGTTATGTTACATGGAATTATTGTTACCTTCATCACATAATACCTTCTATATATATACAATATATTATTGTTTGTTAACATGATGAAGTTTATAACTTTTTTATGTTTATCATCATAAATATATGATGTATTTATTTTGTATATATCAAATATATATATAACTATTTAGAGATGTAAACTGAATGCATATATCAAAACCATTTATACACCACCACCATTACCGCATCACTTCAATTACAGGTAACTAACTGACTGTGCTACCCACTGTGTATGGATAATAGATTTGCCACACAATTTACATTTATATGCAAATATACTCTCGTATCGTATAGTTTTTTTTCTTTAGATAAAGGTATATATAGAATCTACAGGTATATATTCAATCATCACACATCATATGCATAAATATATAATAAAATGATACAATTTTTTTTTTTTGTAATATTACATATGTCAATAACTTTTTCTTTATACAACAACATTTTCCATTGTCATTGTATATAGTTTATTATTATATATTTGTATTGATTTATTATTATTATTATTAGAAATAATTGATCTTTTCATCAATTTTTATGATGATTTTAACCTTAACCATTTTCCCGCACATGTGAGTTGTATAAAGAAGTTTTTCACTTTTTTTTTTAACTTTTTTGCATATAGAATTTTTTCTGTTTTCTGTGTTTTTTTCTTTCTGTTCTGTTCTGTTCAATCAGAATGCATTCAGAGAAATAATAGTTAATATAAGAAACTAAAAATGAATGATTCAGAACTGTTATTTCCCCAAACTAATAATATCTGATAATGGTTTATAAGAAATTCATATTGAAAAATGGTATTCAATGTTGCATAAAAAAAAATCAATTCAATTTGATATAAATGATCAATATACTAATACATTTTCCAAGATCATCCCATAGCAAAATGTTTATTACATATTTAAAAAGATCATGTGAATGGCATTTTGCGGTAAGGGATTCTGAAGTGTTTCTTTAGAATTCATTCAGATTTTCTTAGTCATTATTTATTATACAAATAAATTGTTCAAAATTGGAAACTTGCACCGATAAAACGAAACTACCTTACAAAAAAATTCAGAGCAGTAAAGACAAAATGAAATTTAACAAAAAACAAAAAAAAATAAAATTTGTTATGATTTGCATAAATTGAATCAAATCCAAAAAAAACCCGAGGTAGGTCTCGTATAAATGAAATTTTACGATAGATATAAGAAGATATAAATTGCATATGCTTTATTGTTCTTAAATGATGTTAAAACCAACGGCTGTTTCGGCTGTTTATTTTATTTTAATTTCTTGATCAATTTGGTAACATCCTAAACCTAAAGGGCAGTAATCGATTTAAAGGTATTATTTTTCTTGATGTTTAATGTTTTTTAATGCTTTTTAATATGAAATTTTTATGAGTATTTGTTTTCTTTAAGAAAAGCAAACAATTTAGCAAACAATTTTCTAATTTCTATACACAATAATTTTTTCTATAACACAAAACAGATTATATCTAACATAAGTGGAAACATTTGAAAAATTCATTAAAAATTAATTGAAAATTGCCCATTGCATAACCGATTAATTTTTTTTTTTTTCATATATATACAAACTAAAGGACGAACATTTTCATTTCTTCAATCAATGAAATCTTCATAGTTTAGAAATTATTCATCAAGAAATGAATGAATCTTTTATTCAAATTATATAGTAATGAAATTTTATGTATAAACCTTTTTTTCCGTTGTTAATTACTATTGCAAAAAGCATATTGCATTGCATCAACCGCATAGTAATTTTTAATCATTAGAATAAATATTTTTCGTATCATTCATTACACACAATCTTTTTTCAATTATATTCAAATATAACACTTCGTTCAATAATGTGTGTGACTGACACATAGATGGCGTCCCTAGAACTAAATCAATATTTTTTTTCGCATTTGGCAACCTTTTTAGGCTTACTGTCAACATCATATGTTAATCAGATCATTTGTTTACAAGTTACAGTGCTATAAGTGACGCTATTTTTGTGTTTTAAAAAAAAATGAATTCAAAGCAATTCCGTGTGCTGATTTATCATTGTTTTTTAATGAAAAAAAATACTGTTCAATGCCAGGAATGGCTTGAAAAACATTACTCGGACTCTGCTCCATCAAAAAGAAGCATTTGTTATTGGTATGCCGAATTCAAACGTGGTCGTACAGACACCGATGACATTCCATCTACTGGAAGGCCAAATGACGCTGTTATTCCGGAAAACGTTGAAAAAACACTGAAAATCATTATGTCCAACCGTAAAGTGAAAGTGAGGGAGATTGCTGACATTCTGAAGATATCAGCAGGCAGTGTACAAACCATAATACACGAACATTTGGGTATGAAAAAGGTGTGTTCCAAATGGGTGCCGCGTTTGCTCACACCGGAGCAAAAACAACAACGAACCGATGATTCAAAGAGCTGTTTGGACATGTTTACGCGCAATAAGTCGGAGTTTTTGCGACGGTACATCACAATGGATGAAACATGGATCCACCATTTCACTCCAGAGTCAAATCGGCAGTCTGCTGAGTGGCATGCAGCCGGCGAAAGCCGCCCAAAGCGACCAAAGACGCAGCAGTTGGCTGGCAAGGTTATGGCGTCTGTATTTTGGGATGCGCATGGAATAATATTCATCGACTATCTCCAGAAGGGGCAGACCATCAACAGCGACTATTATATAGCGTTATTGGAGCGTTTGAAAGTCGAAATCGCAAAGAAACGGCCTCATATGGCGAAGAAAAAAGTGTTGTTCCACCAAGACAATGCACCGTGTCACAAATCAATGAAAACGATGGCAAAATTGAACGAATTGGGCTTTGAATCGCTTCCCCATCCACCGTATTCTCCAGATTTAGCCCCCAGCGACTACTGGCTCTTCGCAGACCTCAAAAGGATGCTCCGTGGTAAGAGATTTGGCTCAAATGATGAAGTAATCGCCGAAACTAACGCCTATTTTGAAGGCAAAGAAAAATCGTTTTACAAAGGCGGTATCGAAAGATTGGAAAAGCGTTGGAATGATTGTATCTCCCTAAAAGGGGACTATCTTGATGAATAAAAACGAATTTTGGCAAAAAAATGTGTTTTAATTAATTAGTCACACACATTATTGAACGAAGTGTTAGTTCAAATAAATTAAAGTATTATATAATATTTTTAAATGGAAATGTGAGACCAAAAAACAAACAATTGAAAAAAAAGAAGATGTTTTTTTTTTTTTACATATTCAACAAGCATATATAATACACAAAATATAAATAAGATAAATATATAAGAATTTTCACAGGATATATAAAACATTTTTATTATTGTGTATTATATAAATGATTTTATTTTTTTTCTTTTCAATATTTTTATATATTTATTTTTTTGCTGAATTTTCACCGTCATCGTTGTCGTATGTTTTTGTTTTGATATACAATTTTTCTCTATATATATATAGTATATGTATATATAAATAATAAAATTTATTTTATAAGCTTGTAAGATTTTCCTGTTCATAACAAGAAAATAAACTATATAGAAGAATTATATATTTGTATAGTTAGGGAAAATTGTAAGAAAAGGGAAAAAAAAGAAGAAATATATATATATGTTTACATATGTTATGTACATACGCTTGCGGGTGGCATGCAATTCTATAATGGAATATCTATATATATATATAATATAAAGAATATTTTACAATATAAGTGAAGTAAAAAAAAGGAAAAAATTATAGAAAGAAAAGATAAAAAATAATAAAATGGAAAAATATTCAATTTCAAAACAAACAAGATAATATTATAATTTTTTTTTTTTTTTTTGTGCAATGAATTATTCAGTGTTACAACACAAAACTATATTTATATATATATATCGTTTACCGGCTATGATACAATAATAGTTTATTTATTTATATTTTTATTTTGTTTTTTACAAAATTTATAATCTGACAAAACCAATTTATTCATTTATTTTTTAAATGTAATTTTAATTCAAGATGTTTGGATATCTGTAAATCTCTTATACAAGATATTAAAAATACAGAAGGGAAAACAAAAAACCTGAAGCGATAATATTTGTATATATACTAATCGGTAATGTATAAACTCAACTATATCATGAGGATTTATATACATAGCATTTCCATAAACGATTTAAGATCAATCTGTGTTATGTATATCAAAAAAAAAAAACATAACTATATAACTTTTAAAAATAAACTACTTTATATTGTACACTATATATACATTTATATTTATTTATTTATTCAATGCGATATATTGTCGTCGTGACTCGGGCTCCATTATAAAAATATTTATTATTTATATAATCATATGATAAGAATTTGTTTGTTTAATTCATTATTATATACCTATATATGTGTATATGATATGATTCAAAAATATTTAAGTGTCCCCCCGACATCATCATATATCCAAACGATTGCATTTTATTTTTGTTATATACATATACAAACAATAAGTACTATATCAATATAATAGAAAACTTTTTCAATTAAGTTTTTTTTTTTTTAAATTTAACCTTTAGCTAAATATACATATCATAAATATGAAAAAGTTTTTTTGTTGTTCTTTTTGTTATATAATTCTTTTTCTTTTCTTAATTGATATATTTCATTTTAATTATATGGTATATTATAATTATTTTAAAAATGAATTATTATAAATAATATATCTATTTATTTATTAAATTTTTTTGGATTATGAGTGAATTTAAAATTTACGAGCATTGTGGGTTAATAAAAAATAAAAATTAATTTTTCGCCATACAACCAACAATCTGGTTTTAGCGTCCACATTAACAGCCTTCGTCTGTTGTTAGTTTCTTAAGTTGTGGCTTTTATGCGGTGTCGGTAATTAGCCGTACGACCAACCGCAAGGGAAAAATACAACTCTGTGTTAAATTTCACATTCAAAAAATTACCGAAAACACAAAACATATTTTATGTCTTCAACCCCACGAACTCACAACCCCAAAATTTCGTTAGAATACCATGATAAATCATAAATCATTTTTATCGTTTACAGAGTTATGAATTGTGTGTTAATATTCCCACTTTGTTGTAAGGTCTTTCAATGTTTTTGCAGTCTTTGGTACATGTTTCTGTTTTATTTTAAATTCTTAATTGCACCTTTTTAAAGCATTAAATCATAATCAAGAGATCTATAAGTTTTGAGGTTTGTTTGTTTGTATGTATAACTTTGATTGTAAAATATATAAAACAATCCAATCATATGGTCAAAATATATAATAGATGTCCATTAAAGTTGTATTTTTCGCTGTAAAAACTTAATATATCTCAATAAGGCAAAGAAGAATTATTTTTTATTCACAAATCTTCGTTTGGCAATTTCTATGGAATAGAAATCATGAAATGATAATATTAAGATCAAAATTTCATAAACCAAACAGAAATATTTTTATTATATACCGAGAGTCGTTGACAAAATTATATCAAGTTTAACAAATTTTATATATGCTTATATGAAAATTTAACTATAGCATTTTTGAACCCGTTTGTTTCAATGGTCCTGTGAGAATTTTCCGGCCGTTAAAATATAGTAGCTAATGCAGCTTTGATTGTAATTCACCGTTTAAAATTCGCATTACAGAGTCATGTATTAAAAACTTACAAAACCAATACTCAATTTTAGGTCAGCCTTCCGACATTGGAGTTACGCCAGTTTCTAAGAAAATCAATGTCTGATTACGCGGATCATTGTAAAAAACTCTATATGCTTTTGTCTTTATAAAATTGCAAATATATATAGTTTTTGTAAAAAGAAAATTAACCCTGTATTTTATAATTGATTGGTCAACAACAACAACATATATATTGAATAGAATAACCTATGTTTACTGACTCAACTTTTGTATTTATACCCACCTATTATTTCAATGAAACATACCCAATCCAATATAGTATATGTCCATTTAAAACAATTATATGTATTCTATTGTATTATTAAATAATGTGTACCTATCGTATAGTATAGATTTTTAAATCAACAATAAATAATCTTGCCATCAGACAATGTGTATTTTTTTTATTTAACAAATTTTACAAGCATATTTCTATATACAGACAGATATCATAGTGAATATTTACTTAAAAAGAGATTTTTGAATTTACTTTAGGAATAAAATAAAAAACAAAACAAAACACTGAATAAATATACTGGGGGAAAAAAATAATAAAACCTCAAATGGTTTTAAATTATTCTATTAAAATTTAGTTGCTTGTATATCATATACAAAAAAAAAATTTCTAAATGATTTTCATTTTTTTTACGATATAAAACAATTGAATTGTTTTAAAATGAATTTTCTTTCAATTGTCATAATAAAAGCAAACATAATTTTTCATTTTTTGCTTTTCTATTTGGGTTTTTTTTTTCTATCCATTCATTATCTAGAATATATATCTTTTAAATAAATAAAAAAAAAAAATAAAATACACTTTAATTCTATAAATACTATTTATTTATTTATTTTTTTTTTTTTTGTTAACACAACCCAATGTTTTAATTTGTAAATTTTTATTTGATATACGGCTACATCATCTTTTATTATTATTTTATACAGGACTATTAAGTTTTATCATTTTATCATTTTATCTATAGAAAAAGATGTAGAAGAAGAATTGAAAAAAATAAAAAAAAAATAAATGTTTTAATAAATCACATTGCATTTATTATAGAGAGGGAGTTTTTCAGTGGCCGTTTTGTATCACTTTTATTCTAACATCAATGAAACATAATTTTTTATTTTAAAAAACAATCAAAAAATAAAATTAATTTTTATTAAACATAATTAAAAATTCTCGACAATGAGGATGGATGGATGGTGGAAATAACTAAATAACCATCACTTCATCACATTCAAAACGGTATGTCGTTTTAGATACATGTGTTTTGTTAAACAAAAATTAAATGATAAAATTTAATAAAATTATATGAACCGAAAAATATACATTATTAAAAGAATATTGTATATATACAATAGACTAGATGAAACTCTCACAATTGGTGGTTTTGTTATATTTATATAAAAAGACAGACAAATTTTTTACCATGGACAAATAAATATTTAAAATATTTATTTTTATAATTTATTCTATAGTATAACTATTTTTTGTTTTATTATTTAAATAACTGGCAAAATATTAAACTTTTTTTTTTTAAATAAAATCATATCTTATTTTCAATTCGACCTCTCTACAACTAAATTAAATGGAAAAGTTTTTTTTTTAGTTTTCTTATTATTTTAATATTATTATTATTCAAAAAGAAAACAGTTTTCCTCTTCCTCGTAAACAAAACAAATTTAGAGATTTTTTTTTCATTTTAAATGAAATAAATTTTTTTACGATAATTGCAAGAAAAAACACACAACAAGTTAGTTATTAGTTAAACTAGATATATATATTTATATAAATAACTATTAAATGATCGTAAAATTTATTTTACTTGAAATGTTATGATGAAGACAAAATATAATAATAAAATAATAAAAAAAAAATGTTTAGAGACGAATAGATTTTCTTTATTTTTTGTTGAATTTCTTAAAATAACAAATTTTTCTTTATTATGATTTTTATTTAAAAGATTATCTGCAATCTTTTTTATATATTCGAAACACTTTTATATAATATAATTTATAGATGTATAATACAATAAATAATAGCTCATTTTGGTTGTTGTGTTTTAAATAAGGAAAATGGGAAAATTTATTTAAATTTTTTTTTACACTATAAAAATAACTAGAATATTTTGTTATTAAATTGTTTTGATATGTTTTATTTTTGTTTGTACTACAGAGAATTAATTAATTTTATACATAAGGATATTTGTAAGGAATTTAATTTCTATAATATCTTTTTTTTTGGAAAAATGACATAATTGATTATTTGGTGAAACATTTCATAATAGAAAATCCTTCAAGAGTTTCTCTTTAATATTTTTCCTTTAATACACATTTCTTTAAATACTTAAAATCTTTGAAATAATTTCTATAAGACTCATTTCTGAATATTTTTCCTATAATATACCTTTACAAATATTTTTACAATATATTTAATCGATAGGAAATTCTATCAATCGCGTACGTACCATATTATATGATATGTATTGATGTTATTTTAACTATTTTTCTTTACGTTACGGTTAAGTTTTCAAATAATTTTAAACGTGAAAACTCTTGGCCATATTTATTGCAAAATAAGATATAAAATTAGTTAATTTTCCTGTGTTTCATGTAGTAAATTTTTTATGGAATTTAATTTGTATATTTTTTGGGGAAAATGAGATAGTTGATTATTTGGTGAAACATTTCAAGATTGTTATTAAACATACAATGCTGTAAATATGATTATAACAGAATAATTTTTATCATTTACTTATGATAGAAAATCCCATAAAAATCGCTCCTTAACATATTTTTCCTTAAATACACATTTCTTTGTGGACATAAAATCTTTGAAAAACCAATCTCTAATAAACCAATTTTCCTAAAACAAATGTTTTTGTGTTGATTGAAAATCCTTCAAGAATCTGAATTTCTGAATATTAATACCTTTACAATATACATATTAAACCGAAAATCTTTGTTGAAAGTTTATTATAAAGCTCATGAAACATATTTTATCAAAATAATACAAAACAAAAAACCATTACACTTGAATAATTTTAAATAATAAAATACTTATAAGAAATTGAAGAAATATCTGTAAGTTTAAAGTTAACGAATAAATAAATAGTCTATGGAATGCGGTTTCCAAGCCTTATTAAATTCTACTTTAAAAGAAAATCCTATAATGAAAAATTCAATAATCGTCCATTACCTATACAAAATATCTTTATAAGACCGCCAAGCTTTTTTGTATACTTTGAAATTACCTTAAACATAACTGTAATAATCCTTATTACATTAATGTGTGTGTTTCTTTAATTAAACATAGTTTCGGAGAATATCATAATAAAATTTAATCTAAAACTTACACTTTCTGTATTTATAACCATATCACAAAGTAGAACGATATGTAACTAACCATATACGACTAAATAGTTAAAAAATATCTGTAACTTTATTTACGAATTAAACAGATCGATTAAATCGAATGGTATTTTTTAACGTCTATAAGCCGAAAATAATAATTAAAATTGCTTTAAACATCACAATTTTTTTCTCACAAGGTTAGACATTGAATTGGAAAAAAAAAACTAACGCGGTATATTCCTTCATGAATTTTTCCAATTTACCATAAAAAGTAACTATAAAAAGATTTCAAAAGAAGGTCATAGCGAAAATCGCTGTATAGTTAAACAAAAATCAGAGTGTTTTTTGATTATTTTTCTCACAAAGTTAAGTTTTGAGTTGAACAAAATAATGCAGTGTTTTTTTTCATGAACTTTTCCTATATTTACAATCAAGTTTACAAAATATTTTTAGTTTACAATATAGAGAATATAATAGTAATATTTCCTTAATAAAATTTTTATTCTATATAAAATGTTACCAAAATTAATAAGTAATTGTTTTATATAGAATAATGTATCCTTTATATAATATATTATATATAATATATCCTTTATGTAAAATATATATTTTCATGCTTTTCCTATATAACGTTTAAACTTTAAACTTGAATAATATTATTTACTATTATATATTGTCTTATCTGTATTTTTGTATATTACAAAATATAATAATAATAAATATATGAAATAACTAAATAGAAAATTGGTTTTTCTTTTCTATATATATAATAATACTCTTGACTTTATATATAATATTAAAATAAATAAATAATGCATATAATGAATAAAAACAAAAAAAAAAAAAATTGAATGTGCATATACAAACGATTTCAATAAATTTGTTATTAAAAAGGCTCTTTTGGCAATTTCCATATATCATGTATCATGTATATGCATTACATATTATTTTTTTAATAAATATTAGAGTATAAAACAAAAAAAAAATGTAGTATAGTTTGTCCCGACATTTCGAAGATGTATCATATATTTTATAATATGAATAAATATTAAAGAAACAATATTGAGATAGATACAAAATATAATCTATAAACAATAAACGTATATTCCTTTGTATAATAAAACGTCTTGAATTATAGGTAACTGAAAAAATATATTAAATATTTTATTATATTTTTTTCTTTATAAATACTCTTTTATTATTTTTAAACCAAATTTAATCTCCTTTTTATTTGTTTGCAACTTTTTTTTTTAATAATTTAAATATACTATATACATATATATTGAACTATATACATACAACTGATACAACATTACAATTTGTTTTTGTATATTTAGTAATTTGTATACATAGTAAACTCGCGATATAAGGAACAATTGATTGCAAGAGGTCGTTCCCTATTTCGAAGTTTCTTTATATGAAGGGTTTCGTAAAAATGGTTAAAAAAGCTTTATATAGCTATAGAAATATTTATCAAACGTCGCAAAAGAGGTTAAAACCCAATGATATATATTTAATTTAAGCAATAATTTTTAACAACAATGGAAAACCAAGTGTATTATTTGGTTAGAACCGCAAACCAATGAACCGCGAGCAGCAATGTGTATAAAATGCACATACCCAGCCAATAAAATAAAACAATACACATATGTGAATCGAGTGATTGTGAAAGATATACCATAATTTCAAACACATAATTTATATCATTTCGAATACCAATACGTGAATAAAATACACCAATCGTTCTTCATATATCGAGGTTTTGATTGTGATTTAGCGTTCCTTATTTAAAGCCGGCTATAATACAAAATTTGGAAGCGTTCCTTATTTCGAGGTTTCCTTATTCAAGGGTTTCTTATATCGCGCGGAGTCTACTGTATTTATAAAATATCAAATTTCTATGTGAAATGAAGAGTGAAAGCGCGATTTAGAAAATATATTCATTTTTTTAAAACAATTTCATCATAGTCATAATATAATATATTAATGTTTAATTTTATATTTTATAATATTTAAATTATATTGACTTTATATTTATAAAAATTAATTGTTTGGCAATTATTTTTTTTAATTTATTCGTTGTTTTATTTTTGTAAATTTTAATTAATTTGAATATATTTTTTTTCATATACTTATATATAACATATATATATATAAAGTAACAAAAACACTTTGATTTAGATGTTTAAAAGAGTTTTTATTTTTTTTGGGTTTATATAAGATTGATAAAAATATATCAATATATATATATTGAAAACAAATTATAAATAAACATTGTATTAGTGTATTTGATGGAATATTTTGTCTATAGAGAAACCTTAAAACACCCACCGATCCATTCGAAAATATTATTCAGTATTCATTATTCATTTATGCAGAATGTCATTTTATCGATAGAAACATTTCTATACTATATATGTATTAATAAGAAATTTATTTTTAATATATGTTAGATAATGTGAATTCTATGGATATCGCAGATGTAAATTTTTAATTATTTTTTGTTAATTTAAGTTTTTTTTTTTTATTTGGATGACAGACAACCCATTAATTTTATTTACATATATTTTGAAAATTCATATGAAAAATTACTATATCCAAAAGTTTATTTGCATCTTTATTATATAGAATTTTCGAAGAATGTTTACTTTTGCAAATTTATTTATAAATCTGATTATTAGTGAAAAGTAAATATTTTAAAATCGTTGACAATTTCTGAACCATTGTTGTTGAATCCGAAAGGATAGATCAAACCGATGAATAGGTATTTTTGAGCATTGTAAGAATAAAATTTGGTTTTTAAATTATTTGAAAAGAAAGTCATATAGAAAATTGGAATAATTTTGTAAAAATTATCATTTTCTAACAGCAATAACTTTTGTTGCATTATTATAGAAAAATTAATATAAATCTTTTTGCATTACTTTGGGTTTTATTTGAATTTCCCAAGAATGTTTACTTTTGCACAAAAATCCATTTATAAAACCATTTATCTAATGGGAAAATTAGTGAAAAGTCAATATTTTTTTAAAATCGTTGACAATTTCTCGACTCGATTGGTAATGGATCTGAACGATTAGTATTGTAGATCCCATCGATGGATGGAAAGGTATTTTTATTCGTTGTAAGAATAAAAAAGAAGCATTAGATAGGAATTTTCGATAGGAAAATCATATTGAAAAGAATAATCAATCATAATGCAAAAAAATCAAATCATTTTGTAAAATAATATAACTTTTAAGACGTTCAAATGAATATTTGTGGAAAATTACTGTATACAGTAGATATTAATGGAATAAAAATGAATAATATACATTTAATTAAAAGGAAATTTTATGTAATTTAAAGAATTATCAATAGAATTAGAAATCGAATTACAAAAACATATATGGGACAGATTGTATAATATATTGACATAAAATTTTGTAATATAGTAAATATATAGCAAAACATTTTCAATTAAAAAATTTAATTCCATATTAAATTACAATATATTATAACAAAATTGTAAATAGAAAAGTGTTTTTCTTTTATTATCTATTTTATATTCATAATATATTTTCTTTCTATATATTGTATTATACAAGATTCTATAATTCACTCATTTTCCAAAATTATTGATTAAAGTAAATTCTTTTTACATGTTTTTAAATATATATATGTAATGTATAAATATACAATTAACGCTTTATTTTAAAATATATTTTATACATTTAATACTATTCTCTTAAAATGTTCGTGACAATGAATATTTTTTTAATTATAAATTTGTTTGTTTTTTGTACTTGGGGGTGAAACGCGCATACAATTAAAATTTGGATAACTTTTATGTATATATACTATATATAGAAATTTCATATATAAAATCTATATATAATGGAAAAAGGGTATTTTATTGATAACTTAAAAAGTTTGTATTGTTGTAAAAAACAAATGTAAGATTTATCATAATTTAAAAAGAACAAAAAATATTGTATAATTGTATTACAACAATTTATTATCTTCTTTTTTTCTCAATGTTTTAACTTTAAATGAATTTTGAAAGACTTTCATATGTAAATTTTTTGACATGGTAATTTTACGAACAATTCAGAAAAACTATAAAAGTTGATTTAAAATTATTACTTTCTTAGTTTCCGTCATATTATCATATATTGTATTTTATATATTAGCTTATTTTATTATAAGCATTTCCGTATAATATTTCTTAAAATTTATAGTATTGATTGAATTTTCCCATATATGAATGAAATGATAAAATTAAATTTCCTAATGTAATATGGAATTTGATTTGGATAAAAATTAATTTTATATTTTAATTTGATATTAAAACTCCAAGTAGAAAGCCTAGAAGATGTAATATCGTAAATGTATACATTGAACGGAAATGTGGAATGAATTTAAGATTGCACCGAAATTGAATAACTATATTTATCTATATATGAATGTAAAAATTAAAGTATAGATAATTTTTATACCAAAACATCGTTATAATATTTACTTGAGGTATTTCAAAAAATATATATATATATATATATATATATATATATATATATGGTATAATACTCTTTTATTAGTACATTTTCTTTAGTGAACTAGTGATATAGAGTTAGTTGCAGTAGATTTAATTGTAAAGTAATTGGATTTTATTACAACATTTATATAATATATAGGATATATAAATAAATTATAGTATTAAAGTTATCTAAAATGTATATAAACAGATATTTATATACAGAAATTAATATATATCGTATATAAAACAACTTTCTTTTGAGATTTCTATTGAGATGTACAAGGTGTGAATACCTTACACGTGCTTTTAAAAAGTGTTCCAGTCATAGATATGAGTGGGGATAGTGTTTAGATAATGAATTGAAAGTCGAATCTATTTAGTATTAATTTCAAATACGCTAAGTTATTGGATCACGGAAGTATCGGACAGTAAAAAAATGGTTTTCGCGTGGTGGTGTTTTGATAATGAATTGAAAGTCGGGTTTACTTAATACTGCGGTCCCTAATACCAAGAAGTATGCAGTCTCTGAAGTATTGAAGGGTAAAAAATCATCCATCTTCGCAAAATGCTAAGAAATATATAAAATAAAGGTACGATTTTATATAATATTGTAGAGGTTTGAGCAATTCTTAACTTATTGCTCGAATAGAAACGTTTTTTTATCTAATTTTGATTGATTTTTTTAAATGATTTTGAATTGTAAAAGATACTGCAAGTTGGACAAGAAATTTCAGTTTAAATCACTTAAAAACTCTATCGACCAAGTCAAAATAGTTAAATTAATAACATACATATTAAAATCAATATTATTCATATAACAAAATAATAAACTGTATAGAGTATTCCATTTCCAGCAGGAGCTAATTTGATGAGGTCGAAATCAAAGAGTGAATCTGTATAGAATCTTTTCAATTTGATATATTCGTGATGGAGAAATTAAATCAACACCGAGTATCTTGTAAATATTATTTTTTATATAATACTTTAAAAGTATGACAATTATTTTTCATTATATAAAGGATGTCTTTTCAATATATTAATACTATAGATGTGATAAACAATTTTAATTTGAAATAATACAAACAATTTGAAGAATATTTCCTTCACATGAACATCATAACTGTATAGTACGGGTCAAACGTATATAGACAATGGAGCCAGTTCGATTCATTCAATTTTTGTAAACATTTTTCACATAAAACGGAAAAGATATATTTTTCATATTAACATTTGGATAGAATTATTTATTTGTATACACTTCAATTACTTGACAATATCACCAACAAATGTTTGTTAATAATAAACACACACGATCTTGCTGAGCAATTGATAAGTCCAAAACCTATTCCTATGGGACTCAATCCCGAAATTGAAAAATATCACACGCTTTTTAGTTGGATGGTTGGTAAATGCGTTATTAAATTCACAGAAGAAATCCTCCAGTTCTGTATACAAATATATGTGTTTTGATGTCGGTATTCACACAACAAGTTTTTGTTTCATTATAATTGCATACGTTTTTACCTTTACATTATCATCCGTATATAATATATAGAATTTTAAAATATAGTAAGCACATATAGTAAATAAAATAAATAAATTGCAGTATAGTATATATAGTAAAATACAACATCTTTTATTACACTATCATATGATATCGTATACGGAAAATATATTGCATTTATAAACTCTATATATTTGTTGAGTATGTAACAAACAAATGTATATATGTATTTCAACGAAAAGAAAAACATTTTCTTTTATATTGGTTTTGTGTTATATTATACAATGGTTAAGATAAGTTAAAAATGTTTATTTTTAATATATGTATTTGTAGATATAAGAAGAAGGTAACTTTTTGTATTGTACTTTTTTTTTTTGAGGTAGTTAGCTGTCTGTGAATATATACTTTATACAGAAATGATACGAGTTTGTATTATCAGGGATAAAGATGAGAAGTTATATATATAAATATAATTTTATTTATATATACACAATATTTATTTATAGGTTTTCACTGTCTATATATATATTTTGAACATATTCAACAAAATACGAAAATTGAACTAGATATTTTTATAATAGAGTTGTAAGAAAATATTATTTATATGTATATAGAGATCATATTTGTGTAAATGGCATTTCCAATAAATACCATATATGTATAGAAATGATAGTTTAAATTTTGTATATATATTTTAAAACATTTTCTACTGCACGACGATATACATATATAATAATTGTGTATTACAAAAATAATATAAGAATATCTATGGTTTTCCAATTTTTAATATAGTTATATAAATATTGCATTACAAAGTACTATATTATAAAGTCGTTTTTATTTTCATAGTAAAAACCCCATACCAAACGTTTGGTTAACTATATACAGAAAATAGAAAATAAAATGCGACAAGTCAACTTTTAAACTTTTACAACAAAAAAAATAAAAACTAATAAAAATAAATCATGTCAATAATATGATTATTGACTTCTCTATTTCTATGTATATTTTTCATATACATAACTATGCAGTTTTTCTTAATTTTATTGCATTTCATCGAATTGATATATCATTTCATAGATAGGTCGTATTTGGTAAATATATACATTTATAAAGAAAAAAAAAAATAGGAAAATAGGAAGTATTTTGGTATGAATTTAAAAAAAAATATTATATACCATAAAAGAGTATTTAAAAAAGATAAAATTGAATTGAATATTGTGAATGAAGAAGATGAAAATTTTGAAATCTAAACATGGAAAATTTCATGTATTTTTATATTTATAAATGTTTATAGGAATAAATATATAAATATACATATATATAAGGAAATAAACAAACCATACAATAATAATAATAATAATGCAATGTTCATCTCTTCAAATCACACACGCATGCATATCAATCTATATCTATATAAATATAAAAATGAAATTATGTGATGAATATAAAGAAAAATATGATATATAGTTGAATTGAATAATAATAATAAAATAATCAATATAATAAATGACTCTGTATCTATATAGTTGATGAAATAATGATTCTTACAAAATGTTTAAGGTGATCTGTCGGTTTCGAATTTAACTCAAGTTATGATGAAATATTTTTTCTATTATTTTTGTATTAATCTGTCTGTATGACGAAAAAAATATTTGAATATTTTCCCATGTTATTTGTATTGAATACATTTTCAATTACTAAACTATTGTAAACTATTTAACAACGTTGTTGTCGGACGCTATACCGAATAACCAATCGTCGATTTTTTTTATTTTATAATAATATGTTTAAATATAGATATAATTTTTAGTTGTATATTTACAAAACGTATTTATATATCTATGGTACATCCACTTTAATATCAAAATATTGAATGTAGATAAAAAACAAAAAAATAAGGAAAGAAAATAGAAATGTTTTTTTTTTAAAAGAAAAAAATTGAATTTTATATAAAGGTGCGGTTACGTAATAATTTCCCATGTCCATGAAGGTAAAACAATTTTCTTTCACCATCATTATTTTTATTATATAACCTTTTTTCTTTTTTTTTTTCAAATTCAATTTGATTTGATTTATATTATAAGATTGTAAATATATAATAAGATTTGATTTATTCTATAATATAAAATAAAATCAAATCGTCAGGCAAAAAATAAAGTAACATTTCGCGGTTAGAAGAAGGATTATAATTTAGAATATCTGATATTTAATCTACTACTCTATCCACTATTATATCGGACGCCTGCTATTTTATCCGTATATGCTCGATTTTGAGATGCCAAAAAAGGACGTTAAACAATAAATTTTTAATCCTTCTAATTCATGAAATGAAATGATGGTTTTAGTTAAATAATTGCGAAGACAGAAGTAAAAGAACATTTAAATTCAATAAGTTATTGAATTTATTTCAATATGGATTCAATTTAACAAAAAAATAATGTTGACCATTATAATATCGGACACTTATTTGGATACGCCACTAATCTCCTTTGGCCTATATGATAGCCTCCATTCTCTTAGACATGGTATTTACTAAATTTTTGCATTCATCCGGTGTTTTTGTATTCCTCATTTCAATGATTTTTCCTTGGAATTCTTCACTCCTTCAATTGTAACTTTCATATCATGTTTTAACTTTGTTTTATTAATGCCCACAATAATTCTATTGGACTTAAATCGGGACTGTATGGTTCTATTTAATCTTAATATTAATAAGATTAATACGAAATACTCCTAAAGAACTTAATGTAGCTAATTATCGTAAGTCTACCGTATCAGTTTTTTAAATAAAATATGGTTTTTAACCGGTTCATTTGAGTTACAGAAAGTGCGGTGCAAAATCTAATGTTACTGATCGTAATAAACGCAACTGTATGAAAAATTAGGAGAACTTCTATGAGTGATATAAGTCTAAAATGGTCAACAGCAATCCAAAAAGTGGTCGCACGAAAGTGGACAAGGCGATAGATTCATAAACCGAAATATATGAATATAAGATGAAAATAAAGATATATTTTTGATTAAATAATGTTTTTTCCCTAATAATTTTTCATCACAAATCAAAGCCCCTTTCAATTGTTTTGAAAAAAAAACAAAACAATAAACAATTTTGAGTTCTGCGGCAATGGAATAGCATTATGTTTTGATGATGAATGTAAATTTGTTATTGTTGGCGATTCCGATAATCGAGTAATTCACACAAAAAATGAAGCATTCCATCGTGATTGTTTAAAACGCACTGTGAAATTTTCAGCCAGTTATATTATAATTTACATTTCAAAAGGAATAGTTTCTTTGTTTTAATTTACTTACTTAATTTTATTAATTTACATTTCATTTAGTGTACGGTTAACTCCCAAAAACACATTCATTTATTAAATTACTATACATTTTGCCATCAACTATTAAATTATATTCAAACGGCGATTGGATACCTTTCAATAAGATGTTGCTCTACCACAAACCGCTAAAGCAACTAAGAACTGGTTGAAAGCTAAAAAAAATGAGTTTAGAAATCCACTTTTAGAAATGAACATTTTCAAGTTCTGATTTAAGTCCTATAGAATCATCATTGTAAAACCATAATTTGATGAAATAAAATTTGAAGAACTAAAAAAAAATTATTATTTAAAGTCCTTTTTTGGCACCTCAATCGCCGAGCATACGAATAAAATAGCAGGTATCCGATATAATATAGTGCGGTTAAAGTATAGTATACAAAGATTATTACAAAGTATTTTCTAAACCAGAAATGTTAATAATATTTAAAGTTTTAATTTACACAAATATAAAAATTAAATTAATTGAAACATTCAATATTTTAAACTGAAAAAAATGTCATGTAAATTTAATAATAAATTACTATATAAATTTTGCTGATTTATAGTTTATAAATTTTTAATTAGTATACATGATTTTTTTTTTTTTTAATATGCCTCTTGTTATAAATATAGAAAATTTTATATAGTTATGTATTCCAAAAATATCCAATTATCTTATTATATATTACCTGATTTAATATATAAATGAAACATTTTATATACATATAGATGCGGAATAGAATTGTATATAGATACAATTTAAAATATATATAGATATAATTTACCACAAAACACTCACAGCCACACACACACACACGTGAAATTTAATGAATTTAATGAACATCAGATTTAATATGAAGCTAATATAAATTTCATTATATTATATGAATATATGAAAATAATTTTTCTTTTTGTATTTTACATGCAATTTACCATTCGTTGTTTTATTCGCGGGGATATACCACACATAAATTCATCATTCATAATAATAATGCATAGTAAATTTTGGCGATAAAAATATACATGATTTTGTGATTATATAATAATTGAAATCTAATTAAGTGCAGGTTATATTAAAAATTGTTTTAATTTAATTTTGCGTTTTACTATACTATATATAATGAATTTATATAATGAATTGCTTTTATTACATATATATGCTTCACATAATTATATATTTTAAAACTTGAAATATTTGAATTCACGTATCTATCGATGGGTTTTTTTTTTATAATTTTTGATAATGCTCTTGAAATAAAACATAATTTTGTATGTAAATCATAAAGAAAAAAAAACTATCAATTAAATATAACAAAATTCAATTAAAATTTCTATAGAATAAAAAATTTACTATACATAATTATGCAAAAAATACAATTTGAAGATATTTTATCAATTTTAAACCACAAATTTAATTCAATTCCTTTTTTTTTTTTCAAACAAATGAATATATACTTAAAATCATTTATATCTCGTCGTCCTCACACATCCTTTTTCAATTATAGATATAAATGGCAAGGTGTTTTAAATACATTTCTATATATTTACTTATTTTTTATTTATACTTTGATAAGAGATTCCTTGAAAGGAAAATGAAAAAAAAAATTTTTTTTTATATTTGCACCAGATATATAATGCAAAATAATTCTATAGTCTCAAATAGCAACACACACTTAATTGAATAACAACGCAATTAATTCCCTCAGATATAAATAATATATTGATATTTAAAATCATGTATCATTTTGTTGTTAAAATACACAAAAAAAAGGAGTAAAAATAATCTATATATAGAAATGTTTATATCAGCCGCATTTAAACATTTATAAATATACAAAAAAAAAAAATTAAAAAAACACCCGGTAGCTATACACCATAAATAGCATTGAAATGTAAAGAAATAATTTATAAATATACAGAGTTGGTTGTTCTTTAAATTTATATCAAAAAAAAAATACGATAAAAAAACCCTTTTCAATTACACCTTTTAATTATTAATTATATAGAATTTAAACTCTTTTTTTTTTCTTCTATATATCTAACGTTTAATGAACAAAACAACATATACATATACTGAATAATGGTAAAAATATAAAGATCGAGGTGTTTGTTTGTATGATATATATATAAAAAAAAAGTAATTCTCGAATATATGTATGTAGAAATAATTTTTTTATAAATTTAAAAAGATACTGAAAATTATCTATGTATATATATGGATAATGTGTAATATATAAACGAGTGAATTTTGTTTAAAATTAATTATTAATGTACAAAATATAATCCGTAAAGAATGGAAAATTTATATCATGGCATTCATCCATCCATCTATCCATGTATTTAATAAAAATGTATATCCTCAAAGATAATTTGTTTTGGTATATGTATATATATTTGATAACATTTTGATCTTCTATTCAACACCATCCGCAAACACACACACACACATATGTATATTATAAAGCACTTAATTGTGGAATTGAAAATGAAATGAAAATTATTGAAAAAAAAAGAGCATTTTTTTTATTTAATGATATAAAATTTTCTATTTTCGTGAGAATTTAAATAATGTAAGAAAAACTATATATGTTATAATATACAATTATTTCGTCATTTGATATCCTAAATGGATCATTTTTAAAACTTTACTTTAATTTAAAGTAATAGTAACGAAATGATTGTGGGTTTATGGTGCTATAAAAACAACCTATAAAATGACTGTCAAAAATGTAAATTTAATACTGAAAATATCGCGTATTTTGAAAATCTTTGATATACTAACTCATTATTTTATAAATAACAAGATAATTTCGTTTTGTTATATAAATTAAGTGTTGATAAATCAGAATTTGGATTAAGAAACACATTTATCAAAATGAGCTAAAATCTCAAACATTTTTCGTAATTCGTACGGATTAATATAATAATAAAATAATTAAAATAATAAAATGTTTATTTACTTTTCCATAATGAGACTATTCACATTCAGATCATAGACAGTCATTGATAGGCAACTCAAATTTAAATAATACACCATATAATTTTGTAAATTGAAGCTTATTGAATTCAGATTCACCCAGGTACATTAACTTATTGAACTTATTTATTTACTTTATATGCAGCCTTTATTCATCATGAAATTTTCATGATGAAACTAAACATATAAACAATTTTATAGGTATATAGACTATATAACAATGCGATTAATTATGGTCTTCTAAATAAAATTCTGTATACGATTTGTTCACAAAGAAGATAAGGAGGTATAATTTTTACAAGGAAATTCTCTGTATATAACTTTCTAAAAATGCAATTCTCTATAGTATTCTAAATAGAATTTTGTACAATAAAGAATTTTTTTTTTAATTGAAAATTTTCTAATTAATTTTCTTCGAGAAAAAGTTCTATATCATTTTCCTATACAAATTTACAACATCCAATAAGTACAGCTCCAGTGGCGCAATTGGTTAGCGCACGGTACTTATAATCAGTATATTGTGTGTGATGTGAGCGATGCCGGGGTTGTGAGTTCGAGCCTCACCTGGAGCAATTTTTTTTTTTTTTTATTTTTGTTTTTTAATTAAATTATTGTTGTATAATTATGCAATATTTTCTATTAAAGCAATTTGTTATATATAGTAAAACAGTTGTATAACACTGTTTTATATTCACTTTTATAAACATTTCTAAATACAATTTTCTCAATAATTTTTCAATGGGAAATTTCAATAATTGTCTTATTACTTGAACGCAATTATTTAATTATTTAGTATTTATACAAATTTATATAATAAACAAATCAAAGAAATTTTCAGTGAATTGCCGAGCGTCGTTTGAAATTGAAATTTGTAATGCCCGCATAAAAATGCATATAATTGATTCTTTTTTTTTATAATATAAATATGATAAATATATGCTCTGGTTGAAAATTAAATTTTCATGTGTAATTTAATGAATAAATTATGTATAAAATATATTTTATATATGATATGATGCAATAAAAATGGAAAAGTTAATTCAGTTGATTTTATCATATATATATATTTATATATGGAATAATTTTTATATCTATATAAACGCGTATAAAACATTAAGTAAATGATGTTGAAAGTTGCAATAAATTATTATTATTATTATTATTCATACATTTTTTTTTTGTACTATATTTTTTTCATGTTAAAAATTAGTTAAATTAAACTTTTATTTATATTATTTACACAAGCACACACACAAAAGGATATAAATCACACAAGAGTTGTGTTGTGTGTGTGTGTGTGTGTTATGTAACAAAAGTTTGGTGTTTGCAACAATTGATGCATAATAAATCATGTAAAATTTTACAACATTTGCTTTTTTTACAAAAGTTTATTAAATGGTTTATTTTATACACTATATATATATATATATATATGGTAATGTCATATTATCATGTTGTATATTAAATAAATATATATCTAGTTATATATGGGTTGTAAATTAAAAAAAAAAAAATATTGTATTTATTCATGCAGTTAATTGATTATTTCATTTCTATATATTTAATTTTTTGAATTAAGCATCAACTATATATGTATATTTAATATACATATCAATTTGTTGGCGGTTTTTAATTTAATCTGATTATCTATCGATTTTCTAGTGTCATGCTAATGAATTTTACATATATACAGAATACAGAACGCATAGGATACAGAAAACCGTATGAAAGAAATTTTGTCTATTTATATTTATAGTGGTCTGAAATTTCATGAGAAATGAAAAACCTATATATGGAGTATCTTGAATATGGAAATGAATGTCTAATTCGACAGTGAAATTTCTAGCATTTCTAACACTTTGCTTCAAACTCAAATTCCAGTTCAAATTCGTTTTATTTAAAAATAAATCTACTTATATAACAAATTAGTTGCTTTACAGCCATTATAAAATAGTGTTATTTATGATTTATATCGTGGAGTTACAACATTTAAAAATGTTCACCTTTTAACAATGTTTATAATTTATCTATATATAAAAAACTCTATTATTAGTATAGTTATTTATACAAACTACATCATTAAAATTATCACAATTAAATTTTGTTTATGATTTAAGTTTTCAAAGCGCCCTGTCTGTATGTTGTATATTGTAGGATACAATTTATTTTACATTTTAAAATGAACATGACAAAAGTCCATATGTACACTGGTATATATAATTATGTATAAATAGCATAATAAATAGTTCAAATATTGTACTTTGTATATATAATCAATTAATTATTATAATAATACAATATAATGTTGTGTTCAAGTAAATAACATATGCGGTCGCACTTATACTACGTGTGTGTTTGATAGTGTATAAATAAATTGTTTGTCTATATTGATTGAAAACGGATAAAATAAAACATATATACAATTAAATTAGTTAAATTTTTTCCTGATATTTTGAAAATGATTTAGAACATTCAACGCTTTAAAGAATAAAAGTATCTTATATGGAATCTTTTTTGAAAATGTACAGATATTTTTAGATTTGCCTTGGATTTTCATATTTTCTTAAGATTCTGATAAAATTTACAGATTTTTCCAATTATATTTTATGCCTAGTAACAATCCAGTTGAAAACTTTTTCCCGTCGTTTTCTAATTTGACCCATCATGATTTTTTTATTCAAATAATTTACCAACTATACCTAATTTAAATTATCTATTTTAATCGATTTTCTATTAACAAATAAAACGCTAAATATGTTATTTAAGTTAATTTACATGTTCCTGATTCTAGTTCAATTTTATCCGAAAATCTCTAATGGAAATGTTTTGTTCTAACAGAGGAGGAGGGTTAAATAAACATTTTATCGATACGTGATATATTATCCATATTCAAATTTAGCTTTTATAATCAAATTATAAATTTAAAATTGTAATACATTCTTACAAATAACACCAACGTCATCATCAATTATATTACGTAATATTTTTTTTGAGACGATGAAAAAGTAAAAGGAAAAGTTATATATTTGAATACAATTTTATTTGGTATAAATAGAAAAGTGTATATATAATAAAAATAATCAAAACTTGAATATCATTTTATGTATCTTTTTATGGATTACATTTTACATATTATATACAAATGGAAATTTTCTATACGATGGTAAAATAATGCAATATATTTTACTCTCACTGTATACCTTTCTTTCCATATACATATATACAAATGTTTATATATAAAATATTCAAAATCATATATAGAAAATTGTTGAAAATTTACATTGCATATATAACTTTATATACTATGATGATAAAATATATATATATATATATATATAAATAATTGCCACTAGAGAATTTACAGTGAAAGTGGCAGAGAAAATTCAATATTCCATATGTATGTATAATATCTATATTTATTTATATATCAAAACTTTTTTTTTTGCAATATGAAAAGTGCATCACACTGCACATTTTGTTGTAAAATATTAAACATTCAAGCGTATACAGAAAAATAAAACCAAAAAAAAAACAATACAAACACATTCCTCAAAAAATTCATATACAAAACTATAAACTCTCAACATTTTTTCTGTATACAGAATATTGGAAAATTATATTTCAAGTATTTTTACCTTTTGAATTAAAATTACATTTATTGGATTTTTATTAAATATATATGATACATTTTTTTGATACATTTTTAATTTAAATGTGATTAATTTTTGAGAACAACTCGGTTTAATTATACATATATATTATTTATATTTGACCTATAAATAAATTGTTTATTATTACATATTATTATTGCGATAATGACACCCGCACAATATCAAGTTTTTAATTATTTATAAGTATCATCAAAAACAACCTCTTTAAATCAACATTATATTTTTTATATAAATATATACATAATTGTTTGTTTAATAAAGGGAATGTATTTGGTAGTTAATTAAGTGAATGAAGTGTAATTGACAATTTAAAATACATGTAATAAAATTAAACATTTATATCTATCATTTTAATTTTATGTTTTTTAACCTATTCAAAGTTACAATATAAATTAAAGTGTAGCTGATATGGAAATTGATTCCGTTTTGTAATAAAAATGACCTAATTTTCTATTTGTTATTCATCTATCTGAACGAATCACTCTAATTATTGCTATATATAGAAATGTATATGCTTTGCTTTTACAAATGCTAAATGCAACTGCTAAATTATAATCATCTAAAGAAAGAAATCTAGTAATAAGTCTGTAGGAATAATACGAATTTCATTTTCATTGAATAAAAATTTTAAGTACTGCGAGAAATTGCAATCAAAATTATTATTAATTTCATTACGAATTTTCCCTTTAAAAATTTAAATCGAATATTGATTTAATTTATTATAAAAGGCATTCGGAAATTGAATTTCTCATTGTAATGGTTTTCAGAAGAAAATCTTAAACGAATATCAACTAAACGATAGATAAAAAAGGTTAAATTAATCAAATTTAAATGTTTTCAGATGAAAATCATAAAGAATTTGTACGTTTTTTTCCCAATACAACGTTTTGAATTGATTAAACTAAAATTCCATGTTTCATTTTTATATTTTTCACTACTTTTTCATAATATTCTGAATGTAGAGATCTGTACTGCCATTGATATCTTAAATGAATTATATTGTTAAATTAAATAGTTCATTTTCTAACGATTTTCCTAAGAAATTTTCAAATTTTTCTTTTGATTTCGATAACATTCGCTCACTGGATTGTAATAAAATATTCAAATCAATATATAAATAACCAATTTAATTTTTCCAGTTTTACAAAATCGATATATCAATTATTATTAAACTCATTGGAAATTGGTAAACTCATTAAACTCCTGTATTCCCTTTATGATTTTTCAAAAAAAAAAATACAAAATACATTCGGATTTTCTCAGTTTTCCCAGCATCATAACATGAAATTAATTTCCTAAAACGAATAGAGAATCTATGGACAAAAAAAAACTGGCCGGGAAATTTGATGGATTTTTAAACCTCATTTATTTAGTTATTTTGTTACTCATTGAATATTTGTACTTTGAAAAAATTATCAAATCGAATAGACACATTCAATTTATTTCTAAATTTTCTCTTTCATGCATAATAATATATATGCATCTAATCAAATGTAAATATGAAATATTATTATTGAGGAAAATCATCATTGCCTTTTGTTTCATTATATGCAAAATGTATTGTAAGTACTCTTTGCTATAACATCGCGTTACATGAAGTTTAATAAATAAGTAGTTTCCTTACCTATCTATCTCTATCAACAAAATAAACTCATCAATTTTACATACATTTTGTGTATTTAAACGTCATCATAAATATTATATTTGATTATCTTTAATATATAACTATATCTTACATCGACGCGTTATTTTATTACAAGATTTCTAATTTGCATTTATATGTATATGTATAGGAATTTATTCTGCATGTCAGGGATTTTAATATTAAATAGATTTCATTTATTATATATAAAACATAATTTTAGTTTTATTGTATATTGAAGTACTAAGGCGGCTTTAGTTTTCATCACAGAATCTACATTTATGTAAATTGATGTAAATAATTTATCAAAAAGATATGCATTCAAAAATATAATAATAGTTTTTGTATTGTTGAAAAGATTTACAATGGGTGGGATGAGTTCTTCTTTCTTCCGTATATAGTTTAACTATATATATATATATATATATATATATTATAATTATTTTAATAATATTACTTTGTAAATTGAATAAATTTCTCTATGTATGGTATATAGACAGAGAAAATTGCTTTAAAATCCGATGATGACGGTTTTATTTGTTATATTGTAACTAAATACATACAGTGAATTATTTATATTATGTAATGTAATTTCATAATAATAATAAATGGTATTTTACAAAATTATAATAATGACAATTATATTTTCAACTAATTTTAAACTCACCGCATTTCACCGTAAAGTAAAAGTCAACACAAAATAAAAGTAAATTTCATTACATTTAAATTTGTTTAAAATTGTGTATAATAAATTGAAGATTTACAAAAAAAAAACATTTAAACATTTGAACAAAATTGCATTATAATGCATATTTAAAAAAAAAAAAAAATTGTATATAAAAGTTGATACGTAAAATAAAAGTCAAATAATAAATTTAATATTTTTTTTTGAATATTAACTCTATTAAAGTATTTTACAGGTAATTTATCTGTTGTATAATCTTTTTATTTTTGATATATTCGTATTCATAATATTTTTCATTTATAGTATATATAAAATTTGTGGTTGCATATAAATGAATATTCCATAATTGCTTGTGATTTAAATCACAAAAGTCATGAAAAATTATCATCTTTTATAGTTTTATACAATAAAATAGACATACCAGGGATACTTTTTATTACTATGCATTACCACCATATAACAATATATGGTATATATATATAATTTAGATGACATAATATATTTATGTATAAATACAACCCAGAGAATAACGACGACGACGACGATGAGGATGACGACGATACGAGACCATTAAGATTTAAAATAGATTATTTTATAATATTTAACTGCATTTTCATATATTTTATAGTTTTATATAATTTTTTTTTTTTAAATATATGCATAAATAAAAAATCGTAAGAGACTATGGTATAAGATTTTCATTTCGAGATATCCAACACAACTCTTTTATACTATCCAGTTTTTTTTTTTATTTTAAAAAAGGTTTTACGCCTTATTATTATTATTATTCTTTCTATTCTTCTCATATATATTGCTGCAACAGAACACAAAACTGAAAAAAGGATTACTACTTGGTGTGTTTATAATATATATATAAAGCATCACAATTTCCTTTCCGTATTAAATACTATATTTATAATTTTTTTTTGAACTTTCAAAGTGGATATTTTCTTTGCCGGTTCTTTTTTTTTTATTATATGTTATTAATAAATTTAATATTTTAAATTGGCCTAATTTTGTTGAAAGTAATTTTATATATGCATATACATTTTTTTCTAGTTTAATTAAATGTAAAGGAAAAAGAATTTGTAATTTAATTGTGTTTTAATTTTTACATTCAATCAATGAATTATATTGTTTGTGTATTAATTCAAATATCGCATGGTTTCGGTCATGTAATTCGCAATATTCTATTTAATATTTGGAAATTCGTTCAAATTTTAAGGTAAAGTTCTGTAAAATATTCTGAAGAAAATTCAATTAAATGGAATTTTGAATAATTTTCTGAATCAAATTTTGAATAATTTGCTTTGGTGAAATTCTTAATCAATTTCTAAATGAAATTTTCTATAATCTTTTTAGGTAAATTGTCTTTTGTAAAAGAAATTTTCCTTTAAAAACAAGGTTTTTGGGAAGAATCTGGAAATCTGATAAATTTTTTACAACGGAAATTCTGTATATTTTTTGTTTATAAACGAAATTCTCTTAGTTTAACTTTCTGACGGAAGATTCTGTTTAATTTTTCTAATTTAAGCATTTCTGTATAATTTTGTAATTGGATATTCTGCAAAATTTTCCATGGGAATTGCCAATAATTTCGCGAAGAAATTCATTGTAGTTTTGTATAATTCTTTAAAGAACATTCTGTGTCATTTTCTAAATAAAAATAAAAATTCTGTATTATTTTTCAAAGGAAAATTCGGTATAATTTTTAAAAGATATTTTTTTGTCCCTGGCTTTTGTTAATAATAACCAAATAATTGTTTTATAACAGAATAATCTTTCGAATGAAAATCCATCCATAATAATTTTTCAAATTCGACAATCAATTACAGATCCTAATATTTAAATCAATCATTATTAAAACCGTGATTTTCACCGTGGACAATACCGTGGTCTTTGAACCATTATACCATTCAATTTCCACCCTACTTCTCTATAAACCATTACAAATTTATTTTTAGATATTTAATTAACTTGATTTAAGGAAAGGAATTGCAAAATTCTCCAATAATATTAGGAAATTCGGTTTAATTTTCTAAATTATAATTTGAATAATTTACTAGTCGAAATTCTTCTAATGAAAAATTGTTATCTACGGAAATTGTGCATAATTTTCTAAAGAAATTCTATATCATTTATTAAAGGAAAATTGGGTAAAATTTTTCGATTCCACAGAAATCATTTCGTACTTCATGACATGACAGGCGTAAAATTGTAATATTATATGAATAAATTTGGTTTTAAAGTGAAAATCCATCCATATAACATTTTTTAAATTTACACAAATCAATTGCAGTTCCATAAATAGATAAATCTCGTATAAATTTGTTAAAACCTCGATGTCTTAAGATTGTCTTAAAATCAACATATCAAGTATAGATTTTTTAACCCTTTTTAATGTCTTTTAAAATCAGTTCACTTTTTTAAAATTTACAATCATTTATCATATCCATATTGAGCTATCCAGACGATTACTGTATAAAATTTATTATACATATTTCTTTGGATTGTTTCGGTTGTTAAACGACTTTTCGATTTAAACATCTTCTTTATCAATCAATCATTATAAAAGAGCAACAATTTGTAATTAAAAATAAATAACAAGTAGCACATCCTTAATATTTTAGAAATTATTATTTAATTTTTAAAAAAAAAACTTTAATTTACAACAAATAATTTTAGAAAATTAGTAAAGTAAATCTACTTATTTTAACTTGGTAACAAAAAAAAAGAGTAAAAAATGAAATTATCTTGTAATAATGAATATATATGTATACTTAATTTGAAAACAAATAAACAATTTGTAATATTAATCCATTTATATATAGATTATATAAATTTACCTTTAGGATTATAAATGGTATTTATATTATTCTGTTTATTATTATTATGTAAATTTACACCTGATTTTAATTACATAAGCTTACAACAACAAATCATGTATTATTGCTTGTTATCTATATACCATATATTATTATTATTATTATAATAAATGAAAGGATATCGCAAAGGATAAAATATTTATTATTTCATATTATAAAACTTTAATTATAAATATTTATTTTGTTTAGAATTTCATTTGATTTTTATAAATCCAATTAAACAAAAAAATTGGTATTTTATACACCCACATGAAAAAAAAAAAAAAAACCGATCAACAAAATTCGTATTCGTTCTTCTGTATATTTCTTTCAAACATTAACCATATATTATGGTGTGGGGGCCATTTCCAAGGATGGTGTGCGAGAAATTATTTTATAGATTGTCGTATAGGTGCAGTAGAATACAAGAAAATAATTAAAAATGGTGTTATTTCCTGGCCTGGAAATATTCCAAATCTGAATCCAATAGAGGACGTAAGGGCATTCATGAAGATACATAAAATAAATAAGAAAAAAGCTAAAGATCTTCGTGAATTAAAATTGAATAAATAAAAAAGTATAATTATAAAATATTTTAATTGAAAAAATGCATTGTGATTGTATAAATAGAAAAAATCCCTAGTCGGCTTTTTTTTGCATGTGGGTGTATATCAAAAAAAAAAAAACAATTCATTAAGGTATTGCATTACTTTTCCAATTTTTATATACATATATAACTAACTATATAAAGCTAAAATATCGATGTCGCATATAAATATAAAAATGAAACCAATAAATAAATCAATTTTATTATATTGATTATATATAGTAAAATATGAACTTGTAATGTTTCATCATAAAATATCCATTTTTCATTTTATATAATCGAATTGTAAGAGAAATTCTTTTATTTACAATTGAGATTTATTTCACACTTTATATTTTTTTCTAAAATATATATAATTAAATTTTTCAATTGATTTAGAATTTTTTATCATCATTACACGTTGTTTTATATAAGATTATCTTCTTATCGAATTTGTATTTGTATACTATAGATATAATTAAAAGTATATTTTACATTTATTTGTAATTTATATAAATATATATAAATATTGATTACCTTTTATATTAAATTAAGAAATTACATTTGGAAATGAAATTCTATATATTTTTTTATAGAGTATTGTATTTTTTTAATTTCATTATTTACGATTCTTTTAAATCACTTTATTTTATTGAAAATCTCTATTAATATAAAAAAATAATAGTGTAATTAATTTTAAAATTTTTTATAGGTTTCTTTTTCATTGCATTTCAATTTCATTTCATTGCAATTTTTTTAGTAACTTAATAGTTTTCAATTGTAAATTTTCAATATTTTCTTGGGTTTTTTTTTTCAATTTATTTATAATTATTAAAATTTTCTTTGGACAATTTTCAAAAATATTCTTCAATATTCAATACCTGTTTTTTGTTAGTTTTTGTTAGTTTTTTGATTTTGATGTATTGAAAAACAAACTTAATTTATAAAATTATTCAACCACCAACCTGAAATTATAGAATAGAGAAAAAATATTTGTTAGTAAAAATATAAAAAAGAATTTCAAATTATTAGTAACAGATAAATAAATATATTAAGGATATATAAATAGTAATAGGATAGGAAGGAGATGGGTAATTTTCAGAATATTAATTAATTCTAATCTAATAGTTTGGATTATTATAAAAATATCATAAAAATTAATAACTTTCCAACATCTTCAAATTGAGATTCGGTACTTTCAGACAGATTTCATTATCTATTTATTAAGCTTGAGGTTAAGCTCTCAATACTAGCTCGGTTTCGTACTGCGTTTCATACAAAAGTTTTTCAAATTAGAACACCACAACTGATGTCATTTATTTAGCACCATTTAAATAAGAACATCAATTTTGTTAGGTCTTAATAATTTCCTTAAAAGAAAAGACCGGTATAGGAAAATGAATTCATTTACTTCAAAGTAAAAATTCTATATAGGGAATATTCAAATATAAAAGTAATAATACAAGTTACTAAACAATAAAAACATTTTTCCTTATGAATTTTCCAAATATCTAATTAGATTTTCACGATTTCATGGTTTCGAATGTTTCTGTTGGACACTTTAGAGTAATTCAGTGAAATCTTTTATAACGATAATTTATCATTTTAATTAGTTATTATTATTTTTTTTGTCTCTGTCTCTTTGGTGCAGTGGTATAATAGCTCCTATAACTAAAGAAATCTAACAAATTTTTGAGGTTGTGAATACGAGTCCCCTACATTGGTTGGATTCGTTTCACACACAGAAGAAAAACTATAATTGATTCATATGGCCTTAGTTGCTGAAGAAATACAAACAATTGTTAAAGAAAAAAAAATTTTCTGAAACAGGATGCAAAATTCAAATTTAATAATTATTAAATAGTCATTATCTTTATGTTACAAAGGTTCAATATTTGATATAGAATCCGTTCTATTGAGGTACATTTAAACAAAAATTCCTCTTTAAAAAAAAAATGTAAATTGTTAAAATCTGATAAAAGATATTTATATTGATTATTTAGTACACAGAGTACACTCAATACCATTCATGCGTCTATATTATAGGAATCTCGTCGTATCAATCATGTGTTTATTTTATTTGTATTTGACGGATAAAAGTACTTCATCAGAGGATAAGGATAATCCTCAGAAAACATTATAGAATTTCAATATTGAGAAATGTATACACAAATTTCCCATTAGAGAATGTATACAATATTGTACATGTCTTTACATTTCTAGATCTCATAATCATATACCATATAAAGAATTTAATTATTTTATAATAAAATTCATTTCTCAGTCGTCAGTCGTATTTCGTAACATCTAGTCTAGATAATGAATGAAAAAAAAATAAGTAAATAAAGAATTTTTCCGCATAAAATGTTTCTGAAAAACAAT
Source organism: Dilophus febrilis (assembly GCA_958336335.1). Classification (NCBI taxonomy): domain Eukaryota; kingdom Metazoa; phylum Arthropoda; class Insecta; order Diptera; family Bibionidae; genus Dilophus; species Dilophus febrilis. The sequence continues at coordinate 3,617,872 of OY284468.1, read as the reverse complement.
TTACATATTACATATTTGATGAAAAATACAATTATTTATATTCTATCTACTAAGTATATTTAAAACAGAATGCGTATGTGTAATTTTCATATATCATTTAATTTAACAGAAAAAAATGCAATACAATTTATTTATAATATAGATATTTATACATATTTTACAAAATTAATATAAATTTAATTTGTATTTGAAAAACATATAAATAAAATAATTTATGCAATTTTATTCTCATCCTTAAAAAAATTTATATTTATATTTATAAATAAATAGGACGATGAAAAAAATAATATGATTTATTTATAAAATGAATATGAAAACCTTTTCTATATATATATAAATTTATAAAGGATATATGGTATTATTACTTTAATTTTTCTTTATACAATCTCAAAAAATTTCTTTTCTATAAATACATCTTATATAAAGTGATAATGGAAAAATATATATAGGCATATGGTCATTGCAGATAACCATAAAATCATTTATTATTATTAGTATTACGTATATATATTTATTTTATAAATTATCTACAAACATTTCCACTCCACTCTGCACTGCCAAATTGATGTCAATTAAATATATCTGTGCCATCACAATAAATGATGATTTATTGGTGTGCATATAATTTTTTCTAAATTATATCATTTATTTAATAAAACGAAAATGTAAGATTAAGAATAAGTTTGATAATTGATGGATTTTAAGTTTTAATTTTGTTTTAAAGTAAATTAAAACCCGCACATAATTAGATTAAAGAAATAGAAAATCCTTTGAATTCAATATACCTATAATTTCCTAATGATTTTTGTTTTTAAGTTGTTGGATTTTTTGCAAGTCAATCAAAAGAAATTAAAAAAATATTAAATATATGCAATTAAACAGGCTTAAGGAATCATAAATAATTGAAGATTTCTATTCGAATCTGAATCTTATAATTGATTCACATTATCAAACATATTTTAGGATATTTCTAAACTATCCCAGTTTTATGAAGATTAAATTCAATTAATGTAACATTAAAAACATTTCGAGGAAAATTCATTAGAACTTAACCCTCATCCTGTGTTAGAACAAAACATTTCCAATAGAGATTTTGAGATAAAATTAAACTATAGAATCAGGAAAATATAAATTAACTTAAATAACACATTTAGCGTTTTATTTATTAATATAAAATTGATTAAACAAGATAATATAAATTCGGCCTAGTTGGTAAATTATTGGAATAAAAATATCATGTTGGGTCAAATTTGAACCAAAACAGAGGATGAAGGTTAAAGAACGCATAATCAAATTCATGAATTATTTATTTTTAAACTTTTCCCACTGCAGTAATTGTGACACAAAAAACCGATATGTTTCATATTGCAATGTAATTAAAATCGTTTAGAATCAATAATCAATTTGTGATTAATTATATCAAATCAATTTATATTCAATAATGTTCATTTATAGATTGTTATCCATCCGGTAAAGTTATATCACTTTTTCAATTTCAATATAAATGGGGAAATAAAACATTATATCTTTTATTAACACATTGCCAGGTATATACATACAAAATACTCTATAGACAAATAATTATCTAAAATTTATCAAAAACAAATGAAAGGAAAAAAAAAGTCAATAGGGGTATATATCCTTTTTCTAATACATTTAGATTATCATATAATAAATATATTTTCAGTTCTATTTATTTTATATATTGAAATAAATACCTTTCCATATCAAAAAAAAAATTCTAAAAATTCCAACATAATATATTTTATATATAATATACATAAATGATAAAACAAATTGTTGCATATTCAAAAAATTTTTATATATATATATGTGGATATGAGCAACAAAAGACCAACAAATACAGAAACGTATCTATACTCGGGAATATATTCATCGCAATCGCTACATTATATTATATAATGTACGTATGCAGCATATACACACATAATTTATTTGAAATATATTTTCCTCTAGGGATTTATGTCAAATGGAGAAAAGAAAAAACCATTTACGAAAAAAAAAAGTTACGATAAAATTTTTCTTTTATTTGATTTACTTATAGTTTGTATAATATTCAATATTTTATGTGGTTTTTATAATGTTTTAAAAGAAACTCATTATTCCAACATATCTATATACATAGTTTATAAGTATTTATAAGATAAAAAAACACAACCTTGGGGTAAAAATTATCGAAATAATTTTTTTTTTTTACATTATATAATCTTTTGTTTATTTTCTATATATAAATTTGGTGTTTTTGGCAAATGTTTTTTGTTTTTTATTTTTTGAAACGATAATAATAATACAAAATGTAAATATATGCATTATTGATCAATATTTATAAATTATGCATGCATTATCGAAAAAAATTATAGGGAAAGATTACTTATAGAAAATTATCATTCATATTCGATATATGTAGAATATATAAAATTTATTTCCTTATATCTATTACAAAAACTAAATAGAATTTATTATTTGTATATAAGTATAGGCAAAAAGATTGGAATGAAATGATATTAAATTTTAAAATATCATATTATATATAAATTATTTTATTTCATATCTCTAGATATATTTTAAAAGTTAATATTACATAAAATAAATTGGTCAATTTATTCAGGGTTTTTTTTTCGTTATATATTTTTCATAGATACTATTTTTTCATATATAGAGATAATTTATGAATTGAAATAAATTGAACATCATTTTAATAATAATAATATAAGTTATATATAATAAATTGATTAAAAGATATAATTTGTTTGTGTATACAATTTTATAATGGAATCGCAGAAAAATGTCATTGTGCAATTTTACAATTATATTAAATGGTATATATTTTAATCACAAATAAAATATCTCATATATTATTATATAATTTAATTTTTTTCTTTCTTTTTAAATTTCTTTGTAAATTTGCAGATATAAAAATTAGTTATTGATATAGTAGTTTATTATCGCTTAAATTGTCGAATTTATAAGGTGATAATGAAAAAATCAATTCCATTTGTTATGATGAAATGTCAGAAATTATCGCAATATACAATAGAAATGTGAAATTGTTTTTATCTTTCCATTCCATTTCTTTGATTTTAATATCAAACAATTTATTTTCATTTTATATAAAATATTAATTTTAATATTTTAAGGTATATTTTAGATAAATTTAAGGTTTTTCCGGCTGCATATAGAAAAATGACTTTATGGTTTCATTATCTATAGAATTATAAGAAGTAGAATTCTTTTATGTAATTTAATTTCCACCAGCATCGGAGTGAATTGTATTTTATTATGACATTTCTGTATTTATTTTCTATATTTGGAAAATTCTGAACAGATTGGGTTATTAGGAAAATTAAATTATTAGGCAATTTTCTATTACAGAAAGTTCTGAATTTTCGGAATAATTTTCTAATAGGCAATTCTCTGTATATAATTTTCTAATGTTAAAAATTCTTTGTATACCTACCTTTCAAATAGGAAATTCTCGGTAAAGTTTACTTACGGAATTCATTACAATGTTGTATTTGGAAATTTTGCTTACATTTGAATTAAAAAATTGTCTTCTTTTTTAAATAAATTCATTATAATGTTCTAATAGGAAATTCTCTGTAATGAAATACTTGTTTTGATATTAATATTAGTTTAAAGAAATTCTGTATAATTTTCCTTTTGGGAAATTCTGTATAATTATCCATTAAGAAATTTTCTATTGGGAAATTCTTTGTGTAAATATCTAAACAAATCCTCTCTGTATAATATCGGTATAATTATTTCTAATATCAAATTCCATATAAGGTGATTCTGCAGTTTTCTAAATAACTTATTTACAGTAGGAATTTTTGGCATGATTTGCTAAAGGAAATTTTGTAAAAATTGCTCAAGTAATTATTTACAGCGTTCTAATATAGGAAATTCTCTGTAAAATTTACTTTAGGAAATGATTCCTATGATACTTTAGCAAAGTCATATCATTCGCTTAAGGAAACTCTGTAAAATTTGAACGAGGAATTTTTTTGTAATATCCTATTTGGAAATTCTGTGTATAATTTGTTTAAGGGAAATTCTGTATAATTTGCAGAATAAAATTCTATAGTTTTCAAAAGGAATTCTTTACCCGGTTCTGATATGAAATTCTGTATAATTTGCCTTGATGAAATGATGTATAATTTGCATAAGAATTTCTGTTTGCAAAATACAATTCTGTAGTTTTCTAACGGAATTCTTTACCCAGTTCTGATATGAAATTCTGTATTATTTGCATAAGGAAATTCGGTATTTTTCTAAAGGAATTCATTACAATGTTCGCTACTAGATAATTGTGTATAATTTTCCTAACGAAAATGAAAAACAGCAAAGTCATACGTTGGTTACTTTTTTATAAAATATTTAAGTTATTCATAATATTGAATCTTAGTATTTTTATCATTTAAAAATGAAATTACATGTATAAAATCATGACTTCAATAAATTTATCATCGCATTAATGTCAAAAACATTTTAATAATTAAAAAAAAGATGAATTTCTTCAATTTATCTCAAAGAAATATTATTATTAATAAAATCAGTTCAAAAATAGTTTTTCCTAATGACTAAAATTCAAATTATTATATGGTAAAGCTCATAAAAACATTTAAAATTATTGTATTGTTTAAGAAACATATTCAAAAATCCGTTGTTGGCAATTTCTAGAACATAGCAATTCAAATTTGTCTGTATTCAATTAAGACAATTATAAAATTCCTGATACTATTTAAATTAAATTCATTTAATGCAAAATTAAAAAAAAAATGCTATAGCAACATAATCTTAAGGTCTTAATCGTATATTCTTTTTTTTTGCCAAGATAAACATCCTTTTAGCTCAACAAAACTGTATATACATATATACACTATGTAATGTACCATTACCACATAATAACTAATATATAAATATCTATTACTATATAAATTTGTAAAAAAAAAAAACAAATTTTGATTCATTTTCTTTTAACATTTCCATTTACTACTGGAATAGCAACAAAAATAAAAATAAAAAATACTTGTCTGTTAGAAATGGAAAATATGTCTTTATTATTATCATTTTTTTTTGTTTTCTGGTTTTATCATTTTAGTTTTTAGAATAAATCCGTCGCGTACATTTATACATATCTCGTATTTATTTATTATATCCTTTTGATTTATCCTTTTTTTTTTTGTTTTTTTTTTCTTTTCATTTTGTCTCAATTGAAATGTAATATATAACTTATGTGTCTATGTTTTTTTTTTACTTTTCTTATTTTGTATATACAAATTGGTTTCTTTTTTGCATGAGATATTTTAAGATATTTTTCTTGGTTAGTTTAGTATATATACAGCACAGACGGAGTTATTATTTATATATGAATGATGATGTATGTGATAAAGTAAAAAGTTATAAAAAAGTGACACATTTCCTTATGAATTTCATTTTGTTTTTATAATTTTCTTTTTTTTTTGGTTGTTTCTTATTCTTACTTTTTGGTTACATTTATACAGTTCTTTATATACGTATATATATACAATATACATAGAGATATAAAGAGTTTATCGTTTGTAAATTGTTCAAAGAAAAATGTTTCGTAAGAAGTCTATATATACTATATATTTCAATTTACAAACATCTACTACTGCGTATATATATAATATAATTACAAGCCTCTTAGGTATATTATAATTAAAAGAAATACAAGGTATCAATCGTTTAAGTACTTGAATAATAACAATTTGTTTTTCTGGGAAAACAAAGCTTTTATAGAATGTCTTAAATTACGCGTAAGGAATGTGTTTGATTATAAAATAGTTTAGATTAGTTTATTTAATTTTAAATGTTCTCTTTATCAAATCATAAATATAGTTTTTTTGTTGATATTTTACGAAATTAAGATTATTATCAAAACCAAATAAAATTTAATATTCTTCCTTTATAAGAGATTATATTTTATTAGACCGCCGGTGTATTTAATTCAAATCTATTCATAATTAATTCGATAATATTTGTTAATTTTGATTTATAACTAATTAAAAATGTTTCTCAACAACCTGAATTTTGCATTGGAAACTTCTGAATTTAAAGTTACAAAACTCAATTAAGACATTGTTTGTTATCAATTTCTTTTCTTTTTGTATAATTTTTCTTTGTAAAGCAATTAATTTGAAAACTGTATTTATAACACGTTCAACAGGATCTCTGTAAAATATTAGGAATTCCTTAAAAGGACTTTGTCTGAATTGACAAATTTGTCAAAGATTTCTCTAACAATATTTAATATGGAAATATTTTTTACGAAATCAATTTTACGAAAAGGTAATTTCTAAAAAATTCTTTACTCAATCTTATTTGCAAAATATTATACGATGTTTTTAATGTCTTGCAATTGATCAGTAAAAAAAATATTGAATTTGGGAGGTTTCTTCGGACAGACTGGATTCTAAAATCAGAATTTTCCTAGAGGTTCATGAATTTTTTAAAATTGTAAAATTAAAGTAAAGTATTAAAATACAAATAATTGGAATATCAATATCGTTGGGTATCAGATAACAGTTCATGAATCAGAAGATAATATGATTGCTGGATTGTTACTATAATATATTTGTGGATGACCAAATCCGTCGTTTTTTATTGTTACTAATTTGCATGGCAATATAAAAAGTGTCTATTTATTTGGGTAATATTGAAGCACGGTATTCTCTCTATTACAATATCGTTGCATAAACGAAAATCATAGATACAAACGTTTTTTTTAACAAAGAAAAATTATTCGGGCAGATCTAGACCTATAATCGTATGATTGCCAACTTAACATTTAATCTAAATTTAACCGAATCCATAATCGAAATTAAACATTCCGGAAAAATGTATACATTTTTGTATATGAACCTTATGATAAAAAATATATGTAACTCCTCAAATGTGCTAAAATATTAGCAAAACCTAGAAGAGTTAAAGGCAATATGATATTTAAATTATGTCAGATGTTGGAATGATAAAACACTTACAAAACATTACATAATCAAATACACAAGTATAAAAGAAATTTTATATAATATACCCCCGCAAACATTTGGAAGATAAATCGGCGATACGATATCGCGGCGATATCGCGAGGAAGATAAAAGGAAGATATTTATATCGCCAATTTATCGTTGTTTTAACAGTTGAGCGATATCGTACGGAAGATAAAAATGCGATACGATGGCGATACGCTTTGACGATAAAAAGAGGATACAGAGCTACATTTATCTTCTATTTCTCTTCCAGCCGATAAAATGACGATAATATATTATTATTTATCGCTTGCCTATCTTCTTGACGATAAATCCGCGATAAATATATCGTCTTTTTATCTTCCTCGCAATAAGTATATGTTAATAAGTAAGTATCAAATTAATATCAGTTTAAATTGAACCGCGAATGAATAGAGAGGTTGAACGAAATATATTATTTATTATTATAAATTATTAAAATATTATATATACTGTGTTGTGTTGTTTAAAAGAAACCGGTGAATAACTATTATATCGCATTTGTATCGCCAATTTATCTTCCTCGCGATATCGCATTTGTATCGCCAATTTATCTTCCACGCGATATCGCATTTGTATCGCCAATTTATCTTCCTCGCGATATCGTCAATTTATCTTCCAGATGTATCGCGGAAGAGTCCCATTCTCTATACGTAGGGAGTAACGTACGCGATAAAAATGCGATATCTTTGGCGATAAATTTATCGCCTAGGCGAATCGTCTGCAGTACTACCCGCGATAAGAAATGTTTGTGGGGACGTACTATGCATTAGATATTGTTGTATGAAAATACGCATAAAAAGAAATTGTGTGGAAAGGATTGTGTGATTGTGTAATAGCAAAAAAAAAAGAAACTCTATATAAAGTAAAAGAATGAGAATTAAAATACAAGTATGGTATGGTAAGGGAAATATGTCAAAAAAAAAAAATAAATAGTACATATTACTATAACTGCACGCTGAATAAATAATCCTGAGGGAAATGTCTCAGACAGAAATTGCATATAATGAATATATGAATACACATATGAATATGAATAATAATAATAATATTCCTTGTTCCTTTATTTTTTTTTTTTGCCTTTTCTTATATGCATTTACATGCACCAGTATAGTATATAAACTATATATATCTATAATCAGAATTTACAAATCACACATTATATTATATATATACATGAATATGTTGTTGTTTATTTTTTTGTTAATATCAACTTTAGTTAACGTTTTAGTAAAAATAACAAAAAAAAAATAATTATATGCAAAATTCACTGCAAAGCATAATTTTTTTGTGAATGCATGCACATAACAAATAAATAACATATGCATTTTTACAAAAAAAAAACAAAAGCAACAACGACGACGACGACGACAACGAATTTTGATGAGAGGCTCAAATTTTGTGTATAATAATAAAAAACACCACACCATTCTAAAAATTTTGTGTTTAAAAGTGCATATAAAATTTGTTTTCAATGTGTGTTTATTGAAGTAGCGATTTCAAAAATAAAAAAACTGTATGTAAAATAACAATTAAATGGTACGAAATTAAAATGTGGTAAAAAAATTACACAGAAAACAGAATTTTATATTTTTTTTTTGTGTATGAAGCAAAATATACATGTATATATTTTATATATACATGTTTATAGTTTGATTTTTCCATCCCTTATTCTACATATATACAATATTTCTTTAATATAGGGTTTGTTCTTTTTTGTTTTTTTGCCTCATATGTGATATATACGACATATAATAATAATATGTGCAATATTTATTATTTAAACCAAAAAAAAAAAAAATATATAGAAATAATGACAAATTGAAAGTATCGTTCAATAAAAAAATAAAAAACAACAATTTTTGATATATTTTAAAATTAAAAAAGGCGATATATTTCAATATATATAATAAAGGAACTGTGAATGTGAATGAATGCAAGTGTTTAATGAAAATACATACATTTTTTTAATTAAAGGGGAATTTTGCATTATCATATTGAATTTTCTTCTTTAATTGATTTTTAAATACATATGTAAATTTTTTTTTTTGTTTTCAAAATTATCCAAAACACTCATAACTTGGGCGTATTCTTGAAATATATACTTTCAAATATACAATCATTTTATTTTAATAGAGTAATTATTTATTTTTAAAAAAAAAACCATCAAATAAATTATGATTTAAATTGAAACATTATTTTCATTTTCATCGTTTAATTTAAAAAAAAAATCCTTTTAGTCAACAATTTTTGTTTTTTGTTTCATCTCTCTCTATTTAAATTATATAAAAAAAAATTAATTGTTTCAAAAACAAAAATTATCGGTTCTTTTTGATGTTTTTGTCTTTGATCCATTTTAAACAAATCGCACAATGAATAATATGAAATGTGAATTATCAAAAATTGAACAAATTTTTTTAAGTAAAACCAGTATAATTACTATATATAATTATTTGATTGCTTTTATATTCTGGTTTAAATTTTAAAGATTTATGCATTTAATTCTTTTAAATATAACTTTTTTTTATTATTGCGATTTTATAAAAAATAAATGGAAAAATTTTAATTAAAAATGGAATTTTCATTAATGCATTGTCTTTCTGTATTTTCTTTTATTTATTAAAATCCATTAGATTTTATTGTTTTTAGAAACTTGAACCACCTTTAAAACAAATTATGTTTATGCGTCAGGATTAAATACAACAGGATAATTTAATAACTATATATAAAGAATTGTTAGAAAAAATAATTTAATAATTCATCATTTTAAAAATGTTTTCAATGGGAAATTTTCATTTATCGAACTGGATTAAAATCTCAATATGCATTTGTTTAAATAATATGCAATTTATTCACTATATCACATCATTTTTTATGCAATAGGATAGAATACATCAAGATAATTTAATAAAAAGGATTTTTAAATAATAATTTAATAATACATTATTTTTACTCTATGATTTAATTAGGGAATTTTCTTTAAAACCATTCAATCCATATTTCCATTTCAATTCTTTCAATTATTTCGCAATTTATACACTACAAAATCATCCTTTTTATGTGTCAGGATGCAAATACCAAAATAATTTAATAAAGATAAAGAAGTTTTAAAAATAATTTAGTCATTAATCATTTTAATTATGATTTATTTTGGGGAAATTTTCATTAATCACATTCAATTTATATCTCAATATCAATTCATTCCATTCATTTTCAATTTTTTCAGTTAAAACACATCCTTTTTAGGTGTCGAGATGTAAATTACCAGGATAATTAAATAAATATAAAGGATTTCATAATTTAGTAATTCATCAATTTTAATATGATTTATTTAAAAAAAATTCATCAATTACATTCAATTCATCTTTCAATTTCCATTCTTTTAATTATTTCTCAATTTATACACTACAAAATCATCCTTTTTATGTGTCAGGATGCAAATACCAAGATAATTTAATAAGTACAGACGTTCAAATAAAGATACAGAAGTTTTAAAAATAATTTAATTATTAATCATTTTAATTATAAATTATTTGGGGAAATTTTCATTAATCACATTTGTTTCAATACTCAATTTCTATTTGTTGAATTATTTCGCAACCTTTACACTTCAAACACATCCTTTTTTAATGCGACAGGATACAAAGCGGTTGGATAATTTAACGAATTTTAAAAAATAATTTTGTAATTCATCATTTTTATTAACATAGACATTTTTATCAAATCACATTCAATTCATATATCAATATCAAATTCGTTCAATTCATTTGAAATGGTTACATTAAAAACACCGCCTTTTATGAGTTGGTATGTAAATCACCAGAATAATTTAATAAATATAAAAAAAACCAATAAACAATTTGCTCATCTATCAATTTTAACTATTGATTTATTTGGGGAGTTTTCTCATTAATAACTTTCGATTTCTATTTTAATTTCATCTACTGAACAATTGTTTTTGAAACGTTAACATTACAAACACATCCATTTTATGTGATAGGATTCAAATTCAACTGGATAATTTCCTAAATCTTAGGAATTTCTAAAAAAATACCTCATTTTTACTATGTTTTAGGAAATTTTAATCAATTACGTTCGTTTCTTATCTCAAATATCAATTCATTCAATTATTGCACAACAATTTTTACACTATAGAATCCTTTTTATTCGACAGAATGCAATACAACACGCAAAAACATTGATATAAAAAAAACAGAATTACAAAATCCATTACACACAGAATTGGTTAAGTAAAGTATATCTAAATTCTCAATATAGCAAAAAAAACCTCTGGCATAAAATGCACTTTGTAAATAAAATGTACATTTTTTTTATTATGTTATTATTATTATTATGATAAAACACGCAATATAATATCATTTTAATTCACTTAAACCAAATTTTCTTTTCTTTTTTTTTTTATTTGTAAAATTGTTTTTTGAAAAAGAAAACTCAAGAAATACAAATTTTATTTTTACATTTATTCATGTTTTATGCAATAAATAAAACAAATCAACAACATATAAAAAAAATGCACTTTATCCTCATCACTTAACAACTTTAAAGAAGAAACTTGCTTTATTTCTATATATATGTATTTATATTTTTATTTTTTTTTTGTGATTTTTATCGTATTTGATAATGTTTAATTCACTCGCTTTTGTGTGTTTTGTTTCATTTATATTTTTTTTTATATCAATCCTTTTATTCCTTTATCGCACTTTATATACTGTAATGTGATATATACCATAAAATCATCGTTTTTATGCATGTATAGACAACATGGAATTGTTTTTTTATTAACTTTTAACAACAAATTTTTTTTAAATATAATATAAATTTAGTGTTTCTTGTACCAGATTTTTTTTTTCTTGTTCGTTTCTTTTTTTTCACAGAATCAGTGTTTATGCGGAGATGATACAATAAAAGATATGAAAATAATATATATATATATATATAGATAAAACTATGATTTTGAGATGAAATCTTTTTCAAATACAAACATTTTTTTTTCTTTTGCTTTTTCAAGAGTATGCAAAAAATAAAAATACAATTTTTAAATAAAAGCTTACAGCATTACAAATTTTTTTTTTTTCTTTTTATATATAAATGTATTTTTTGAGGATTATTTGAATTAAAATAAATAAATGCATATAAAATGTGTGTGTTTGTGTGTGTGTTTCGTTGCCATTGTCATTTTCTGTAAAAAAAAATAATGTATCCTTTTTATATCTATATTATTTTTTTTATGTGCATCTATACATCACATAAATAAAAAAAATTACATCTCATGATGAAGAAAAAATCTACAAAAGGTTTTTTTTTTATTTTTTGTAATAGAAAATTTCACATAAAAAAACAAATCATTTTGTATATATATATACAATATAAATAATCAGTATCTTAACAACAGTATAGTTAATACAGAAAATTAAACACATTTTTATATAAGGGATGAAAGTTCATATAGTTATATATTATAATAAACTGCTCTTTATATATATGAAAGCTATATGTATTATTGCTTTTTGCAGAAGAGCTAAAAAAGATTAATGAAATAATATCCAAAGGAAAAAAAAATACTACTATATATTAAATAAGTATTATTATTATTATTATTGCATTTTGTTGTGATTTTAAAAGTTTCTATATGTATATGAGATTTGTATATTTATTTTGAATGATTGAATGTTTTTTTTTTTTTGGTGTGAAATAAAACATTTCACTTTATATATATTGGGATGTGTTTGTTTAATAGACTGTATTTTTTATTTTTTTTTTTTGATTATTGCACACAACACCACAATAAGACACTGTGCGATTTTAAAATAAAATATAGTATCAATATGTTTAATTTTATATAATCAACAAAATGTATTTGTATATATGGTATATATTTTAGAGAAGAGACGTTACATGCAGGCACGCGATTTTTATATACATATATAGTAGAAATTAAGTGCAGTCAATTGCTACAAAACACCATCCTTTATTGTTATATATATATAAATTAAATGAATTATATAAAAAAATCAACTTAAGATTATTATACATATATATATATATATTTTCATATAAATTTATCACATATATAAATCTTTTCTGTATATCGTTAGTTGTTATATTTATATAATTTGAAATTGTTCAAAATATATTGTATATATTTTTTGTTTCCCATCAACTGTAATTATAACAATATAATATCTATCTATATATACATAGTTAAATATTGAATTAACTCTGGAATTAGTTGGATATTTCAACTGGGGTTTTTGATTGTTATTTTTTTTTTATTATTTATATATTTATTTTATATATTGATAGTCTAATTATCGTTAAAGCAAATTGAGTTTGTTATTTGCTATAAATCGAAAAGATAAATTTTAAGAAATAAATTTACAAAATTAAATGGAAATTATTCCTGTAGTAGTTAATTTTAAAGACAAAATCCAATTGAAATTATATAATCTTATTGGGAATCTTTAAATTATGGACATAAAACCCATTTAGATCTTATAATAATTCAATTTTCCTTTAATCGTTTGTAAAAATCAATTAGATAATAAATCTAATAAATTTAAAATATTTGAATTTCTGTATATAGAATAATCTGAACCAAAAAGTAGGTAATTAATCGACAATTTCGCTAAAAAGATCTAGGTATTGAGATAAAAATGGAAAAAAATTCCTGTATTGGATTTAGCTAAAGATTTATAAAAAAAATGGATTCATTTGGAATTTTCTTAACATAAATAGAATTCAGCCAACCTTTGGTCAATAACAAAAATATATTTCATTTCATTTAGAATTACTAAACTATTTCAGGTAAATATTTAAGTATCATTGAAAGAATTTCATTTAATAGAATTATTTAACAAAGATATTTTCAGATTATATCAAATCAGGATTTAGTAGTTTTAGAATTGATTAACAAAAGATATGATTCAGATCAATAATTTTTTAATAATAATCTAATGATAAGATATTCTTAAATGATTCAACCACAGATAAAAAAAAACGTTTGTTCTTGACAAATTATTTTGAAACCTTCTCTTCTAGGGCTGAAGTTATATTTATTATAGATAGACATTCCTTGCAACGCTTTGTTTCTACTTATTTAATGGATATTCTACATATACAATTCAGATTTTATGAAACATTAACCGCTATGAAATCCATAAACATGTAGTAATATTTAAATTCATTTCATGTGATAGCAACTATTTATAACTAATCATTAAATAATAATGTTCGATTGAACGATGGATATAAACTCCATTCAAGAGCAAAAAGTTACTTTTATTTTTATTTATTCTAATATTCTAAATTTGTTCTTTTAATATTCTAATATCGTTTTCTATTAATTTTAAAAACTACTCATTGATTTTTAAAAGTCCATCATCACAAGACCAAATTGTATCAAATCCTGAGTCACAAAATAATTCGGTTTATAACTGATTTTCACCCGAAAAGAAAATTGAGCAATGAATTTTATTTTCAATTACTAGAATTACTTTTACAAAGATATACCCCCTCAAAGGATTCAAATCAGGATTTATTAATAATAGTAATAATTCATTTTCTTTTCATTGCTTTTAGAATTGATAATTCAATTTCTTTTTTTTGTTAAGAAAAGTTACTTTAGTTTACATAAAGTTTTACAGTTTGACAGAATTTCCTTACGATTTGTATTCTTCATTCATCATTCTCAGTCATTTTTCACTGATGCATTCATATATCGTATAATTTACTTAGTATCGCTGTATTTAACCCCCTATCATCAAAAGATTAACAATTAAAAACCATAGATTCGTATATCCAAATAATTAAAATCCAACCCATCATTGTGATAAATGAAATTTAATCACACAAATAACGTGTTAAATTTATTAATAATTAAACCCATTTGGTCTTTAATTAAATATAATATTCATGGAAGATTTTTCTAGTGTAGTTTAGTACAAGGCAATAATGTATAAAAATAATCGATAGCTATAAAAATCCCTGAACAAATTCAAATATATTTTATTTCGTTCTATAACTAACCGTACCTGAAATTCATAATTACAATTGCGGATTAAAAAATTCAATCGAAATTCCAAATCAATTACAACAAAAAGGATAAACTACCTTAGAAAATCACTTATTCAATACACAATTAATTATAAAAATAGAATAAAATGTGTATAGAAAACTCAATCAATTGCATTACGATATACTATCCGTTTATATTAAATAGCTTTTAAAGCTGATTAATTTAATCATTTAAACACACACCTCCGCCTTTTTAAATACAGGATCAAATGTCAATACAAAATAGTATTAGACACAAAACACAAAACCATACATTTATCAATTTCATAATTTAAATCTTAATAACAATAATAATAATCATAATACGAATAATGAAAATTCCCTTCTGGCTGCAATTACTTTATTTATATATTCGTATATGAAAATATATCAACAACCGCATATATGCGGTAATATTGAATACAAATTATATGCAGAAAAAAAATAAAATAAAAAAAAATCACTGAAAGGCAATCACAGATTAATATCGCATCAAACAAACAAAATGATGAATAAAAAAAAAAAAGTAAACAGATCACACTGCGATTCATGATATATATCCACTATATTTAAAAAAAAGAAACAAATTAACATTTTACATTTATATATGAGGATTATGTGAAAAAAAAAATCCTTTTAGTCTATCGTTTAAGCAATAGCAAAAGCAAGCAAAAAAAAAACCCCATTATTTTAATCATTTATCCATCACATGTATATTTATAAATACTACAAGAGCTATAATATAATGCGGACATTGCAACCTCCATTACCATATATATAAAATAAACCTATATCTCTGTTTTTTATACACATTTATATTTACAAAAATATTATCCATTGTGTAGGAGGTATACATCAATAAAAAAAAAAAATTCAATTATTACATAAATAGTTATTAATATATATATTTATTTTATATATATACAGAGAAAGGATTTTATGTTAATTATTACATCAAACGGAATGTAAAAAAATAAAATTGCAGATACACACACACAGATTCATCAGATAATAAAATATCCTATATTTTGTTTTTTTTTATTTATCCTTGTTTTTATATAAATGCAAAAAAAAATAAATATGAATCTTTACACAAAAACTCGGTGTTTAAACTACTATTATATGTATAATATATATAAAGAGGTAAAATTCTATACAAATATATAAAATGTTACATTGAAATTGTATATTTTTTTATCCTGTTTCATTTTTATATGAATTTTTTTATATTTCCATTTAAAATGCCTTTTGATTATGATATTCACAGTAAAAAAAAAAGAAAGGATATTACATACAACAGGAACTGGGAATAAATATATAGAGATTTCTATACAACAGTGGTTGTCGTTATATTTATTTTTTATATTTGTTTACTATTTACAATTTTTTTTTGCCAAGTATCTATTTTCATATAAAAGTATTAACCGCAAAGGCATAATGATAATGATAATAAACAACATAAATTTTATATACAATAATAAATCCTCTATATATATATAGATATAATTACCGACAAATAAAGATGTAAAGATAACAGACAAATAGTATTTAAATTTACTTTCATTCATTCATTCATTCATTCATTCATTTATTGCAGCATCATTGATATTATCTTTGCATTATACCATTAACATATTATCATGCATTTCCATTCCTTTTCAGAAATTTCATTTTTCAAAAATACAAACAAAAACATAATTTTGTTGTAAATTGGTTTGTTAACTCGCCCCGAGTCTCTATACTATACAATTAAAAAGAGTTTTATTATTTTTGATTTCCGCAAATTAAACAGTGAATTCTTCTTAAAAAGCAACTTTTCGATTCAAGGAATTATTTTCCAATGTTCTAATAGGAAATTCTGAATAATTTTCTAATAGGAAATTCTGACTAATTTTCTAATAGGAAATTCTGAATAATTTTCTAATAGGAAATTCTGTATAATTTTCTAATAGGAAATTCTGAATAATTTTCTAATAGGAAATTCTGTATAATTGCCATTACACTAATCGAAATTAAACAGAATTTCCTTAAGTGGAAATGAATCAGAATTTCCTTATGTGAATTATACAGAATTTAATTGATTTGTATTAAGAAAGTCTGTATAATTTACTAAAGTAAATTTTGTATAATTTCCATAAACAAATTCTGAACACTTTACTAAATGAAATTCTGTTTAATTTGCATAAAGAGATTCTGCAGTTTTCTAAATTCATTTAATGTAATACTAAATTAATGTAATTCTTTATACATTATAATTACGTTTAATTTGCTTACTAAAATTCTGTTTAAATTACATCCGGAAAAGCTGTTTAATTTACATCAGGAAATTTTGTAGTTTTCTAAATTAATTCTTAACAATGTTCTAATTGGAATTCTGTATAATTCTGTTAGGAAATTATTATCCTTGAATTTGTAAGGGGAATTTTCTTTCTTCTTCTTCTTCTGTTTTATTTGCCTAACGGAATAATTTTCTAAATGAAATCCAATGTATAATTTTTTATTGAAATTTCTTTATTTTAAGGTGTAAGCAACTTCGCAATGTCACATAAACTAATTTCTTCATCAAAATCTATTTTAAGCATATAATTGGACAAGAAAAGAAAAGTTTCTGACTTCTCTAAAGTCATACTTCCAAATATCGAGATATCCTTTTTTTTAATTCTATAAAAAACTACGTTATTCACTCCTCATTTGATCATTTGCTTTTCAACGAAAATTTACTTTATATTTTTTATCATTTCATTTTTTCAACTTAATGGGAAATTTAAAATAAAAAAAAAAAGTTATTCATTAATCAAAATATCCCTTTTATGTTTTGTTTTTCATTTCATCTATATATATGAATATAAACATTTGTGATCTCTACGAGTTTTTTTAGTTTTGTTTGTTATTTGTTAATACCTCTTTATGTTTATACAAATTTGTTTTCTAAATAGCTACTAGGTATTTATCACTATATAATAATAATAATAATAAACGAAATGGACACATCATAAATAACATAAATATTATATCAAAACCAACAAAAACAAACAAATATCTAGATATATACAATTTGACGACACGACACGACAACACGATTGACTATAAATATTTCCCTATATTATACATGTAATGTAAATATATACATAGACTATATTTACATATATTCAATTTCAAATATGTTTATATGTGCTTGGATAACATTATCTTTTCTATAATATATACCGCTCTACTATATATATATGAAAATCCAGGGAATTTTGTTTTAATTTTTCTAAACACTGTCGTGTATATAAGTATATTGCAATTGCAAGTATATCAACATATAGATTTTTTTTTATAGCTATATTATTAGATGGAAAAAGTCACAGCACATATGTAATAAGTATGTATATGTTTTTTATTTGATTCTATAAATGATGCATTAATGATGCTTTACGTACACTCTAAATAATTTTTAACTAAAACTATAGAGAATGTAAAAAAAACGTGTAATTGGAAGGTTCCAAAATAAATTACATATAAATCAGTAGAAAAACCACTGTCCGGTAAAATTGAATAAGAACTTTAGATTCATTTAATTTAAAATTGTGTAATTTTAATGTAAAGGAATACAATTTTAGGTGATCGTAAAAGCATATTTAAACCCTTAACTTATGTGAATTTTAGTTGAAATGAAATCGTAAATAATAAAAAGAAATCGAATTTTATAAAAAATAAAAATGAATTGAATTGAATTGATGCAAAAAAATGACCAAGTTCTCTGATTTAATTGATATAAAACAAAGTTCAATTGTGAGTTTTTTTTTTCGAATGAAATACTTCCAATTTAATATCAAACTCCATATATATTAGTTAACATAATGCAATTAAAAGGAATGATAATGAAATAATGATAATGATGAATGAAAAGCAATTGGAATTTTTCTGATTTTCGAAAGAAAAGCGCATTTAAATTATATATAGTACATATGAATAATGAACGTGTCAAAGAATTTATTGCCGTCGGACTTTTCGCAATCTTTCACAATTTTGATTGAAACTCTTTTAAAAGTGTATATATGTAAAGAATACCAATGGTCAAATATTGACGCACAACATCAAAACGCAGTATTTGCTTTTTTCTCCTCTGTTTAAATAAAAATTTCATCTTGAAAAGCAATGCAGTATGTACCATATATAGATGTAAATGTAAATCAACTACAAATTTCATCATTCATTGCTTATATTTTTATATTTTTTTAAACAAAAAAATAACGATGATAAGGTTACAAATGTTAATATATATTTCGTATAGAGTTACATAAAAGGAAAATTATAATGTATTTATTACAAAAACTAGAAGGAGTCATTTGATGATGATGATGATGATGATGACGACGATGAGGTAAAAACGTAAACTATATATACATATACACGATCTATTGCTTTTTGATTTTTTCCATCTATATATACATATAGAAATAAATAAAAAAAAATTCATCAAAGCCTAAAGGCACTTGAAAGTTTTTCCATATATATATATATAATAGAAAAAGAATGAAGTACATGACATGCATTTTTATATACATATAAATAATTCTATATATATATATATAGTATAAATTGTTGACTGTGTATTGTAAAATGGTGTATTTGGTTTGATATTTATAATGTTTTGTGGTGCAATGCATATACTATATATACACTGATCAATCTACTATCTATATATACAGATATTCATTTTATAAAGGAAAATTCCAAGTCTTTTTTTTTTTATATTTATATATTTATTAACCATATATAAAAGTATATATTGAAAAAAAGAAAAAAGTAAAGTACTTTTCTGTTTAATTTATTACATTCACATATGATGAAGTTAAAAGGACTTTAACACAAACACATGATAATAGTAAAAAAAAAAAAACTTCATATAGACTTTTGAGGAGCGATTCACATAATATAAAAGGATAAAAAAAAAAAAAGTTCAAACAATTTGAATTGTACAGCAGCATATTCAGTATGATAAAAAAAACACACAACAAAGTTCCTTTTTTTTCTTTTTTTTACATACACTTAAAGAACTTAAAAGCTAATAATAGTAATCGTAATAATCCTAATAATCATGATAAAAAAAACCATATTCATATTCATATATGGGAAAATATTAAATGGAAAAAAAATCAACAAATATTGACATTATGTAAAGTATATATACGGTTAAAGAAAATAATTATATTATATGTGAATATGAATGAAGATATTAAATATAGATAAAAAGGAAATAAAAAGGATGTAATTTCTTTATTGTAAAGAATTTATTTTAATTTGTTTGAATAACCATCTATAAAAATATTATATAAGAAGTTAATGTAATAAAGTTAGTATATTTTTTTCTTCATTTTTTTAATGATACTATGTAAATGAATGGAAAAATTCATCTGCAAACGCGATGATGTTATATATATAAAAATGTTATTCTTCAACATTTATCTTTCGGATTATACACATTCAAAGTAATAATAATAATGGTAATAAGTTATATAATAAATAAACAAAACCAAAGAAGCAAGAGGTTCTTTATTTCAACCAGTTGATGTTTGAATATGAAAAGATCTTAACCATATATAAAATAATAATAAATGGGATTTTCTAATCAACTTAAAATAAGTTTCGTAAAATAGCAAGGAAAAATTGTACATATTTTCAAATTACTTTATTGTATAATTTTGTAATCATTCAAACAATTATTCAAGTTAAAGATGAGTTAAGATAATTTTGATTTATTTAATTTTATTAATTTGACTGTTTCCAATAGAAGATATTATATTTTTTACCAAATTAAGTTGTATTTTAATATTACTATTCAATTGTATAATAGAATCCCTCGAATAAAATTACATTTTCCCTTTAATATAGAAAGGTTTCTATGAATAGTTTCGTTAAGAATCTCCTAAATATTTTACCTTAAATATAAATTATTCGGTTGATAGAACATCTTTTAACATTACATCGTTCATATTCTATATTCTTAGATAGAAATTATTTTGTTGATCTCTGATAAGTTTGATAGAGATTTGCCCGAGAGAATATGCCTTTTTATTGGTTTTATTTTAAAACCCATGTAAATTTATAGTTATCATTTCAATTAATCTTTGATTGAAAATTAAATCAAAATCTATCCTTTTAGAGTTCACATGAAATAAACAAAACAAAAACATTTAACATTATTTACAATGCAAAGATACGAGGCTGCAATCGAATTACCTCCGCAATATCAATTGGAATTCGATGAATTTAAATCATCAATATAAAAATGATGATGAGAAAAATAAAGCGTACTAACTCTAAGGAATTAAAACTTGAATTATAAAGTTCAAATCACAAATTTAAATATGTATTAAATAAAACAATTCTGAATCAAGGACTCAAATATACTGCAATGCATTAAGTAAGTCAGTAGATTAAATTTACATAAAATAAATTTTATCTTTTATTAAACCACATATCATATTCATATTTTTGTTTTTATCCTCAAATGCGGTTTTAGAAAATAAATATATAGATATATAAAACTCAAAGATAAAAAAACAATATTATTTGTTACGGCTCAACAATTAAAATATATGATTGATATTTTACGAATAGACTCTCTGATCCTAATCATTAAACTCTTGTGATTGAAATTTTATTGAAATTAGGCAAAATTTTTATTAGTCATTTACACTTTAAATTTGTTTGAGGTAGGCTTAAGATAGATGACATTTGCATCATGTGATGTAATTTCATTTACGTAGTGTTTGAAAAAAATGTTATGATTTTGATTTCATTTTCCTATTTTCTAATAATTTAAGATCGCTAATTATTGAAAAATATTGTTAAATTTTCTTTAATTTATTTACGCACACAAATTTTGAATGTATTTCTTAATTGTATATTGTTCTTAATCAACTATAAAACGAATGATTTAAAAAAAAAAAAAGATTAAAAGGAATGAAAGTGAACTTTAAAATCATTATCGTTGTTAAAAATATGAATTAAAAAAGAAACTTTGAACAATACAAAAACAAAAACCATTCTTATTAAATTTGAATTAAATAAAGTTAAACTTTTTTATCATTTAATTTCACAAATTCAAATAATTTATTATACATTCATAAAGATATACTTTTTTATACACTCAATATAAATATAGACCTTTAATTTGTTAAGAATAATTAATTATTTGATTTCCAATCAATATTTTTATCTTTTTTTTTTTGCCGCATACGATTGAAGATAAAAAAAATGTTAATGTTCAGCTTTTGAAGGATTTTAAATCATCAGAAATGAATGTATATATGGAAGTTAAAATATAAAAGAAGGACTCTTGAAGGATTTTCATCAGAAAAATATTCTAATCTTTAGAGATTTTCAATCACCAGAAACTTATTTACTAAAGGAAAAACATACAGTTGAGTTATAATTTTAAAGAATTTTCTATTATTATTTATACGAACAAATTTAAAAATAAAGATATACACTTTAATTTGGTACAAATAAACAATCTTCTATATTAGATTTGAAAACTTCATCTTAAATTAAATTAAAAACTTTTCTTAATTTGGAAATTTATTTTATTTCTTAAAAATTATCCTAAACAAATACAAACAATTATTTTTCAATTTAAAACGATGAGGTATTGAATGAAAACCAATATGAATTTTTATATACATACAAAGAAAGTAAAAACCATTACAATCTGTGGGGATGGCACAACACATTTTAATTTGGGGTATGAGAAAAGAAAAAAGAAAGAAAAACAAACAAAAAATCAATTAAATTTCTACCTTTGAAAATATCTCTTGGCGTTTCTTGAACAATCGAAAATTCACCTATTGATTGTTGCTTATTTTTGCTATGATATGATATGATGCACTTTTTTTTTAAATTTAATTTTACCCCACAATTTTAATACTAAAAAATCAATTAATTTGATTTTATTGTTTTAAAAAATGTTTTGTGGAATTTTCACTACTTTAACTTATGGTTTTAAAAAAAAAAAGTCACTGTTTTTTTTTTTATTTTTAGAGAATAAAATAACCAACTAACCGCAATAAAAAAAAATCACTAATTATTATTTTTTTTTTTAATTATTTCAATACAAGAAAAGGATTAAAAATCAAAAACAACTATAAAAATTCAAATAATCACACTGTATATATTTTTGAATTTCAAATAAAAGCTCAATGATGACGACATAAATTCAGTAAATTTTTTTATTAAACTATATAAGCAATTTTAATCTTAATCTTAGTAAATATAAATAAAAAACAAGAATCTTTAAGAAATATATAAAGAAAAAGAATTTAATTTAATTTTTTGTTCAAAATATTATTATAAAAAAAATCTCACAAAGTCTAAAATCATTCGTTTATTTAGTTTTTTGATGAAGTCTTTTTTTTTTTTTTTTTGATAAAGTTTAATTTAAAAAGTAAATTAATTTAAAAGATGTTGATTAATTTCTTTTCTTTTTTTGCTACAAGTAATGCAAAATTGTAATAAAATTACTTTGAATTATTGCAATAATAAGTTTACAACATTTTTTTTTTATTTTACAACACTGGACTATTACAAGTATATTATATAAATGAAATGTGCCTTCTTTATATCAATTTTCTATCGTTTATTATCTGTCAATTGATGTATATTTAGAAATTTTATTTCGACATTGGTATATATATGGAAATATTTTTTTAAATTATCCGTTCGTATTTATTATGGTGTAATTACGAAAAAAAAAAATTTATATATACCAATATTTATATATAGGAAAAAGACGACGTCCTATTTCCTTCACAATTCACGTTATACTAAATTTTCATATATTCATTTAAAATATATTATTTTTTACATTGCTCCATATATATATACATTATATGTGTACTGTTTATGCAATTCTGTATATATATATAAAGGATTATTTTGATTTTTTTCGAAAAGCAATATATAATATCTGTGATGAAAATATATATTTTGCATTGCCTTTTTTTCAGTTTATCCTTTTCTATTCAGTTCAGATAGATAGATAGATAGATACTGACTGAATGACTGCGACTATGAATATTATATTGTAACTGCAAATTTTATATATATATATATAAATATAGATGTTGCCCTTATATGCAATTTTTATTGCTATATATGCATGTGATTGTTACTCGTCGTCGTCGTCGTCATAATCATCATCATCATGTTCGTAATCATCGTGTTTTGTGAATTGAACATATAACAATATGTATATAGTATACGAAAGGATATTTATATTATATATAGATTCAGTTTGAAATATGAAAATGTATATGTGTAATAAAATATATATAAGGTCCCTCAAAGTTGCAACAAAATAATAAATGAAAATAGCATTTTACTCAAAACTTTTTTTTTTATCTCTGTATATATATATAAATTTCCATAAAAAGTATATATAATAAATTAATGTGTATGTGTTTAAAATGACTTTATTTTTTGCATGTTATTTAGTTAATTCATTCATACATATCCTTGTATGTAATAAAAATGTGCAACAACACGCACACGTATACGGCAGAATTATTCATTTTTTTTCTTCGTCCTGTTTTTTCCCATCACATATCGCATTCACATAAATGATTGTCATATTTATATGCCTATGTGTGTTTTATATATATATATATATATATATTATATAGGCATATATACTCCCGCAAATATTTTTTTATATGCCCTTTGAGTATAAAAAATATTCATATTATTATTTTTTAAAACATTTTCTATATATATACCTATACCATGCAATGATGATATATAGTAAAATTCTCATGTAATTTATATATATTTTTTTCCTTATGTACATATATATATATAAAATAACCGAATGCGCTTTTTTCATATATGTATATACATACATCAGTGAATGTACAAAATATTCGTTAAAGAACCGAGAACGAATGACAACATCTGACTATTTGAATGTATATATATGTAGATGATGTATGTTTTTATAACATAAAATTGCACTCTATCTATATATAGAAAATTCTCTTTTATACAAATTATATATTTTGTGCGATTTTCCTCTGAAAATGTAAAGTAATTTCCATTGGTATATATGGAAATTTATTTTCTCATCGTCGCGGTATATTATTTTTGTATATAGAGAAAATCCTCATAATATATTTTATGTAAGTATATATAGTATACAAATTAAAAAAATCCGAATGAAATATACGAGAATGAATCCTATTTTTTTCACATTTTAAAAATATGTATTTAGGCATTTTTTTTTTGTATTCAATGCATGAATGAATGAATAAATACACATACAGAAATATCCTTATACATGTATCGTTTTATTTATTCCTATATATGTATACATATGAATGTAACTATAAATATCATTATTATTTGTTATGGGCGTCGCGACATTATACATATATCTAAATATAATAATTTACTTGAGAAAAACCATATCCATATCCTTTTGAATATTGTATTCAGATATAGGTATATACTCGCTCATGTGTATGTATATAGAATATAGTGAAGGATACAAAAGTCGCAACATATTGCTTTGATTTAAATTTGATATATTTATACATATATATTGTAATATATGGAAAACTGGTTGTTATTGTGGTGCGGACGTTATTCCTTTTTCAATTTTCAATTTTGAAAAATGTAATATTATTATTGTATGCGAAGTTTCTGTATATAAAATTACAATATGTAAAAAGTTGAATGGTTTTTTTATCTTATATAAAATATACTTATTATTATATTTATAGATTTTATAGATTTTATAGATGATTTAGAAATTTGAATGATTTTGTATTAGAAGTCGATAAGAAAATATTGTTTTTCTATATATGGTTTTAAAATTGTGTAATTTTCTTTGGGAATGGCAATTAAATTAACAAATGGATTAATAAATTGAGAGATTAATAGAATAAATTTGATACTTTCGGTAATGTTTTAATTTTCATTTATCTTAATGATGCGTTATCGAATTTCTGTAACTAATTCATTAAATAAATAGATAAATTTAACAGTCTCACTAAATGTTTTATATTTTCCTCACCTTTATTTTCCAGTTAATTTTCTCTCCTTTATGGATTGATAACAATTTCAATTAATCAACTCATTTAAAGATTTATGACCTGGCTTTCTTTCCGAGATTATTAATTTGGCTACTTTATATTTATTTGTTTTATTGAAGGTATTAGAGATTTGAATATTTACACGAATAAATGGCTCTATTATATATTGAAATTCTGTCTGTTACCAATTTTCCATAATAAACAATTCATTTAACTTTGGAAAAAATTTTCGAATAAATAACCTTTCAATATAACAAAAGATTTGAATTTTAATAAGAAATTTAAATAATTATTAATCAGATGTGATAATATCAAAATAAATTATATTTCTTGATTTGAATTGATCCAATCTTGAATTGAAATATTTAATTTATAACTGGATATAGGTCTCCTTATCAAACATCTGACATTATATATTCATGATATTGATTTTTTCCCTTTCGACAAAATTGCTCCTGAAATCCTTCAATACCATTATTAGTACTATTAGTTTACGATTTTCATAGTCATTTATCATTTAGATTCTTTTGCTTTAGTAATCGAAATCTTCTTTCTTTTAAATAAAATTAAATATTCAATTGGGAAAAATTCAATTTGTTTGGGATATGTCTATGTGAAAACTCTCAAACTTTATTTAGGAGTGGATTTTATGTTAAAAATCTGTGAATTTTGCATACAAAAATGAATGATGTTGAAATTGAAAACATATAGACTTGAGTATCTTTAGTTCAATTAGGGTATAATTAATTTTAAGTGAATTTTTTCGTATATTGAATCAAATCTCATGGATTTCGGGTTAATGAAAACAATAAAATTAATTATTATTTTATTAAACACTTTAAAAGAATTATTTTATTCAAGGAAATATCCGCATGATATAACTAATAAAATATTTAATCCCTTCATAGGAGTAAAAATATAATTCGCAGTTCAATTAAATAATTTAAACTTCAAAGACAACTATCCAACTTAATACGAATGTTTTGACTTAATACAACAGTATTCTATGTATATATATCTTTTGTAATATACACAATGATTTTGTTTTATAGATATATACTATAGCATAATAATAATAATAATATAATATATTTAAGTAAGATTTAAACAATACGATTATATATCTGTATATTTAATCCATAATATATACATATATAACATTATCAATGTCCATATCTATTATAGATATACCATATATAGAAATAGGTCATTTATATATAAAATAATACAAATAAATAATCATATGTGTGTATCAATATTATTCTGTATGTATGAATGATGAATTGATACATTCATACATTATATTATATGTATATTGTATATAGTCATGTGTTTATGTCACCAATAAATTGGATGTTGATTTGTTTGTAATATACAAAAGGCGTTAAATTAGATTTAAACATATATGTATATTATATTATGTATAAGTTATGTTATGTTGAATATTTATGCAATATAAATAATTATATATAGTATATATTGTATATTGAAATACAAATATAGACGAATGTATGAATAAAATCAGAATATATACATCTCGAAATAATGATTTATTTTCGATAATCTATACATATCTATAAATGTATATGTACAATATAAGAAGAAATACATAGTGATATTATAAATAAATATGTCTCATTTGATAAAAATTGACAAATGAATTTGCTGTGTAACAAATTGCGATTTATTTTTTATTTTTTTTTTTCAATCAAAATATAATTTATAATCTGTTGAATGAATGAATCTATTGTATATTCAAGATAACTCATTTTATTATTATATACTATATAGATATGCGGTTTAATAAAATGAAATGTTTTATTTATCATCTCTTCGTTATAAACAATTTTTCAAGTTTAAAAATTTTGTTAAGAATTTGTCTAAAAAGAATCAAATTTGAATAATACAAAGTAAAACTTAAAAATGTCTTAATAGTTTGACTGCGTCGTAAACAAGGCAAAATACAAATTTTTACAAATTGAATTAAATTAATAAAAACTCTATATATATAGAAATCTAATAAATATCTAAACTAATAAATCAAAGGAATTTGAAATAATTCATAATGATTTTGAAATTCTACCAAGTCACAATATTAAAAAAATTGGATTAATATCATTCAAACTTTGAAATTCATTAAAATGTTTCTGTATTTACCAATAGAATTAATTGGGGAATTAAAGAAAATTCAGTCTGTCACAAAAAAAGATTTATAATCGATATTAAATAATCCTGACAGCGTATAGTCAGGATATGTCATTGATTTGTCATTGAAATGGAAATATTGAGATATGTTATAGAGCATGTCTTTTTTCCCAGCTCTTACCCTTGCAAATTTTCCAATTTTTCCCATTGGTTTTTTTTTTGATATTTTTAAAGAAAAGTTATATTTAATAATTGAAATTTTTGAAATACACAAATTCCCATTGAGACCCCAAAGAATTATTCGAGATAAACCGTACTGATTGAAACCGATTCACTTGATAGTTTGTATCTCGAAATTTGATAAAAAAAATAGAAACATTTTTATATAGGGATCTTTTTTTTTCTGTGTCCGTCCATTGACATACAAATCCAAAAGTGATTTTATTGTGACAACTTATTTTTTAATATGTAGTTGATTGGTGATGGATTTAATTTCCTAACTTATTTTCCGCCTTTGTATAAACATTTCCTTTCCGTTCCAGTTATTTATCAAACTTTCTATCTTTGTTTAATTTTCTCCATTATCTAAAATTACGCAGCGCATGATTTAGATAATTTAAACGTTTTAATATACATCAAAGTTATAAGATTATTATAGAAGGATTTAAACCTCATTTATGGGTGAAATATTTCTATATTTACATGTAAAGGTTTATTCTTAATATATTACCTCTGTATATCGCTGATATTCTATAAATAAATTTTATTCATTACAAAATATAGTATGATGAATGGTATATATAATACAAAAAATCAAATTAATTTTTTCTTTAAAAAATCAATACTGTAATTGGAATATTGAATATTTTTTTAAATCGGTATTCTGATTTACAAAAGGTAACGAAAATAAAATCAAATTCTATAAAATAATATATATCAAATAAGCACTTTATATATATTCTACTTTTAATATAATTGTTTTTTATTTGTTATTCTTTAGTGTTATTTTTTTTTTCTTTTTTGTTAGGACAAAATCAATCAATATATATATAACATAAAAGATATTGTAAAATTAAATTATATATATATATAGATATATAAATTGTCGTTTATATAAATAAACAATTACATACAATTATATAATGGAATGAAAAGAAAATACATTGCATTACAATATACATACATATATATATGGAATATCTGCCTATCTATATACATTACGAGTTAGCTAAAAGCATAAAGTATATACACTGAATATAGATGGAATATAATATATCTATATGTAGAATATATATATACATGAAAATCTGATCTGTGAGATAGAATATTATAATAATGGAAAAAAACGCGATGATGGTAAAAAAAAGAAGAAAAATACAAAACATCAAAGTAAAATGCAAACAAATTATTTTTCAATTATTATTCATTCATGAGAAAATCATGATTTTGCTTATTTTTTTTTTTCTTTTTTTTTTGTATAGATTCTATACACATTATGATGATGTTATATTAATGAACATTTTCATATATAGTATGTATGTATGCAATGCATAGAAAATGTTTCATGTACACGTGATTTTACATCAATTTTTTTCTTTTTTACCTTGAATATGATTCTTTTTTTTTTTACAAGATAGAATACTTTGAATTTTTAATATATACTTTGTTAATTTTTTTTTATTAAATGTACCATAGAATTTTCTTCATCATTTTATTCAAACACTTAATGTGTTGTGTTATATTTTTTATTTTCAAAGGTATTATTATTTTTATAATAATAAAGTGGATGAAGAAGAAAAAAAAATTATTCATATATAGGCATAAAATATAAAAAAAATAGAAATCAGGTGATTGAAATCAATCGAGTAAAATATATATATTTATTCTATAATTAGAAATGAATATATAATATATATAGAATATTTTGTGTGATTATTATTTTGAAAAATTGTTATTTGTCATACAAAATTGATTATTATAATTTAGTTTAGTATTTAGCAGAGTTTGTAAATAAATTAATAGTAAAGGTGATATTAAATGTGTTTGTTTATATAGCAATTATATAGTTTATTAAAAGTATATAATGAATTAAATGAATTATTTGTATATATTTAGAAGATAAATAAATTGAGATTTTATAATGGGAAATTCTGAAATATAGTAATTGTCTTGTATGCAATGGTAAAAGATTGACGGGTGACGGGAAAATAAGATTAAGATACGTACAAGTATTTAAAGTGGATACTCATCAGTTAGTTAACGTTGATCCTTAACGAGGATCATGAAACGAACGAGGATCAGTAAATTGTAAAAAAATTTAACTAGATTAATTTTGCTTTTATATCTACAAAAAATCGTAATCAAAATCCGGTTTAATGACAAAGTTTAACTTGTTTAGTATATATTACATGATTTAGTACGAACAAAATCATCATTTGTTAAGCAATTAAAAGAAAATTAATAATAATAATTACTCATTAATTGCATTCGACTGTATAACGGGAGATGAATCAATTCTAAACGAATACAATTTACACAGTCGTGTATCAACGTCATGTTTTTTTCTTTCTTGTAATCAAATAATCAATAATTTTTCTAAATGTACTACTCTATACATTGTAGACATTAATAAAAAAATTATGAGAAAGTTACAATTGAAGGAGTGAATAATTCCAAGGAAAAATTATTGGAATGAGGAATACAAAAACACCGAATGAATGCAAAAATTTAGTAAATACAACGTCTAAGAGAATGGATGCTATTATATGTGCCAAAGGAGGAGGTGTTACAAAGGAGATTAGTAGTGTATAATATAAGTGCCCGATATTATAATGGTCAAATTTTTTTTTGTTAAATTGAATCTATAACTAATTGAATTTCTAAACGAAACAAATCTCTAAACTCTACTACTATTCTAAACTAAACTAAACGAATCCATAATTAATTGAATTTAAAAATGGTTTTTTTCTGTCTGCGCAATTATTTAACTATAACCGCATCATTTTATGAAATAAAATTAGAAGGACTAAAAAAAAATTATGGTTTAAAGTCCTTTCTTGGCATCTCAAAATCGAGCATACGAATATAATATAGCAGGTGTCCGATATAATATTGGTTAAAGTAGTAGATAAACAAAGTATAATTTTTTCTCCTATACAAATTATCTGAAATTAAATTGAAATGCTGTGGAATTTTATGGATTAGTAAATCAATTAAAGTACAAATAATATAAATAATATATAGATTACGATACAATTTTCCGAATAATAACAATTTATAAATACTACGAAATACAATTATAATGTGTTTTTATATATAAAATATCAATATCATTTACATATATACAACAGAATAATATATATAATGAATCGATTTAATTTTACAATTAATATATTCATATTATTCGTTATAATTTGTATATATAAATTATTTCACATATGTGATTTGTATATTTGCTGAACTAAATTGCAGGCAGGCATATATTCTGTATGTATATAAATATTGTTTGATAAATTTAAATAAATTTCTTATTTTAAAATGTATATATATGGTAAAAAAATTTCCAAGAAATTTCATTAAAATATATATAGGAATAAATTATATAAAATTATAATATATATATAGGGTTTTCAGTTCAAATTCAACCTATATATTACAAAGTTCGATCACATTTAACTTTTTGCATGTTAAATACAACCTTTTTACAAACCAAATTAACAGACATTGGAAAGGTTAACGTAATAATGATTATAATCTGTCGATATATAAGTTTTTCAACCGATCGTTGAATAACGTCAACAAAATCATATAAATATTGGCAGGTTCAGATAGCAAATTCCTAACATCGAGCATTTTGACTCGAAAAAACTTTTTCCATTTGCTTTAATTGATTAAAAAAAAGTTAAATTTGATATGCAAACGGGGTTGAATTATTAAAATGGAAAAATTTGTATTTGATATGTAAAAAGTTTCATTTGTTATGTAATAGATTTTTATTTGATATAAAGTTAAAGGATTAATTTAAAGTGAAAACCCTATATATGTATATATACAATAAAATCTATGACAAACACAAGTCCGCAAAATCTGTCATAATTAAATAATTGGGTTATGATAAAATAATCTTAATGATATAATAAAATCATAAGATGTTCTATAAATATATATACGATATATACATGTTATGATGATTTTAGCATCTTTTTTTTTTTTTCTAAACATAGAAACTATCTAGAGGTAATGATGAACAGAACATATATAGTATATATATTAAGAAAAAAAAATAGAAATAACATCAAACAAATAAACAATGTCGATATATGTATGGTAATGCGATTATATATTATATATAAATTATGTATACATGTGTGTGATTTTGTTGGTTTTTGTGCATGCATTTGCATATAACTATATAAGATTAAGAAATTATTCTTGTTCAACAACGACGATATCAAATTTTCAAAATAAATATCTAACCAATATAGTATTATATATATATGTTATATATAAATGTTAAATAAGAAAATGTCATACATATTGAGTAAGAGATAATAATTTTCAAGTTATTTATATTATTGGTGTATCATCAAATATTTGCATAATAATAATATAATATAAATATGCATTTATTTATCTAGATATGTATATAAATTTCAGTTCCATCAATATACATATCTATAGATTCTATTTACTTATTTATAAACTATTTATTTATATATATATACATATATTTCATATTGGATGTGTAAAGAAATCCATCTATATTATATGATTATATGTATATTTTATATTGATATATACACATTCATTCTTAATATCATATATATCGTCAGATATGTTCATTACAATCAATTTGCAAGCAAATTTTAGAATTTGCAAATGAAATACAATGATTTTGTCTATTGCATAACTTTATACAATATACATATATATATAGAGAAATTGAACATTATATATATATATATATATATATATGGATTTCAAATTTATATATAATGTATGTATCTGTGATACAGTACTCATTTTGTATATATACCATATATATTATTATCATTATTTAAATGAACAACACTAAATATGTGTATATTATATGTATATTGTATATACATATATTTTGTGTATGGACAACAATATATCGAGTTGATTACAACTGGAAAATAATCGAATTTTGTTTTTGCATATACTATATATAAAACAATTTTTGTATGTATCTCATGCATAATATACAAGTTGATCCTCTCTGTCTCAAAAATTACCAGACATTTCAAAAGTAAATCTAAAAATCGGTTTTGCTGTTTTGATGATTTTTCCAAAACAAATAAAATTATAGTTTTATTGATTGCAATAAGATCGTGATTTCGAATTCATCGAATACATTTCATTTTTTTACACTTTGTCAAATTAAGAAAGAAATAAATCCGAATCACTTAAAAAATCTTTGTTTTTAGTGGATTAGTTTTAAAAAAGATCTTTAAGAAAATCGTTTGCAACTGATGATGGCTGCAATTTGTACCCGATGATGATCATTAGCAATAGATATCAACCGAAGTTTTTACACATCATTATTATAGTCAAGATAAAGGCAGATAAGATGAAGAAATCAAAATGTTATTATGCTCTCAAATAATATGAATAAGAAACGATTATTTAACTACTTTTGTTTAACTACTTGAAATGAATAATTTGTAAATAGTTTCATTGGAATTTTGAAAAGATTAAACAAATAACCATATAGAGTTACTTTTTGACCACTCAAGACGTACCTTTTAGTTGAAATTTCCTTCTTTTGTGTATGCTGTTTTCTAGTCAGAACTTTTGTGGTTTCACAAGAAACACAAGTGGTTTCACTAGACGTTACTAAGGCTTTTGATAGAGTATATGGCATAATGCATTAATGCCATTCATTTGGATTAGGGGACATATTCTGTAAATGGGTTGGGAACTTTTTAGCTAATAGGCATATTAAGGTTGTACTATTGGATGGAATTAGTTCCAAACTTTATCCGGTTTATTCTGGGGTAATGCTCAGGGTTGTGCTCTATCGTCCACTCTCTTTTTGAATTTTTATTAATGATCTTTTATCGATAACAGAAAATCCATTGCACTGTTATACAGACGATAACAGTACATAACATTCTTTGTATGAACTACCTCGTAATCATAATGCGAATCAAATAATTCACTCACGCCATAGAAGATGATTTCTTCAATTAACAAACATTTAGATTCAATATCCAATTGGGGAAGGATAAACTTAGTAGAATTTAATCCATTTAAAACAAAGGCATGTTTGTTCTCGCAAACAAAAGATCCATAAATGTTGACCCAATAATAACGCATATAATACGCATATAATATTTCATCTTATCTAAAAACTAATCCACCTAAAGTGCAAATTGGACAATTGTTTGAAAACATATTTGAGTGATTTTTTCTTACTTCGTTTTAGTGCAAGTTTTTTTTTTATCTCATATGTTTGCTTTATTTTCAAAACTTCAAAAATTAATCTACATATTATAATAGATTTACCACCCAAAATCACTTAAATGCGTATTCAATGCATCTTAGGTTCATCACCTGATTAAGTGATTTCGTTACGGGCAATAGAATTCCGAGGTTTTACGGGCGCTAAACCCATTCTGTCGTAGTAACTAACAAAAATGATATCACTATAGTTTTTAGAATCGATGTGTCTTTTTTGAAACAACCACAATATTTCAAATATATAATTTTCATATTTATGAGAAAATTTTCCACAAGTCTGGAAAATTTTGTGATATACGTTTTATATTTCATGCAAAATTGTATGACTATAGTTTCCTCTATATGTACATACATATCTATCTATCTATATATAGATATACTAATATACATGCCGCAATATAAATAAATTTTGACCGAAATGAAGTAAATTTGAAAATCAAATTAACCGTACGTGCACTTTTATATACCTGTGTATAGTGTGTATGTATATATCATTAATTGTAGAGAAATTGTTAGAAATATATTTTTATTTTTGTATTTTTTTTTTTTTTTGTATTTATACAATATTATAATTTGCCTACCTGTTCAATATACTATGTATGCATAAAAGCAGCATCACACACAGTTATATAATAGTATTATTTTGTATCATATATATATATAGAGATAGATATACCATACAAATAAATAAATGTATAATGAAATTCATTCAGATAGACCACAGTGAAATTTTAGTGGAATATTTTATGTTAATTTATTTATATATATATATATATATATAGAGTTTTATATATATACTGTCATGTTTTATATTATATGATTATATACACTTTGTACTTGGAAACAAACATATTGAATTGAAAAAAAAAAAAAATTAACTACACGCATTTATTTATAGATATTATTTTATATATATGTAATGTAAATTATGAATTATGTATATATGATGTCGGTAAATATATAGACCCATTTATTTATATTGTATAAATATGCTTGCATGAAAATTTATTTTACCACAAATTTGTTAATTATTCTTATTTATAAATTGTACGTACACGAGTATTATATAAATAAAATTATAATTTAATGATTTATGTAATTTTGTATATATTTTCTATATATATATAATGAAATGAAACTCTTTTGACAACGACGACGACGACGACGAAATCAATTAATCCATGCGTATAATATAATATTCATTTTCAATTACTTTTTTTTTTTGTAATACTGCACTTTTGCTTTTGCTGCTAAATCTATATTCATATAGATTTTGTATGTTAACTTTAATC
The DNA here is from genome assembly GCA_958336335.1 of Dilophus febrilis. Lineage (NCBI taxonomy): Eukaryota > Metazoa > Arthropoda > Insecta > Diptera > Bibionidae > Dilophus > Dilophus febrilis. The sequence goes on along the minus strand of OY284468.1, from coordinate 3,581,749 downwards.
AATTCAGTATTTGCATTTGTAATTTATTATAATTGCGATATATTCAAATATAATTTTGAATTTACATTATTTACATGTATATAAGTTTCGTATATAATTTCAATTTTCAATTCAATAATGTGTATATGTAACATATATATAAGAAAGATATATGATATTATAATGTTTTAAATATATAATTACAAATTATTTAATTAGGTTTAATTATATGTATTTATTTATACATTTAGATTTAGAGTAGGTATAGTTATATCAATTTTGTGTGTATATTTATTTATTCAATATAGTTTTGCCATTTATAAATGAATAAATTATAATCGCAGTTGAATGGTAATTTATAAATTGAAATGTATAAGTTAGTTATATGGTTTGAAGAATATTGCTTCATATTAACTTAAAGTAATTTCTTTTCAGGGGTTTTTCACATTTATTATTATGGAAAAAAAAACTAAATAAAGGATAATTACTGATTATTGATCTATGTAAGATGATAGAATTACTTGTTTTGTCAAATAATTTATTTATATAGGTTTTACAGAGTATTAAAGAACTTTTTCAACAAAAAAATCTATACACATAAGATATCTTAATAAAAAAAAATGATGTTGATTTCAGTATTTAAATCAACAGAACTATACTACTCTAACCACTATTATATCGGACAACTGCTATTTTAGTTAAAAAGAACCATACAGTCCCGATTTAAGTCCAAGAGAATCATTGTGGGCATTAATAAAACAAATTTAAAAAATTATCTGAAAGTTACAATTGTAGGAGTGAAGAATTCCAAGGAAAAAACCATTGAAATGTGGAATACAAAAGTACCGGATGAATGTAAAAAGTTAGTAAATACAACGTCTAAGAGAATGTATGCTGTCATATAGGCCAAAGGAGGAGGTGTTACAAAGGAGATTAGTGGCGTTTAATTTAAGTGTCCGATATTATAATGGTCAAATTTTTTTTTTGTTAAATTGAATCATTTTGAAATAAATTCCATAACTAATTGAATTTAAAAGTTTTTTTACTTCTGTCTGCCCGCAATTATTTGACTAAAACCATCATTTTATGAAATAAAATTTGAAGGATTAAAAAATTATGATTCAAAGTCCTTTTTTGTCATCATCAAAATCGAGCATACGAATAAAATAGCAGGTGTCCGATATCGTAGTGGTTAGAGTAGTATACGGATTAAAAATGACAGCGAAAATTATAAAATCAAATTATTAATTATCTGGAAATTTAAAGATGAATCTTTTCAATACATAAATTATTTTATTCCCCCATAACTTTGTGAATTTTTATATTTTGCTAAATATTTGTATATATAATTATCAATAATTAAAACATTAGCCGTTTGCATATGAAAATATAAAGTCAACCCGAGTTTTTTTTTTTACGAATTCTTTCATCATTCTGTATGTTTATATATCCGCATCATATATGCACTACTGCAAAGCATAGAAATATATTTTAATGTACCAATATGTATAAATTCATTCTTGAAAGTTTTGCATTTGATTGTTAAAAGCAATTACATTATATACAAATGGAATAAAAATAAAAAAAAAAAAACTACTACTGCCTTTTCTGTTCTTAAATTTACCATTTCAAAAACTCTAAATATGTATTGCCTTAAAATGTAAGTATAAATTAACGTTTGTTAAATAAATTGTATATACTACTGCATTAAATACACCGCATTTCATCATATAACTTCGACATTCATTGAAAAACAAAATTCAAATAATAATAATAGTATTTGCATATGCATAATAATTTCAAAAGTGTAATATATATTTTAGATGTATTCAAAAAAGGAAAAAAAAACATTAAGCTATGGTCCAGTATATTTATTTTATGTATGATGATGCAAAAACAAAAAAAAAACAAAAATTAAAAGATTGTTAAGTGAGTGAAATGTTTTTTTTGTTTGTTATTTGCATGTAAATCTAAAATTATGTATACAAGCAAAGCAAGCAAAACAAAAATTCATATACTTTGAATGACGACGAAAAAGAAAATTTATAAATAAAAACAAATATTAAATATATTATTTTGCTATTTTTTAAAGAAATGTTTTGTTTTACAACTTTTTTCTTGTTTTAAAAATGCATAAAAATAAAATGAGAGTACCTTTCTTTCTTTTTATGTGAAGAATATGAATTAAAAAATTATTTTGTAAAATAATAGAAAAAAATATAAAAAGTAGAATTATTATTATTTTTATTAATAATAATAATGTTTTTTTCTCTATAATATTTTTAATAACAAATATTTTTTTTTTGGGATAAATATACAAATCCTTTTCAAATTAACTATATACCATATAAATAAATGTATAAAGAGTTTTAGCTCAATGATTTGGAAAAACACACACACACACACAATGACCATCATCCATATAAACTTACATCTATATAAATAATCAGGGAGAAACAGAAAAAAAACAGAAAAAACAAAGAATCAAACAATAAAAAATATATAAATATGTAAAACTTAAAACAATACCTCAATCCATAAACAATGTGTGTTTATTATTTAAATTTTACATATAATATGTTATATATTCTTAAATATATATACAAATTCCTATTGCAGATTCTATTGTATTCTTTTTTTTTCACTCCATTATCCTTCTTTAAACAATATATTCTATATCCTTGTTTATTAATACACTCAATATATATATTTATATAAATATATAATCTGTATATATTAAATTGTATATATATACGTGCCGTGTACAATCAAAAGGATGTAAAATCTGCATTAACACACATACAGGACAGCTTTGTATGTTTGTGCATAGGTAAATTTAATTAATTAAAAATAATTATATTAAAATTATGTATTTTTTAATATAGGCTTTATTATATATAATATATATAATGTATTTAATTATCAAAAAATATTATTCATTTAATTTATTGCATATTGCGGTGCGTTGCCTCTGTTGTTGATGCTATTTGATTTTTATTTTTTCATATAAAAGCTAAAACTTTCATAAGCACTTTTCATCTATGAATTTTTAAGCATAAATGCGGGATTCAAAAATTCAATATAAGAAATTAACGATTTTAATATAGAAATTAATAGCACATTTCATTTGGATACTTTTTTCTATATATCAAATTATTATAATATTATCCTTGTTGCGGAATCCTTAAGAGATTTATTAAGTGAATGATTTTAATGGTTTCTATATGAATCTTTATAGTTTTTCTATTATTGCTATCGTTCGTTATGAAAAAAAAAATTACAGTCAAAAGGATTTTCCATTATCCGGATGTAGAAATTTAGATGATATTTTAAATTGACCAGAAAATTGATATAAAAAATGCAATTCTATTGTATTTTGACCATAGAAATCATGATAGGAAAGTGTCCAGATTATACAATACAAAACCATAAAGTCATAAAAAACATAAAAACAAGCAGATTAAAAAAAATACCTGGATTCACGGATTCTTATTACGGATAAATCACGTTAATTCTAATTGTATCTTAGAAAAATAATGTATTTATTATTATTTTATTTTTAAATATTTACAATTTTATTGCCTAATTAATTGTCTAAAACATTCGAAATTTGATTATAGAAAAAGTTTAATTTAATTTTTAATTTATATCCATAAAGAATTCGTTCCAACTGGTCAAACAGTCAGTGGCGCATATTATATCGAAGATTTGAAGCGTTTGATGGGCAGGATTCGTGGTATTCGACCTGAATCTCGTGAATCAGATAGTTGGTGTTTGTTACGACACGATAATGGACCAAGTCACACTTCACTTATTGTTCGTCAGTTTTTGGTTCGAAATCAAGTCTGTGTGTTAAATCATCCACCGTATTCACCTAATTTAGCACCATGTGACTTCTCCTTGTTTCCAAAACTTAAAATGAAATTGAAAGGATATTTTTTTGAGGATGTTCAAACCAATTAAATAGCATCTACACGCGCTCTATAGGCAATACCACAAAATTAGCTGGAACACGCATTTAAATCATTATTAAATCGTTGTAACAGTTGTATTGAATTAGGAGGAGAATATTTTGAATAAATAAAAGAAAAAAAATTCAAAAATCGTGTTTTTAATGTATTTCCTAGGACCACTCTGGAATATTAATTGTCACACTGTGTACAAACATCAATAAAATGAATTCTAGTTTACTATAAATGTGTTTACATTGTTTTCATAACATCTTCAATTAAAACGGTAGGTGACCTGACATGTTATTAATTCTAATTTATTATCGGATAATCTTAAAACATTTACATAGGGAAATTCTCTTCTTTATAATGAATCCAGACGACACCCTAATTATAATCAATCTGTAATTTAATATATAGAATATTGTATTGTAGAGAATAGAAAAATGCCGAAAGTATTTTAGAAGATTGGAAAAACGGGCAGAATTACAATTATTATAAAACTTCAAATTAACTAGTAGTATATTATTTGTATGCGTCTAAAAATCCATTGTATTTCATTAAATTGATTCTGATTTGTGTAGAAAAAAAACTGACAAAACTAAGCAAATAAAAATCATTTTATTGGTTCCTCCTTTAGGCTTTAACTTTAACTCCTATATCCTTTTCATTTTAAACAGCAAATTAAAAACGTTCTAATATTAACCTATATAAAAAATAGTCTAAATATCAAATATGCAATAGGAAGGCGAAATATGGATGTGCAAACATTTGATAATCTTTTACAATCGATTTCAGTTGCAATTTTTATAATGTCTTTCCTATTTTTTTTATCTAATATAGAATGCATTTAATTTCTTTCGGGAATTGGATTCCCACTTTCCCAGCAGTGAGCAGTCTATATAAAAATTAATTTGATATAAATTTTCAGAACGTTCTAATCTATTTATATAATTTATTTTTTAACATAAATGTTAATCTTATATATTAGTTGACCTAATTCTATTTCAAGATCGGATTATTTTATTTTGTTTATTTGTATATATCCAAACATCATATATATAAAATATAACATAATAGTTATTCATATATAATTCTATATATATAATCAAGCAAGCAACATTATTACAATCGATTGAATTTTATTATTATTATTATTATTATTTAACAACTAATGATGTATGTAAAATGCCAACATTAGTTTTTAATAAGCACTATGGCTGCTAGGGCCTTTGGCTTTTACCGGAATTAGAAATCATTAATATTATAATTATTAATGTAATTTTAATAATGATGATGAGTATTTGTTATATACTTTCATATATAATTGCGAATATGTGTGTGTAGTAGACTTTGTAAATCTTTGGCTGCGTCCGACACAATATACCAAAGATATTCATTAATTTGATCCCAATGAATAAATGGTGACTTAGTTCATGAATTCAAATCATAAAAAGCACAGAAAAAATTTTCCGGCCAGGATTTGAACTCGTGACCACCCGCAATTGGGTTGGATGCTTTATCAACGGCACCACCAAGTCGTCACCGATTGAATTTTAATTTGAATTCAATCTATAATAAATTAATGCAATATTAAATATATGTATAATAGTAAAAAAAAAAAAAAAAACAAATTCCAATTACTATTTACATGGATATTTTTTCTCTCTACTTTATACATATATACTATATATATGACTATCTATAAAATGCAGTATATATATAATATATATACATATATATATGAAACGCAATGAAATAAAATAATGGAAAATTGTGGTGAATGCTGCAGTATATATATATATATATATAAAGCGAATGAAGTGAATGAATATTATCATCATTATATATATATAATATATACTTTGTGTGATACAATTTTACTTTAGACGCAAATATACATCAGAACAGTGTGTCTGAAAGTACTGCGAACCGTTTAATGTATAGAATTCTATAGGAGGTTTTCTTGTAAATTAATTGAAAATTTGTCATTAATCTTTTATAATAAGTCATTGAAAATTTCATTTGTTCTAAAATAAAAAAATAAATTTTTCGCTATACAACCAACAATCTGGTTTTAGCGTCCAACAACAGCCTTCATCTGTTGTTAGTTACTTAATTTGTGCCATTTACGGTGTCGGTAATTAGCCGTACGACCAACCGCAAACGTCTCTAGTTTATTTAAATTTTATTTACAAAAATATTGAATTGGAGCAGTACATTTACCAATCAATGGTTAAATGATAATTTTTAATGGTTGTATTTAAATCATAGGATTTATGAGTAAATATATAATTGAACTCATGATCATGTGATACATTTTTTTTTTGATTTTGGCTATCTTTTCTATAGTGTTGAATATTAAATATTGGGGCAAACAATTCAAGATGGACAAATTCAATTTAAAATCACGATTATATACAAATCAGAATTATTGAAATGTTAGTAATAATGTTTGACAAATATAAGAAATATAAGAAGAGATTCAACATTATATTACCACTATCTATAGAGTGGAAATGAGGTTAATTAATTTGAAAGCTGGTGGAAATATACAAAAGTCACGTAAAATCATTTAATTTTATCCTTCATTTATTAATTCATTACAATTTGCCCATTTACATTAAACACAAAATTTCAAATATTAAACCAGTACTTTGAGAGACACTGTTTATAATAGATGCAAGAATATCTATATATCCATAAATATATTTCAAATATTTATATAGTAAACCATCTGATAAATGAACCAATCATTAAGTAACTTATATACATATAAAATCTACTTGCAGCATCCTTGCATTCCCTTAGATATGTATATATTTTATATATATTATACTTGCATATACACACATTTTGAGACAAATTTACTATTTTTCCTATTAAAATAGTTGTTCATGTGGAAAAAGAGATTTTCTGTTTTTTTTTCTTTTTTCCTTTTTACATCATATAGAAGTAGAAGAGGATATTATTTATTATTATATATATCAACATTGCTGCTGTAAATGTATATATAAACAAACTATAATATGAAAAACTAAATATCAGTATATAATATTATATGAAATGAATGAATAAATTTTTTTTTTGTATAACTATATACGATACGATTGTTTCTATATATATATTTATATATATATATATAATGAATTTCATAAAACAAATACGATATGAAGTGAAAAACGAATGCAATTATTTATATTGCTGCGGTGACCATATAAAAATTACAATAAACTTTTATAATAACTTAATAACTATATATATAATTTTTCCATGAAATACTATCATACTATACTATATATAGTAAATATTAAAAATATAAAAGTATTTAAAAAAATAAAGGACATTTCATTTTTATTAAAAATTTTATAGAGTTTACAATAGAAAAAAAAAACTTTACATTTAATTTCATATATAATATAAATTATTTCTATAAATATAGTAAATGACTGTGTTACATAATTACAAATTACTGGAAAATGAAAAAGAAAAACCCACAGAAATGTCTCCTTTTTTTTTCCTTAAAGAAAATTCTCATTACTTTAAAGATTTTTTTTTTTAATTTAAATTAAACCTATATTATTATGAATGTATTCAACATATATATAGAAAACGTTTTGTGTAATATATAGTAAGAAAAATAAAAAAAAAATAATAAAATCTCGCCTCACAAAACACATATTGATGATGATGTGTGTGTGTGTGTGGTTCGTTTGTTAGTAAACTATATAACTGGCAAATTTATTTCATATCTAAATACTTAAAATTGGAAATATTTTAATAGTCTATACTCAAAATATTCACGTATTGTTTTTGGAATTTTTATATATCGATCTGCACACGATGATCCATAAAAGAAAAGTAATCGTAGTCATATACGGATGCCGTTTGTTGTATTCTAATCCGAAAGTTATTCTATTACAGTTTTTTTAATTTATATACTCAGACCTTTTAATTCCAAACTGTGACCGTTGGAATATTAATAATTATTGAAGGTAATCAAAACAAAACAGAACGAAATTGATTCAGTTTTTGAAATACAAAGAAATATATTGCGAATGTGAGTGAATATGACAACTTTTTCATGACTTGTATTCGATTGTACTTGGTATAAGTTGAAAACAGTCAGAGTTTGAGACATTTTGATAAAAGGTAAACAATTATAGTATTTATAACCCTTTGAAAATTCCACTATTTGATTTCAAAAATTTAACGAAAAAAAAAGTATTGGGATATCTATATACTGATTGGCTTTACAATTACATAATTAGATTTAACTCCATTGGAATAATTTCAACATTTCAACAGAATTCAACATACATATACGAAATAACCGCATTGGTTCAATATGGGTGATTGTTGATCGATCGATGATGATTTTTTAGACCACCTTGTTGTATAGATAATATATACATTTATTATTTATAATACATAGAATACTTTACATTCATGTGGCATTTAATTTTACTGATTTTATCGCAGTGCTATATTTTATTTTCAGAAATAAAAAATTGTTTATCTACAGTGAATTCACTATATTTTATTTTTTTTTTTATACTTTACATATTTCAATATTATGTCCTTTGGAAATTGATTGGGAAAACCGTTTAAAATATGTATGTTATCGAAGGAATTTCTTGATAAAAAGCATTCTTAAAGGTTTATTACATAAGCCTTTCTGATGTTTTACTTTGATTGCTTTCAATATGTATATAATTTTTGGTGAAAGAAATAAGTCCACTTTAATTTTATTATTTGTAAAATCGAAAATCTTTCCGTGTTGAAATTCAATGATATTATTCATTACGTATTTGTAGTTGGAAAAGTAAGACATTTTTTACAACTGTAATACTAAATGAATGGATTTATATTGGCAATTCAAAATTACCAAACAAATTCTACCTATAGATAGACGATGACCAACGCATTTACTTATACATTCGTATACAAGAAAATCTTCTGTATATTTTTCACTATATATAGGATACAATAAAAATTTCTAATATAAGGACTTTTTAAAAAAAAAAAGGAAAAAAAGTGTAAATACTTTGTGTACAAACGTCGATGTTGTGTGCGCTTCTTGCACGTGACTTTAAATATATTGTTTTTTTTTTGCGGTTTGACTTGGTTTTTTTTTTTGGTTGTAATAAGACATTTAACCACTTTGTGAGTGATTTTATATTATTTAGAATCAATATTTAGGGTGATTTACAAAAAAAAAAAGTTATTTATTTTTATAGATTTTTTGTTAATCAAAATTTAAAAAGATTTGATTTTTCTTTTAGAAAATATTTTAATGTAAAAAAAGTCTTAATTTTATTGACCATTCTTCGTTCATGGTTTTTTGATCCATTCTTGATTATAAATTATTATATCAAAACGAAAGGGTTAAATTGTATTATAAATCACCTATACAAAATATCAACATTTATGGGTGATTCGCATATTGTATACAGATTTACAATAATATTGTTATGGAATAATATTCCTATATATAGAATAGATCGATGAAAGAATTGATTTCTGTATGGAGAAAACACAATATTTTTAAACCTTTTTTTCTTGCCTTAGTTTAATATAATAATAATAATTTTTTTATCTATTTTACTTTAAATTTTCCTGGAATTTAAAACGTTCACATTAAATGTAATATTAAATATACAAATATACAGATGAAATATATTTTATGGGCTTTTGGATATTTTTTTCTAAATTAAAAAAAAAATAAATGAAATATTCAGAGTACTGCATCCCCATACTTTAATGTAATTTTATATTGATTATTTTTATTTACAATAATATATATATTATTTATGTCTTGAAATTCATGAAGAAGAAATTCTAATGTTGCAAAATTTATTTACTTAATTATTTATCTTTTATAAAATAAATATCCTCTTTTTTTTTTTTGGTTCATGTTCAATTGTAAATATCCTTGTATTTGTTTTTATATGTAAACAATTTTTTGTTTTGTGGTTTGTAAATGGTTTTTTTTTAAGGTAAAATGTACTTAATTTACTTATTGTACATGTATTATTATATTCTTATACAAATGTTATCAAAGTAAAAGAAGAAAAAAAAAACCCCAACACAATTCTGATTGCATCTTTATTTTTATTTACTTTATATCTACATACCACAATAAATGATTTGATTTATATATTATTTGTATTTATATACAAATGTATTTATATGCATTTTTGTTTTTTTTTTAAAGTTAACTTTGGTTGTTGTTTATGTACAGTCTAGTATTTTGCACTAAATTTAAATCTGAAAAAAAAGTCACAGACTCGCAGACTTTATAGATAAATAAATTGCATATATTAAAAAAATATAAATATATGGCAGATTTGAAATAAAGATAATTTAAATGGAATTAATTTTGGTGTTTTTTAATGTTATTATACTATTAAGGATATATTCACTTTTTATTGTAATTTTATAATATTTTGTAATATGTAAGAGGCAATTTTGTGATTTTGCAGTATAAATAATTTTTTACTAAAGGTGATTATAGTTTTCTTTTTATTATATATTCAATATTTCAGAGATAAAATTTTAGTATTCTCATGCATATAGGATTTTTAAGAACGCTATAAGAATAGAAAGATAAGAAAGAGCATATTTTTATCTATGCTGGTATCGGAAAATATGAAAAGAATAAAGTTTTTGCAAGAAAATCATAAGGATTTTCCCCATAATATATCTGTGATAAGATTTATAAGATATCGCGGTGAATGCGATTGGTGGAAGTTTGTCATTAAAACCATATACTAAAAATCAGGTATTACTAAATTATTTTGAGAAATTCTTATTATTGTTGCAAAATAATTGAAGGAATTAAATTTTGCGAGATATTGATCGATTGTTATTGATTGGAATTGATTGGAATTTATAAATCATAGTAAAATCAAAAATCACTAAATTATTCTGTTATATTTCATCGTGACACATCAAAACCGAAGGGGTTTGTTTCAAAATAATTGATCAAATAGATCGTATCGCATGGGATTGATGGGAATATGAACCTATATCTAATTCATTGCAAAAATGAGGTATTGTTTTTATAAAAGCTTTGTATTAAGGATATCATCTTGTTGTTTTGCATCCTGTAACAGAAAAGGGATGTGATTGTAGTTTATAACTTACAAAAGAGTTCAATATGGATGGATATTAATCGATGAAAATATGAAAATTTTCAATAATATACAGTGAAATTTAGGCAATAATAAATTATTTTTATAAATTCTTTATATTTTTAAGAAATTATCCTCGTCGCTCGCATCCTTTCGAATTAATAGAATGTGTTTGGAATGTTATAAAGTTTTTTGAGATATAGATCGAATGTTATTGATTGGAATTTATCCAATAAATCATTGCAAAATGGAAAAATTACTACGTTATAAAAATTCTGTATATATTTGATAGATTTATAATGGTTTTTGGAATGTATGCATACTTAAGATGTTATGAACGAATGTGAAAATTCTTTTAATTGATGATTCCAAAAAAAAATAATAAATTTTTCGCTATACATCCAACAATTTGGTTTTAGCGTCCAACAACAGCCCTTCCTTCTGTTGTTAGTTTCTTAATTTGTGGATTTTACGGTGATGTCGGTAATTAGCCGTACGACCAACCAAGCAAGGTGAAAATACAACTCTGTGTTAAAATTCAGATTCGAAAAATAACCGAAAACACAAAACATATCTTAGGCATTCAGTAGGATTGGAACCCACGACCCCAAAATTTCTCGTTAGAATTTTAGGTTGGCATTTTTAACATTTACATACCACAGAGTTATTGAGGATTCTAGTTAAGAATAAAATATACTTCAATGTAAAAACAAATTCTCTCATCATCATTAAATTCATAACCTTGTACATTCATTCCAATATAGTTAACTATATATGAAAGAATATTTTCTTTTAAGAATTTTTATCGTGTTATAAAACAATTCAAATTGTCTGTATATATATAAAATAATATATTAATTTTATTTTATTCATTTTTTATCAGACTTCCTTTATTACACAGATCTCTATATACATAAATGTTATCCTCGATCCATACAGATTATATATATAAAAGAAAGAAAAAAATATAGATTTAATTTTATCATATTAACAAAACATACATATTTGAATATTTATAAAATCTTCCATTATACCATTTAATATATGTATGTAGAGAAAATGTAGTATATAGTGAGGTTCAATGCAAAAATAAATGTATATGAATATGTAATCCTTTTCAAAATATCTATATACCATATATGCATATGTAATGTTCAATTTTTTACAAGTTCAAGTATATATATGCATATTTAAACAACTACTCTCTATATAAATATATATAAACTTATTTATTAGAATCAGAAAATTATTTCTACAGCATTGTAATCACATAAATGATGTTATTACTGCATTTTGTATAACAAAAACTCTTTTTATATACCATATATATAAAACACAATCTTTTATATTGAAACACTATTCAACAAAAAAATTTAATGTATAAAAATATATATTAATAGACATATAGACTTGTATTATATTTTGGAGTTCATATCTAGTCTATTTTTGTCGTTCTACATCTCCCTTATATATCTATTATACATATAAATATATTAAATGAAAGCAAAGAAATTATATGTATGTTTGATGCCAAAAGTAACTATGTGATGTGTAATATTGCAATTTTAGAAATGTATCTAAATATCCATACCATCTAAAATATATATGCATAAGCATATCCTCTTTTATATTATATAATACGTAAAATTTCATTCATAAATATATTTTTAAAGTAATCTTTTAAAATGTCTTGTATAATTTTCATAAATTTAATACACAAATGGAACAATACGAAAATAATAATAATAATAATAATAATAACAATAAGAGAATATATCTAGAATGTAAGTTGTCATCATCCCGCATACGCATACATATCTTTTGACACAATACATTTTATGACAAAATGATGTACGTGATTTTTGAATAAAACAAAATATGTATATTATATAATCATTCAAAATAGTAGACTACCCCTCACACATGTAATACATTTGTAATTAACATATATATATATATGATAATTATATAATTATTGTAAAATAATTTCATCAACATTTTCATGTAACAAATGAACAATAAGGCAACAACATATTTATATTCATTATAAATATATCATCAAATTTTGTCAGTTTATATTTATATTAATTGTATATATATATAGAGAATTTTTTATGCGTGGCGGGTAGCTTTTAATGTTGTAAATTTGATGTTGATGAAATTGTCAAGATTTTTCATAGATAAAACAATTGAAAATTCATTATGTGTAAATGTTACTGGAATTTAAATGAATTATTATTAACGCGACAGCATAAATAATTGGGAAAAAAAAACAAATACATATATAGAGGAATGTGTAAATGATTGGCAATTTTATTAACTTTTATATGTTTGTCTCTAAAATACAAACACATCAATTGGAAGAAAATTTAACAAAACATCAATTAGAATAAAATACATAAATATATAATAAAAAGAATAAGTACTCAAATGAAAAAAAGGGATCTGAATTAGGAAAATGTTCTTCAAAGGACAAAAGGGTTTTTTTTTTGTTTTTCGTGTAACACATTCACACAAATCGCTTCACAGAGATGGAGAAAAGGTGTATATATGATTTTTAGTTATCTGTATATGTATTGCATCGGTATAATAGCAAAGTTTGGCCGAAGAAATCTGACTAATTTCTGAGATCGTAAGTTTGAATTCTATATTGATTGGGTGAGCTTAAATCCTATACATTGTTTGATTTTGTTTCGTATACAGAATAAGGCAAACTATAATTTCAAATGGTTTTCATATCTGCCGAAGAATTACAAATAATTAAAGTATTTTTAGTGAATTTTTCTTGTTATGTTAAAGTGTTTATTATTTTATTTTTTTTTTTTTGCGTTATAAAAGATCGGAAATTCAAATTTCAAACGTCTGGTGTAAATATGTAATGTAAATGAATTTAAATTCATCATGTATTTCGAAAACTGCTAAACCAATCAATTAAAAATTCAATTTGTAAATGACATTCTTTGCTCTATAGAAATACTTTAATGTTTTAATAAAATCATATAAAAGGATAATAAAAAAACCCTCTATTTTAATAGGTTTAGATAAGGTTGAATTGTTTAATCAAATATATATGCGGGATAACTAGACAAAATATATATATATATATGTATATAAAGTTAGAGAGTTATATATAATTAAAGAAATGTTCTGTTTAATATTCATTGCATTTTAGTAAAAGTATATATAATAAAATAATGATACATCAAATACGTAGGGTTGTGGAGTTAGTGGCAATTTCGATTTGTCTCAATTTCGTGACCACGATAGTTTTCCATAAAACTAAGAATTTTATGGAATGTTAACAGTTCGATCCGAGAATGTGTTGGCTTTGTTATCTTTTAAATTGCAGAGGGTGGAACTAAAACTTGTAATCACGTAGAATGGGGGTTTCTTAATCTATTTTGATGAAATTTAATATATCTTAAAATTGAATTATATGAGATTGTCTCTATATCAATTTCAAAACATTAATATAATGAAATTATAGATTACATATAAGAATGAGATTTTTAAAAAACCATTGTTTTTCTATCTCGATATAATTATAATACCGGAAATCAAAGAAGTCTGTTCAAATAATTCGACTCCACGAATATCCACAGCCCTGATATAATTTAAAAGAACACACAAAAAAAAAATTAATATATTCGGTTTAAATAATTAAAAAATGTTTCTACATTTTGTTTTAGAAATTTTCCTATATACAACGTGTATATTATTTAAGAAGATACATTTCTCTATATCCTCTATTCTATTGTATATATAGTTTTGATATAGTTAATTCCGTTTTTCTTTTCATATAAAACTATTTCTTCCATCATATATTGACTTTATAATAAAATTATTTTTCTTTTCATTATATAAAAAGCACCTTTCTGCTGTATCTATCTATCTATCTAGCTATATAGATATATGTAGAAATGTATAACAATATGATTGTACAACATATTATTTTAATTTTTTTTTTTTTTTCGTTCATGTTCATTTCTTGTTCATGTTGTTAATAATTTTTGGATCATTTCATTCGTCTGTTTTTTGTTTTTGTTTTAAAAGACAAAATCCATTGAGTCGCAGAGTCACAGGTGAAATGATATATATTTATATATGCATTTTTGTTTAAAAACTTGTATCATATCTATCTATACCATATATATAGTTTTGATGGTCTTTATTTTTTCCTGCTTATTCTTTTATTTGCACAAAATATGAAACTTATCGTATCATTGCACGTTCAGTGCAATATTGTTAAATAATAATAATAAGTATTATATATATATATATATATATATATATAGTTTGCTGCGAAAACGATGAATATATTAAGAATTTTATCTAAATTCATATTCTTTATCGTGCGGGTGGTGCGGGTATTGCTTTAGTTTTGTATATCAGCAATTTATATAAAAATATATACACATCATCATATATAAATAACTATATCATAATAATATTATTATAAGATTATTATATTATGACATTGTCGACAAATTGTGTATGTGGTATGAATAAAAAAATTGGTAAAAGAAAACAATTCAAATGTGTGAATGTGACTGTATATTAAATATAGTAAATACTATAAATATATATATCTATATAAATACAGTGATTTCTCGATAATTTGAATATCATAATGTAGATATCATTGACTTAAATAAGACAAGGATGATATTTTTACCTGGTTATATAATAAATTCCTGTTTTGCATTTCATTGCAATTGTTCGGATAACCAAATTGGCTAAATCATAACTTTCCCGATTATCAAATCATCACTGTATAGAACTTTATTAAATTTTGTTTTGGTTTTACAATTGTTTTGTATATACTCTTAGTGATATTATATATCAAATATATAGTCATATATATTTTCTGTAGAAGAAGATACCAATGATAATATATACTATAGTAGTTATATAATTTACTTAAATTCTTATATATCTTTTTAAAACTGATTATATACATATAAGGATATAATCATAAATATTGTACGAATATGAGACAAAACAATACTTTTATTTAAATGTTATTCAACATATACGTATTAAGATTGGAATACGTAAAAGGATATACAGTAGACTCGCGATATAAGGAACAATTGATTGCAGTGAGTCGTTCCGTATTTCGAAGTTTCCTTATATGGAAGGTTCCATAAAAAATGTTAAAATAGCTTTATAGTAGCTAGAGATATCTATCAAACGTCGCAAAAGAGGCTAAAATCAAATTATAATTATTTAATTTAAGCAATGATTTTGAAAAACAATAGAAAAACAAGTGTATTATTTGGTTGAACCCGCAAAACAAATAAAAATTATGTAAATATTATGAGAATAAAATGCACATACCCAAGTAATAAAAAAAACAATACATATTTGTGAAGCGAGTGATTGTGAGAGATGGGATATAACATAATTTCATTAAAATACTTTCAATTTCAATACTTTTTTTGAATACCAACACGTGAATAAAATTCACTAATCGTTCCTTATATCGAAGTTTTGATTGTGATTTAGCGTTCCTTATTTAAAGGCTATAATACAAACTTTGAAAGCGTTCCCTATTTCGAGGTTTCCTTATTCAAGGGTATCTTATATCGCGAGTCTTCTGTAGTAACATACAAAATGATATCCTGTTTTGTATATATGTTAAAAGTATCTTCATTTTGTAACTATGATTATTAGTAAATATATTATTTAGTTCATTTATTAGAATCGTTTCATTTCTTTTGGTGTTTTTTTTGAGTTAATTAAAAATATTATATTTTCATTACAAATTTTGATGATAAAAATATTATGTATTATTGTTGGTCAACAACAATTGTTGTGTAAAGTATAAATGAGTAACGACTATATTGAAATATATATTCTTAATGAATTCAATTCATTTAAATGTATAATGATTACTAATTAAAATTCTTTTTGAAATTCATTTTTCTTACCTGGAACTAATTAATAATTAATATGCGAATTTACCAGAGATTTTTCATTTGTAAATTTATACCTTTTAAATTTTCAATGTAAAAAATTTTAAAAGATGCTTTGAACTAATAAAAATTGCCAGGGTTTTCTAACGAAATTCACACGAATCTCTATATATAAGTATCTATCTGCTTTTTACTATGCTACAAAATATTAAAATGTGAATTTTATAAATAGGAAATCGCTTAATCGGGTATGATTTTGCGATGGGATGAATCTAATAATGAGTAAATTAATTTATAAAATATCGGATAAAGAATGTAAAATCGAATACCGAATAAAAGAATAAAATATCGAAACTTAAACAGAAAGTGAAACAAACTTAAACCAAAAAAGACGAAAGAAAAAATAACTTATATAACTTCAAACATAATTGTACAAATTGCACTTTAGAACTTTAAGGTGCTGCACTTTTTAAGATGAATAAATTAGTAAATATAGGATGAAATGATATTTTTAAATGAGTGAAAGTCGTCGTAAGGTGGAATGCTAGGAGGGGAAATGTCTATATATACTTTCTTGGGAGACTGTTCAATATTTATTATTTGAAAATTTCTTTATATACTATTCGTATGGCCTGTGGTGATAATATTTATAAATTGTCCAAAATAGCTAAATTCTATTTTTAGAGATAATTCTATAATTCAATTGAATTTCTCTATATACAGTTTTATTGCTAATCTGGGAAAATTCATGTTTTTCGATCCTAGTTACAGGATCTTTCGTGTCGTAATTGTTTTTGGGTGAGGTTTAAGTTTAAAGAGTATTGTATAAAAATGATCTTATAAACCTAAAAACTAAAGAATTCTTTCGTAGAAAATCTAATGCGATTATAGCCACTTTTGTAGATAAAATAATTGTTTGAAAATAATGTTTTTAAATATCTTAATTTTTCTAGCCGAAAGAAAAGCATATGAAAAACATGTATTGATAAAATATATAAGTTTTATATTACAATTTTAATGCCTTTTATTATATAATGTCAATATTTATTTTAAGTTTTTAAATGATAAAACAATTTTACAAAATTCAACCAACAAACCTAAAGGGTTTTAAACTCATTAAGTTTTAAGGAAAACTCACCTTAGTCCAACTGACTATTTCTTATACATATATACAAACATTTTATTTGAAAAACACCCAAAGAAATGAATGAAATACTCAAAAGAAAAACAACTAGACACCACGCATTATAGCGTCACATTTACACCTGCTTTATATAAGTTGTGTATATGAATTATGGAGGTAAAAACTTGTTAATCATCATGTGTGTATCTGTATATATATGTAACATAAATTTAGCAAATAAAATGTGATTCTTTTTATTTTTTAAAAAAGGTTTGTATGACATACAGGGTGTCCCAGTACAGGGTGCCAACCCGAAACAGGCAGGTTCTACACCTCATTTCCAATCAAAAAATGTATTGCGACCCCATGTCTATCTCGCTTGGTTTTCGAGCTAGCCCGAAAAAACGATTTCGTTGAAGTTCAAGGTAGTACGTAGATGTTATTTACCATATCTCAGCAACCACTTATCGGAATCCAATAATTATAACCTTGTTGGAAAGGTATTTTACCTGCCTTTAACTCTTTCGAATAACACAAACATCGGCGACAACCCGTTTTCATGCTATAGCTGGTCAAACACAAGAAATTTCAACGGCCTCAAATATTTTTGTTATTTTGCAAGCCGAGAACTATAGAAATTTTATGTTTATCAGCTGTCGGTTTTTAGAAAAACTTCTTTGATGTTTTAGCTTTAATTTGATGTACAAACTTTTAAAATATGTCAACGCGTCTTAGAGATATGACGAAAATAATATTGAAATATGACGAAAATAATGCAAATTTTTCAAAAATTTAAAACATATTTATTAAATTAAATTTAAATCTTTACTACAAAAATTGTTCAAAATGGTGTCCATTATGTGATCGACATATTCGACATCGTTTTAATACTGCCTTAGTAGCCGATCGAATTTGATTCGGATTATTTTTTAAAACTTCAAACGCATTATTAATGCCATTCATTAAATCTTCCCTGGTATGAACTGGTGTTTTATAAACCATGTCTTTACAAACCCCCCATAGATAAAAATCTAATGGTGTGAGGTCTGGCGACCGTGGTGGCTATTTAATGGGCCATTTCTTCCAATCCATCTTTGACCGAATGTGTCATTTAAGTGTTCTCTTACACTTCGTGCAAAATGTGGGGATGCACCGTCATGTTGAAAATGAATGAATCGCAAATTAGCTAAATTAACATCATCGAGTAAATCGAATAACCTATTTCGCAAAAAAATTAAATATGAATCTGAATCCAGCCGCCCAGGTAGAAAGTATGGACCAATTAATTGATTTCCAATCATTCTTGGAATTGCTTCGCCCATATCCATAACATCTTGAAAACCATTTTCTTGATGGTTGTATTCGATTTGGAAATCGAATTTGGTATTCGGCCTTTGCTTTGCTGGCATTACCATCACAATATCCATAAACATATACCATATCCGCTAATACACAATTTGAAAGTGACTAAAGTGATATTGCTTTAAATTAAACTTAGTACAACACTATACACTTCTGAAATTTATTTTTTACTGGTTTTTACCGTTTCAAACTTCCAAATTATTATTTATAAAACAAACTTAATTTTCTAATGAATATTAAACGTAAAACAATGCAACATACAAATGCCGAAGAGATGTAGCATAAAAAACAAAAGAATTGAATGAATTTATGACGGTAATAGATTTAACTGCTTTTATTTCTAAGTAACCATTGAATTAATTGCAATCCCTTGAAGTTATGTTACCTAGATAACGCGATAACAACAGAACATTGAACTTTGCAATGTAATAAATGTGTTGTAAATATTTGAAAAATTTGCATTATTTTCGTCATATTTCAATATTATTTTCGTCATATCTCTAGAACGCGTTGACATATTTTAAAAGTTTGTACATCAAATTAAAGCTAAAACATCAAAGAAGTTTTTCTAAAAACCGACAGCTGATAAACATAAAAGTTCTATAGTTCTCGCCTTGCAAAATAACAAAAATATTTGAGGCCGTTGAAATTTCTTGTGTTTGACCAGCTATAGCATGAAAACGGGTTGTCGCCGATGTTTGTGTTATTCGAAAGAGTTAAAGGCAGTTAAAATACCTTTCCAACAAGGTTATAATTATTGGATTCCGATAAGTGGTTGCTGAGATATGGTAAATAACATCTACGTACTACCTTGAACTTCAACGAAATCGTTTTTTCGGGCTAGCTCGAAAACCAAGCGAGATAGACATGGGGTCGCAATACATTTTTTGATTGGAAATGAGGTGTAGAACCTGCCTGTTTCGGGTTGGCACCCTGTACTGGGACACCCTGTATATTAATTATACCTCAAACTAAAAACTAACCTATACGAATATATATATACATTTAAAATAAAGAATGTGAATAAAATATACAATATATGCATTGCATTGGCTTATCAGAAAAGGTTTTTTTTTCCTTCAAAGGATCGTATCTGTTTCAAAGTAAGTATGCTTCTAGTATACTATACATATATAAATTATATATCATAAAGATTGTATCTTTTTCTGCATATCCTCGTAATGGTGTATTTATTTTTCTATAATAATTTTTATATATATATATATATAGTAGATAGAAATTTATATGCCTACATTTTTTTCTATTTTGCTAAATGAATATACTGGAGCACTGGAGATATTCCACCATATACAGGTATACGCCTACTTTCTACATATGTCAATTTCCACTTTATACATATATATGCAAATGTTTAGAGATGAAGGATTACATATTTCTAATATGTCGCGTGTATATACATAACATACCTATGTATGGTATATATATAATATACAATATTAATATCCATTCAATGAAACAGACAGTGTGTTAAAAGTTCCATGTGAATATTATCCACCAGGAATTGGGTTAACACTTAAAAATAATTCATCGGACAAGTACAAGTTTTTCAACAGAAACTGAAATTCACTTTTTTCGGTTTTTGTTTCTATTCTGTTTTAGATTTAGATTAGATTAGATGAGATTTAGACCAAACCTTAGATTTATTCGTCTTATAATTCAAGGTTCCTTCCATCTCACAAAATCAGTCATAAAACATTTTTATTTATTCAAAGTGGTTTCCACTTTCGATTCCCATCAGTAAGTTATTTAATCCACCGGTTCAACATCCTAAAGTTGTTACATATTACAATACAACCATATATAAATATTACAATTCTATAATGAATATCCCTGAACAAAATGATCAATCGGATCACTAAAGAGAGGTTAGCAATTTATTAGATTATATTGGTATATAAAAAGCTTTTAAAGATAAAGCCCGGATTTGATGGATTAACCTAGGTGATGGTATTGATTTTTTACTATTGAAAAATTTCATTTAAAATTTGATAAAATTCAAAGAATTCATTCATAATGATTGATAAGGTGGTGTGTAAATGTTAAAGAGACAATCAAACCACATTTTGTGGTTATGGGGGGAGATCGAATTCCTACCGGGGACATCAAACAGAAGGCTGTTATTGTCGAACGCTAAAATCAATCGTTGGTGGTTTGCGAAAATTAGATAGATTGAGAATGCGATTTTCTATAAATGTAAAACTAATTAAAGATTATTTCTGTTGAAGAGAATAAATACATGGCAAGCAATTTCAAGAATCCTAATGCTTTATTTTTCCCAAAATTCTGATTCATATGGGATTAATTGTCTAAATGAAATGAAGTTCCAAAGGGATGAATTGTCTAAATATATAATATATAAATCCTTGGAATTGAAACACATTGTAAATAATGTTAATGTTAATGCATTTCATTCTGCATATATATACTGATGAATGCATATACATATGCATAGGTATATAGATGAATTTGGTTATATAATATTATGATGTCGCTCGATAAATATATACAGTATTGTATATAAATTATGCATATTTTTATATAAAATGCTATGATGCACATGGATGAGATTTTTATTTTTTTTTTATTTTTGTAATTAACCCCAATTCCACTTGTATTTAATAGCAAATTAGACGTATTAGTCAAAGGGTAGATTCTCTTTATTTTTTTCCTACTTTTTCCTTTGTAAAAATAATTTTTGTTTGAAATTTTTTTTTTTTTTATATATACCTATTGCTATACAGATATAGCTGATGCAAAATATGCGAGGTATAAAGTATACATATATATATTTGACGCGAATAACGTTTGAGTATTTGATATATATATATATATATACTATAGCATAAACAACACAAAATCATATATGCATATAATAATAATAATAATAGATAGATAGATATAACGATACAGTACATATAATTCATTCATACATTTATTCATTCATTCATTCATAATACAAACCATATATATATTCTCTATAATAAAACTATCAACGTGCGGTGGTTTATAAATAACTAAATATATAATAATATATATGTGTAATTTCAAGTGGTTTTTGGCTTCTTCTTATATGCATGCATGAATGTGTGTTTTTGATTCCAGAGGATTACATATACGGTGTGGATATTAATATTATTATTATTTAATATATATATATATATATATAAATATTACAAGTGTTGCTTGCTTTGATTAGGCTGTGTATAAGTAGAAAATCGTGCATTTATGTAACAAAGTTCTAGCTTTTAGCAGCAATATGTTCACCCATTTTATTATATGTTTAATTCATCATCATCCAACACCATATTATGAAGGTAATGAAAAAAAAAAAAAAAGAAGAAAATCACAATCACAATTTTTTTTAAGTATATACATAAAAAGTATAATGAAAAAAATTTGCTTAGTTATTTTATTTATTAATTTTTTTTTCATTCTTTTGCATACAAACACACACCCGCCCGCGTCAAATGATTTATAATATGCAAAATGCAAATATATATAAAAATAATAATTATATATGTGAGGAGAGCGATAAAATTGTGTAAGATTACTTATCCTTACACATTGTTTTTTTGTGTGTAAAGTGAAATGTTATGAAGAAAAAAAAAAAAAATGTTATAAAATATGAATGCAAACGAAAAGATGAAAGCAAGTTCATTTTTGATATTTTTATTCTTTTCTTTTTTTCATATATGTAATTATCATACATATAAAATTTATTGTATGTATATTGCAGAAATAAAATTACAAAAGAAATTTATATATAAATGGAAAAATAAAAACTTAATGGAAATTCCATGAAAATTAAAATTGAACCAAACGAATATATGACTTATGGGTTTAAAGTTCAATTTACTTTGTATATACCTTTCTATCAATCAGTTTTGGAGGTAATGACCGATGAAGTTATATAAGAATATAAAGAAAAATTGAAAGAGGTTTCCTAATAGAATATAGAATTTTCTATTGGGAAATTATACAGAATTTCCAATTAGAAAAATGCCACCATTCGAAAATTTAATACAGAGGATTTCCCTATAATAATGAATTATCTATAAGGAATTTCTTTAATTGAAACATATTGTCTAGCATTTTGTGTTCTATATTGCGAATTACCATAAGTGTGGATAGAAAGTGGGGAGAAATAGAAAAAACTTAAATACATTATTGTTCAATTAGAAAATTATACAGATCATTTCCTAATAGATTCAATATGGATTTTGAAACAGAATGTTTGTATACAAGTTCAATGCATTTCGAGTTCTATACTGGAAATTACTTTAAGAATTATACAAACGGTTTCCGATTAGTAAATTATAAATAGCATTTCCTATTAGAAAATTATACAGAGCATTTCCATAAGAAAATTGTACAGAATTTTCCCCCAAGGAATATTATACAGAATTCACCAAATAGATTCAAATTTATTGATACATAGATTTGACACAGATCTGAATGCAAAATATAGGTAGACTATTATTATTTTTCCGTTTGCAAAATTATATCAATCGTAATACAATACTTTTCAAGAGGATTTCAATTTCAAATGAATGAATTTCGCTTTTGTATTCTTGTTGTGATTGTGATAATAAAGTGAAATTTTTGTTTCGTTCATAAAATATGAGAAACAAATAGTTAGACTTTGAGATCAAATGAATCATTGTAGAATAAAATAAATAAATAAATTTTTCGCTATACAACCAACAATCTGGTTTTAGCGTCCAACAACAGTCTTCTGTTGTTAGTTTCTTAATTTGTGGCTTTTACGGTGTCGGTAATTAGCCGTACGACCAACCGCAAGCGGAATATACAACTCTGTGTTAAAATTCAGATTCGAAAAATAACCGAAAACACAAAACATATTTTATGCATTCGGTAGGATTCGAACCCACGACACCAAAATTTGGTTAGAATTTTAGTTTGGCATTTTTAACATTTACACCACAGAGTTATATTATTAGTTGTAGAATACTCGGCGAAAATTAGGAAAGAATTTGATGTACATTTCATGGTAATGCCTTTATTCTGATACAATCAACCAAATATGAATTGAAGATTACCAATTAATAATTAGATTTTCATTTAAATATATGTATCTTATAAATGATAGAAAATCTAACACTCTTTTAAGGGAAAAAACGTATAATGAAATCCAATTATAAAGGAAAATAGAATGCAGATGAGATATTGAATTTAAAATAATAAGTCATTTGACAGAACTGCAAACAACAGTATGGTTCCAGTTCTCATCGATTTTTAGTGAATCGATTAAGCACTATTCGAGTAATCGTGTAAAAATCACTGGCAATCCACGCACCAAATTAAACGTGATATTTGTTGATTTCGATTACGTTTCAAAATATATTATCAAATTTACAGATAAAATCGCATTTGAAATAGTTTCCACAATGAATTCATTATAAAATTTGAAATGAATATTACGTTTAAATTGATAATTTCTATAATAGTTTTACTTTGACCTGCCATTAATTCTATTGTTAAGCTAAGGAATGCGTATACAGATTTTTCAATTAATTCAACATTACAATTTTGTGCGTACAGTAAAAATATTTGATAAAAACGATTTCATATCTTAAAAATTCACATAGCATTTAATTCTGAATATATGCAAAGACTATACTATAGATTTGTCATATAAATATACGAGGAAAAAATCATTAGAGTAGAGATAAAATGAAAATTAATCAACTACTATATCGAGTTTTAGTAAATGTATATATCCATGATATAATTAGTTCAAAAATAGAAGCATTTAAATTAATAAAAAAATAAAGAAAAGAAATCAATCCATTATATAAATTCATTTAAATATATACATCATTTATTCATTTGAATTATATTTTTAATTTTCTTAAAATAAACCGGACACACGTCCATTGAGATTTCACACAATCCTTCACAATATATATCGGATAATAAAAATTCAATTTTCTTAATGAAGTGTAAATGTTTTTTTTTTTACAAAAAGATTCAATTTTATTGCTTAAATATTGCATATCATATGTAAATTATATATCATCACACGTACGTACCCTTGGATTCAATTTTATCTTTTCTAATTTTAATTTTTTTTTTTGCAATATATAGGAATTCGCATTTCAATCAACAAATTACACCTATTATAATATTTATTATTGAGAAATACAACATTTAAAATTCAATATACATACGATATATTTTGTATATATTATATATGTATAAATAGATGTACATGGAATGGAATTGATGGTCGCATATCGTATCGTTCACAATGTTGGAAATATTCTGATTTATAGAGAAATTGTACAAAATGATGTATATTTAAATGATATTTTATACATATATATATATGCTATATAAGTATATAGTTGCAACATTTGCATTACATTAAACTGTGTGATATATTATATAGGTATACATTTCTATCACCTCTATATATTTGTGTGGCTATATAAATAGATAAAGTAAAATTTAATCAAATTCTAAACACTTTCACATTTGTATATTTGTTACCTATATATATATTTATATATATATATGCAATGGTGGTTTTAACAAAGGTTTAAAGGGTACAAAATTAAAAAAAAACTAGGAGATCTCACATTTGGGGAATAATTTAGATTAAAGAATTGAAATAGGAAATCTCAATGTTCTATAATGGTGTGTTATTTAAAAAAGTACTTCTTTTAAAATGTATACAAAATTTCCATTTGAAAAATATTTAGAATTTAATTTAGAAAATGATGAAGACTTTTTCACTTTAGAAAATCAAAGAGATTTTCTTTAATAAATTATACAAACTTTCATTTAGAAAATTATACAAAGAATTTACCCGAGGCAATAACAGAATATACAGAATAGTCAATTATATAGATAACGTCCGTTACGTAAATCATACTGAGAATTTTGAACCACAAATTAAATGTAGAAAAAATTATGCCAATGATTTAATTAAGAAAATTATCGAGCATTTATTTTAGAAAATTTTTTAACAGAATTTAATAAGAAAAGAAAAAAAGAAAATTTTCATAATTTCGTATTACAAAATTAAATAAAAACCCTCCTTTAGCAAAGTATTACTTAGAAAATTAGGAATGTTCATTCTTAAATTATACATAGAATTTCTTTTATAGAAATGTATCCCGAGAATTGCCTTAAGAAAACTATTCAGATAACTATTCGAGATCTGACGACGATATAAGATTATACTATAAAAAGAATATCTTAAAGAATGACGAGAGGCGGTTATTTTGAAAAAAAAAAACCATGTTCAATTATACAAAATTTAAACCGATCAAGGGCGCGCGGACACGGATCTGTCTATATGTATTTCAAAATCACTATATATAGAAATGTATCCATAATATATATACATTGTATCTATTATACCTGTAGTGTAGTATACAATTTCACAACCAAACTATATGGTATCGATAATTAAAATGAAATTATTTTGTATAATTGTTATAGTCCACTACATCATACCCACAGAGAGATAAATAAAGTATATAAATAACCATCGTATGCATAATCAATACAATTTTCTATATGTAGGTGTATTATACAAATTGTTTTGTGTGGAAATATTTTCTATTATAGAGTAAATAATTTAATTCATTTATAAATGGGATAGAAAATAAAATAGAAACCATTAAAAAACAAGTGATTCTTAAAAAAAAAAAAATTGTCATTTATACGTAATAATTCATGTTA
Organism: Dilophus febrilis; assembly: GCA_958336335.1. NCBI lineage: Eukaryota > Metazoa > Arthropoda > Insecta > Diptera > Bibionidae > Dilophus > Dilophus febrilis. Next base: position 3,554,547 of record OY284468.1, on the reverse strand, counting down.
CAAGATTTAGTTATTTGGTATGTTTGTTAATCAGATACAAATAAAAATTGAAATAAATGAAAAAAAGCATCATTTTTGATACTCATCACATAAGATTTGAAGATTTTTTTTGTTTATTGAATGCTTTATAATAATAATAAGGAAAAATCCTTCATAATATTATCAAATGAAATCATTAAATTTGTTTTGCGAATCTGAAATACCAATTTTACTTTGTATATATACCTTTAATATATAATAATAATAATGTAAATTTAATATAAATTCAATCAATCAACACACGAATCCGCTCCGTTCAATTAATAATAAATTTTATTGGAAAAAACAAAAAAACAATCATCATATATAGAATAAAATATTCATAAAATTATTTATTCATTACATGCATTTTTTGGGGTTTTGCATTTTTACATGCGTACACAAAGAACTTTAAATAATTATATATATATATATATATATATATATATATATATATATATAATAATTGTTTTGACAATTACAATTATTATATTAAATTATTTATTAATTTTATGAATAAATTTATATTTATTTCACATACATTTATTAAATAATATAATATATAATTAAATCAGAGTTTTTTTTTGTTTTTAATTTTATGGTTATCGCATATAAAAATTTATATTGTTATTTTAATTATGTATTTTGAATAATTCGCATATATTCGCGCAATTGAAAAATATATGATGGTGGTGATGGTGATGGTGACCTGGCATGCATGTAAATCAATTGAATATATATATATATATATATAAATAATTGATGTATAACGCACTTATTGATATATTGTAAATACTATACGCAGAGGGAAAATTTACATTTCAATTATTAATTCAATTTTACATTAATTTTAATAATAAATATTATTTCATTTATAGTACAGTGAGTTTTGAAAATGGATTCAGAAGAAAATGAAATGAATATAAATTATAGGATAACTTTTCAATTTATATAAAACACAATTTTTTCTTTAATGTTATAAGAATGTTGATGAAGATACACCAAGCGTTGTATAAATTTGTTTTGAATCCTTAAAAATTTAAGATTTTAATTGAATCAGTTAGGTATTTAGACGATTTTATACTATTCAATGATGTCTTCAACATTATATAGCCTTTATTAAATTTGGACAATTCACCACCAATTCCCTAATCTATTTTTTATTTTAACTCAATAATACCAATATGTGTAGTGGAATGTATGTAGATTCCCAGCAGATACATTAAATTTTCCAAGCTTTGTAATGTAATGAAATGCATTTCACAACGAAATTGTGACACATTATCAAATGGTTTAAAACAGTCCTTTTCATTTTTTTCAACAAATGAAGTCGCGGTTAAAAACTAAAGTATATTTATGAAGACTTGAAAAACTCTCATATTTTCCGCAAGACAAACTAAAACAACAAATTTGATGAAGACGAATTGGATTAACTTACAATGTTTACATTCAGTCCATAGATTTTCTATTGCTTTTGCGAAATTAATTTCATGTAATGTTATTGGGAAAATTTTTTTTTTTTTTTTTAAATTTTTCCTAATCTATTCGAATTAGGAAATCTAATCTAAAGAATGAATCTAAATCAAAAGAATGAATCTAAAGAATCTAAAGAATGAATATTTGCACATAATCAATTTTTTTTAAATATACATTTATTCATTAGTTGAATTGTATTTTGTATTTTTTTTATATATGCATATATTTTGTTGTTTTGTTATTATAAATTATAGTCAAAAATTAATGGTATTTTATGCGGCGGCATGTTGTTCGTTGTTTCATTTCCCATTTTCCCCATTTATTTTATCATTCAAAAACAAATACCCAAAAAATGTAAAGAAAATGTAAAGAAAAAATATACAAACACATATGTACAACAATATTTACACCAAATAACACATCACTCAATAAGGTCGTAGGATGACTTCTAGATTACTTGATTCAGAGCACCGTTTGAAGCTATGTTTCAGCTGGATGAAACATGGATACCTCATTACACTCCAGAGTCAAATCGACAGTCAGCTGCGATTAGATATAGCAAAGGATGAAAAGAAACTGAAAGGTAATTTGTAGCCAAATAAATAAATCGTTCTACAAAAAATGCATCGAAATATTAGAAACGCGTTGTTGGAATGAATGCATCACTCACTCTTGAAGGTGACTATATGTTGGTTGATGAATAAAAGGGAATTTTGACAGAAGTTGTTGTTTTATTAGTCATCCTACGAACTACTTATTGAGTGACGTGTTATGTATGTTATGCATATATAAATACTATTTAGAGTTTTTTACTATTTAGTGTTTGTTGAAATATACTACGATTTCTTATACATTTTCATCACAATTTTGATTAATAATAAAATAAATAAATAAATATACAAACTTTACGGAACAACGGAGGAGAAGAAGAAGAAGAAGACCCTCAAAAAATTATTAATTTTAAATAGAAATTTATACTTTTCTTATATGCAAATAAAAAAGTCATATAATTATTCATATTGTTGTATATTAACTAACCAACAAAAAATATATAAATAATAATTTAAATAGAAAACAAGTGTAAAATGTTTGGTTGATTTTCTTTGAATATCTATCGAATACCCAGTACCCATCAGCTAGTATATGTCTATAAAACATTGTGTATTAAAATTCATACAAAGCACTAATTTACCTTTATGTTATAGATTATTTTTATTTAAAATCCAAACAATTTCTTGAAAAATATATCCCCCAACATAATAAAAAGAACACAAACTTAACTTTTAATAAATAAATAAATGAAATGAAAAAAAAAAAATACAGAACAAAAAAAAAAAAAGAGTTTTTTTTATCACTTAAGCACAAATTTATATAAATGAATATCACATTTTTCCAAATGTTCAGAGTAGAATGTAAAAATCCTGTTAGAATGTCTGCATGTAGAAAAAAAAATTATTATATAAAAGATAATAAATAACAAATTACGGTATGATAATTATATACAATGAAATGTAATGTAAAATTATTATATGTTGCTGATAGACGCTCATATATAAAACAAGTTATTTGTACATACATATATGCGTATAAACAAAAAAAATATAATAATTTAACAACTGTATTGTATTTTTTTATGAATGTTGATACAAAAGTAATTACTATAACTTGCCTATATGCAATGATAAAATTTAAAATTTCTATGCAATTTTCAATAGATTTATTTCTGATAAAATATAAATTAACTTTCATTCAACCATCACATTTTTTCCATATATAAATTATGAACATATTAAATAATATGTGAACAAAACTCAAGGGTATATATTGTAAGATGCAAGTATAGTCGAGTTGGTAGCGATGCCGCCGATTTTCGAACCAAAAATTATCTCACATGTAAAAAATTACATGTGAGATTTGCTTTTAATTAGGGAGGGTCATGGTCGTTTGATTTCCATTTCTGCGTGCGCACTGGTGCCACGAAGACCTCCTATGCTGGTCACAGAATGCCTATCATTCAACGATGAACCCTCCCCAAAGTTTATATATACATTGACGGTACGGGCGTTTTTGCCCGTATGGTTGGTGTATATATATTCTCGGGTATCCATTGGGGGGGGATACCCGCTCTACATCCAATTATAACTGTAAATTTCTATCGTTGAAACTTACATAAGGTAAAATAGGGAAAAAATATATCAAGAAAACACACCACAACACATTGGTGTTTTCCAATATATATTTTTTTTCCATTATACCTTATGTAAGTTTCAACGATAGAATGATATTGTCTGGTAGAAGTTTTTGGTTACACTCATCCGGGTTTAAATATCTTTTTCTTAATTTTTTAATATACAGATTGCTTAAGTGATTGAGAAATTAGAATGATTATAGTACAATATTTGATTTCCCTTAAAAAATTGGATTAATTCAAATTCATTTAAAATTGAAATATCTCGGAAATTTAAAATTGAAATATCTCGTATGAAAGCTATTAAAAAGAGAGAAGAAGACTCAAAGAATATTTTCATTATCAATACAAAATATTCGAACATATACGGATCTCCCACACCCAAGGTAACCCACAACACAAGAAAAATTGTAAATTTAGTGATAATAAAAATTAAAGAAGTATCGAATAAATGACCTCTCGATATGAAGATTTATTAGTACATTCATTGAGATTGTTAATCCATTTGTTAAAAAAATCGATGATTACTTTAAATTTTCTTTTTTTTTTTGTTCACTCTCATTCTACGCATAGAATTCAATCATTGTTGAATTTTCTTTTCTTGACTTTAATTTAGAATTTAATAAATAATTTAATATAGAATTTACAACTGAAATGACTATTATATTTTTGTATAATTATAGTTTAATAAAATACAATAAAAAATTTATAAACTAACATTAATGTTCTAATTTATTACAAAACTTCGTAGTGTTGACAGAAATAAATCACACATTCCTGAACAATAGATAAAAGAAAAGGATGTTATTAAATTTTAAATTGTAATTTCATATAATAGCGTGTTGATATACGTTCAAATGTTTTAAATATAATTGAGGTCATTGATTTATACATTGGTTTATATTGGAAACTATAGTATTTGGATGGTGTTTTAATTGTTTTTGTACGAAGGTTTGGTCAGAGTGCTGCAATTTATTTATAATCAATATCCTATAAACATTTATTGAAATGTGATGATGATTTGCAATTTGGGAATTTAAAATTTGCCATGTTGATAAATATGAAATTATATTGTATTTAATCATCTAATTATTATTAGAAATATATCGGAATATGTCCTCTAGGTGGTAGGATATAATATAAATTGAAAAAATAACATTCGACGACAATTGAATCATAAAAATAATATAATAATTTATTAACAAGTTTAAATTGAAATTGAAATCGGTATATATATATAAAATAAAATTCAAAAAAGAAAAAGGAATAAATTATATTATTTGTACGTCGCTTTGTTTTTAGATGTATCTTTTATAGAAACAAATATATATATAAAGGGTGATTTTTTAAAAGCTATAGGAAAGTTTTTCAAAAAAAAACACACAACATTCAGAAAAATGCATGAAATCTGTATTTGAATTGATAGTACGGTCCATATAATTTAAATATATGTTTGAATATGTTTGAAGATTATTTCATGCAAATGTTGACCTTGACTGCGTCTCAAATGGTCCATCCGCTTAGTCCAATTTTGGCATACTCTTTCCAACATTTCGGCCGGTATCTCACGAATAAATGCTTCAATGTTGTCTTCCAATGCGTCAATTGAAGCGGGCTTGTCTGTATAGACATGAGCTTTAACATAGCCGCCCCACAAAAAATACTTTAAAGGCGTTAAATCGCATGATCTAGGCGGCCAATTGACCGGTCCCGAACGTGAAATAAAATGTTCACCGAACTCGCCTCTCAATAAGTCCATTGTTGCGCGTGCTGTGTGGCACCGTCTTGTTGAAACCACATGTCATGCAAGTCAAGCTCTTGCATTTTGGGCAAAAAAAAAGTTGGATATCATCTCACGGTAGCGCTCACCATTCACAGTTACGTTACGATTCGAAACATCTTGGAAGAAGTACGGTCCAATGATGCCACCAGCCACCATAAACCGCACCAAACTGTGACTTTTTCTGGATGCATTGGTAGCTGTTGCAAAGCTTCTGGATGATATTCACTCCAAAATCGACAATTCTGCTTATTTACGTACCAATATTGAGCCAAAAATGAGCTTCGTCGCTGAACACAATTTCGTCGCGATGAACTTTCTTAACAGAGCACGCATTTTGATAATAAAATTCAATAATTTGCAAGCGTTGTTCGTTTGTAAGACGATTCATGGTTAAATTATAGACCAAACCGAAGATGTTTGACAGTGAAACAAAACACGAAACGTGCGTCAGCTGTTTAAACCATAGTGTCACCAAAAAGATAATAGCTAAAAAATCACCCTTTATATATGGGAAATGGAAAACTTTTAAAATTTAATGATAATCATAAATACATTTCGTGTTTGTTATGCTTTTGTTGCTGGTTTTTTTTTTTGTTCTTTGTATTGTTTATACGCGGTATTTTAGTTATTTAATATTCAATCTATATATATATTTATAAATATTAAATTGAATATTATATCAAAAAGACTGTCCAATTCAATAGTATAGTTTTTGATAATAATATTATTGTTGTTATTATTATTTTATATATATATATAGATAATTATATTTGATTAATTTTAAGTATATTTGGTAAATGTATCTTTTTATATATTGCCGCAATCTATTTGGATATATGGATTTCGCGGCAGGGATATAACATATATATATATATATATATATATATATATATATATATATAAATTAATTTGATTGTTTGTAAATTCAATTTAATTGAACTCTATATATATGTGTATTTGGTTTAGTTTTAAATATACATATAGAAAAAGGTAAATTAATAGTTAATATATAAATATAGATTTATATTTGCGGTATATAGATACAGAGGACAGTATACGGACTGACAAATACAATTAAATTTAATTCATTATTATTTGTTTTCAAAAGAAAAATTATTGCAAATATAATCGCAGATATATAAGTGTTTTTCTATTTGTTTTATAACTAATTAATTATTAAGTGGATAATTTTAATGTGATTTTCATTTTCATTTTCAGTGTATGGTATATAATATACATAATATAATACCTATTAAAATGTTAAACATAATTTTATATATTATATACACACCCGCAATAAAATACAAACACTTTTGATAAACACTAAACATACACACACACACAATTTATATAAATGAATATAAAATTTATATATATCTATAGATATTCTATATATCGTCAACATTTTCAGAGATATGATAGAGATATATACATATATTTACCATATATATATATATAGAATACATAAATTCCATGTGAATAATCCTAAAATCAAATATCAAATTAAAATGATTACATGGGTTGTTATACAAAGCAACATTTTAATTACCAATTTTCCACTTTTCCATATAAAGCAGCACATTTTCATCTATCTATATTTTGTTTATATCTACCCTATACCATATATATAGATAAATGGTATCTATAGTATATATGTAATATAGATAGATATAGGGTTATATAATGGATGGATATATAAAGAGCAGTCAAAACGAAGGATTTTCATATGCATATATATATGATATATGCAACTTCATTTATATGATGATGCACACACTCATATATATATATATACCATATAAATAATAAATGTAAAATCCGCATGCATATAAACAAATATAATAAATTTATATATATAGGATAGGATATATATAGAGTCTGTTGTCAGTGAGTATATACATAAAACATTCATAAATATGTATGCATATCTATAGTAGATTTAATGCATTTTAATTATCATAATCATATTTTCCGAAAATAAGATTTTCACATAATTGTTTACAAAATTTTGTAAAATTTATATACATAGTATAATTTGAGCATTGTTTGCGTGGATGCATATTTGTTGTGAATCAAAAAACATATACCATATAAAAACAAAAAGGAAAAAAAACATGAACAAATTTACATATAGTAATTTTATTTGAATATACACGACACTATACAAACCCAGATGACAGAGGATAAAGTAACATTTTTTTTTTTACCAAAAATAAAGAACATTTTATTATCCAACGTTCTGTGAATAAAATGTTTTTCAATAAAGGAATTTTTGTTTGTCTATTATGGTAAAGTATATTCGTCATTTGCAAGTTTATAGTAAACCTTTGAACAATAATTCAAAAGTATATATTACCGTATTACATAAGCTTTAAACTTTATGGAGAAACTCGTAAAATGTTCTTCTTAATAAAGGCAATTATTCCATCTCAAATTTACTTTAAAATTACTAAATTATTACTAAGTTTATCAAAAGAAAGTAAAAATCTTCAACAAATTACAATAAAAAATTGCCCTTAATTTACCTAAAATTCGCATTTCTTCCTGAAGGCGAGTTGCTTAGCAATGTATTTTGATTGAGTTGCTTAGCAATGTATTTTGATCAATAGGAAATTTTCTCTTTAGTAAATTTGCTTATTCCCTTATATATTTGAATTGAATATCGATCGAATAGTAAGTTTTCCAACTAAGAAAAATTGTTTTGAATTGTTATTGATTTTCTATATAGTTCGGAAATTTCTTTCTGAATCTGAGTTCCGTTTAAAAATATATTTGAATTGAATTTCGATCAATGGAAAATTTTTTCTAAAGAAAATAATGATATTTCCTTGAGTCCACTAATCAAGGAATCAATAAAGGAATTTTAAATATTTAAATTTAAATTTTCTTCTTATAAGGAAAGACTTTCAGAATTCATTTAAGAATGAACTTTTAATCAATCGTACATTAATCTATAGTACATTTTGTTTAGAACGAAGTTTTTTTTAATTGATCAATGGGTAGGAAACAGATTTCGATAAGTTACAATGCGACATAATTAAATGGGCTGTAACAACATTCAAGAGATAAACTCTTTTTTTTAATTTGCCCATATTTTGTTGTTTGGGTATAAAGAAAATATAAATATATATATATCTATATATATCATAATTGCAAAGTGTATTTATAACACTTTTTATGTTTATATACATACATATGTTTTTAAAATTATTTATCCATATACTTTATACTATATACTATATGTATAATATATATACATTTTATAATAATTTGAAAATTGAAACATTTTGTGTTAAGTACACCCCACATATATTTATATATACAAATATCGCTTTATGCATGTACAGTACAAACAAAAAAGGATATATATATAAAGAAACATAAATATTTTCCTATATACACATATATAACTTGTTAAATTATTTCTTCATTATAAAATAATAATAATAATAATAATAATTAATAATAAAGGGATTATTATACATGTGAAAAAGTTAAGTTTAAAGTGTGAAAATTAAAAAAAAACTTTTTGCAATATTTATATAATAATTTCTACGATATAGTATATATAAATTATTTTAATATTTATTACGAAAATATAATAAAATATAAGCTGATGATGAGCAGTGTTTAAAGATTACTTTTATATCTTCAACGACGACGAAATTTCGGGTTTAATCTATCAATTCTACATATGTCTACATATCAAAATGAACTGAATAAAATGCAATTTATTATAAACATTTAATTTTAAGAAAATCATTTATTAAACAGATTTTGTTTATTTTATATAAGTAATATTTAAAAAGGATTTAATCTCAATTATTATTATTATAGAAAACTTTTTAAACAATTAATTAATCCTGTATATATAAAAAAAAGAGAGACGTGTAAATATTATTTGTACTTTGCAATAATAAGGAAAACATTTCCTAGTGATCGTATATGTAAAGTGAAGTCATTACTCGATAATAATCGTTAATATAAACCTTAAAATACTATTCTTCTCAACGATATCACAATTTAATGTTCTGCAATCGTGAAAAATCTTTGATTGTAATAACACTTTACTATAGTCAATTTACTTGCAATTTATTAAATTTTAAAGCAAAGTGAATATGAATTTTTTTTCAATTTATTTACAGTATCCAAAAGTCTTTCATTTATCTTTAAATGACGTATGTCAATCAATTCATTTTATGATTCTATCTTGGAATATTTGTTTTGAAACTTTATATATGTACATAATGTTCATAATTTGAAAAGAAATAACTAAATTGGGAACATATAATGATCGCATAGAAATCCACAAATTCGAATGACAAAATTAACCCGATTGATGTGAAATTCCATAAAATGTTTACTCTTAAAATGCATTCGAATCGGTATTGATAAATTTACTTTAATTCAAGTATATCGTTAGTAATGGTTTCATTCGCTCTTCCACATAAATACTAAATATAACCATTTATTAAATCATATTGTCAATTATACTAATATCGTTCATTTCATTATATTTATACACAACATACATAAACACTGTATAATAAAGAGTTAAAAATCAGAAAACTTATTTATATAGTAATATATTTATAAAAGATATATATATTGATGATTTATTTATGATACACATATCAAACTTTATATATAGTACTTATACCAATATATAATAGAAAGTTATATACATTACAATTTTTCAAATTCATATGGGTATAAATATCTATAGAGTAAGTATAAATCTTGTAACTGGTATATTTTTCGCGTCCATATAGACACAGAAAAAAAAACAATTTTTCTAGCTTCGCTTCTTCTTTTTACGAATATATAGATATTATGTTGGGTTATAGAGTGTTATAAAGATAGTATATATCAATTTATAAATTGAAAATTTTTCCAAATTCATATATTAGAGTTTTTAGAGTTTTTTCGTATATATATTCCATTTATGTACATTAATATAAAGAAATGATACAAAACTGGTCCTAAAAAAGAAAATTTACAACGAATATAATATATACAAAAATTGGTGGAAAGTGCCATTAAAAAAATAAATATGTATAAAATGCATATTGTTGGAAAATATACATACATTTGGATTTATAAATTATATTCATATATGGTATATTGAATGAGATCAATGTGAAACAATTTTTGTCACAATTTGTAAAGCTTTTATACTTAACAATAAAAAAAAATTGTTTATATGCATTCAAAACAACACATAATGAATTGCAACAAATTTTTTTTTTTCATTTTATATATATTTAAAAATTCAATTATTCTGTCATCATATTCCAAGAAGTTATATACAGCGCGAATATTTTTGCAAACGTGAAATCAAAATTCTTTTATTATGCAATTTATTCATTTATATATAAATATATATGGTAAATCTCTACTCAATATGATTTTTTTTCACTCCGTTGTAAACATAAACAATTTCTTATTATTATAATTTTTATATTATTCAATCAATATATTATTTTAAATAAAATGTATTGTAAAATGTATATTGTAAAATGTGTATTGTATAAATAAATAAATTGTATAAATAAAATAAAAGAAATCGATTATGTTTTATATTGAAATAATGAGAGAGAAAAAAAAACCATCAAGAAAGCACTTAAAAGGATTGATCTTTATTTATGATACATGTGTATATACAGTGAAATATTTACGCAAGGTTTTCTATATACATTTTATATGGTATGTATATAAGAAAAATTATATTGTAAATGAAAACGCATTTGGTTTTGTTTGCAAAAAAAAAAAGAAGAAAACAATGAAATTATTATTCTGTTTTTATCACCATTTTTATGTGATTTTTTTTTTATAAATTCATTTGTTTATTAGTTTAACATTTTGAAATGATTACAAATTATAAAATATCCTTGTTTATTACTAGGTTCGAATCCTACTGAATGCATAAAATATATTCTGTGGGTTCGGTTATTTTTCGAATCTGAATTTTAACACAGAGTTGTATTTTCCTCTTGCGCTTGGTCGTACGGCTAATTACCGACACCTTAAAAGACACAAGTTAAAAAACTAACAACAGAAGGCAAGCTGTTGTTGGACGCTAAAACCAGATTGTTGGTTGTATAGCGAAAAATTTATTTATATTTATTTTTTTTTGTTTATTACTAAAGATTTTATTTAATTTCCAAAGTGAATTACCAAAAAAAATTGTATGTACCTATATATATATATATATAAATGTTTTCCTTTCTTATTCAATCTTATAGAATTTTGTCTTTTCTTAATTAATCAACCTTCAGGGTTTTATTAAAGCGATTTAAAAAAAAATATGACGAATCTTGACAAAGTTATGATGATGACAGCAGAAGATGATGGATGATGGCAGAAAAAATGGAAAAAGAAGGACGAACATTCACAAAATAGAAATAACCAACAGGAAAGAGTCTTAAAAAAGATTTTCTATTACCATAGAAAAAAACGTAAACAAAAGAATAATGTTCAGCAGAGATTCCATTGAAAATTGTTTAATCATCCGAAACATTTCTATTGAAAGGAAAATGCCAAGAAACTTATTGAATAATTTTCTATGTTTTCCAGAAACATTTTCCAAGAAGAACACCAAATTATTCAATTCAGATTGAAGGAGAAATTCTTGAATAATTTTCTATATCGTCAGAAACATTTCTATATTGAAGTAAAAATGTTTAGGCAAACTTTTAAAAGGAATTTCTATCAACAGATCTATCAACAGATCTATTGATGTACAAAATTTTTCTGGACTGATTTTTGAAGGAAAATTGTCTATTGAAGTAAAAAAGTGTTCAGGAGGAATGAGAAAATGAATGTTTATAGAGACTCTATCAATAGGGACTCTTTCTATATATAGAAGGAAAAATGTTCAGGAGAAAAATAATACGATATTTTATATACACCCCATATTATAAATGACAATCGGTAAATGAAATTCAATCCATAAATGTTCAGATAGATTATATTTCTATTTCACTATCATTTTGTATCTATTATATTTGTTTCTCATATAATATTTATTAAAATTATTTCAACTCAAACTCAAACTCAAATAAGTTTTAAAATCATAAAAATAAAGAACAATATAATACCTTTTTCATTCTACGGATATGATGAAGATCGCAACATCCGCACATATATGCATTATATATAAAATATATCATTTTTATAATTTAAAATTATGATGTACAAATACAAAAAATAAAATCATTAGTATTTTATATATACATATTTTGAATTATACACCAAATATATAATTTTTTTGTTCTTTTTCATTAGAGTATGGATAGCAATGTATATATAAAATCGAATAAAATGTAATAGAAAGAATATTTATATACAATATATTATTGAAATACAAATGACAAATGCATTTATATATAAATATATAATTATTAATTAAAAAAATCGTGTATACTCACACAAAAAAAAAGAAAAACAAAATGATATAAAAATATTTTAACGTAATTTTAAAAACTAATTAGAATAAATGTGTATTGCACTGCATATTTATATAATAATAATAAATACAAAAAAAAACCCCAGAATCATGTTTCAATTTTTAGTAGACGCATTTTTGGTTCATCTATATTAAAGAACTTTATCATAATTAATAAAATACATACAAAAATTTATGTATTTATATCCATTATTAATAAAAATAAAAAATAAAAATCACGTATTATACATATATATATAAAATACAGAAAAATAAAAATATTTTTAAGCATTTCTCTATATTTTATTATTATTATTATTATTATATAAATTTTTTGGATGTCAAGTCACATTTCATTTATGCATATTCCTCAAACCGCATATATACAATATAAATAGAATATAGAACCGCGTCGCGTAGAATTTGAATACTCTATATACAATATATTCTATATGATGTTATACGAGGATTTATATATACTATATATAATATATATATGAATTTCCATATATTTATTTTACATTGTATATTATAGTTTATTTGAGCCTACTTTTAATCATAATAATAAATATAAATGTACATATATAAATTCTAAAAATGGAAAATAAAAACCACCCATAATCTATATATTTTATCTGTATAGATATTGAAAAACTTTTATCTATATTCAAATCATAATATATATGAATATATATTTAATTTATTAATTAATAAAGTTAATGGTTATATAATGTGGTAGTGGTGGTAGTGGTGGTAGCGCATCTCTCTAGAATAGATTTCGTTTGCATATTAAAATATATTTTATATCCTATCATAAACGAATATATAGAAAAGAGCATTTTACATATTGTGTATTGCATATACTATCTATATTATAATATACAAATAATAATAATAATATGTATGCAGATGATAATTTGTCTGAAAATATGTGTTCATCTATTTATTTATTTTATTTTTTTTTTCCATTCTATATATGATTTATATATATATATATATATATATGCAATTCAGCTTAAACATATTCTATATATATATACAATAGTCAACGTAAAAATGATTCACATCATTATATTTAGGTTTTGTATTGTGTAAAAATCTGTATACAATTTTTTATTTATAATATATGATGATATGGAAAAGAAAAACTATGGCTGCTGGAAATTTAAATATTTAATATATAAAATGAAAAGCATACGGAAAATTATATTAAAAAAATAAAAAATAGTTGACAAATTAACAAATGTTACATTTTTATATTTAAAATTTGTATTTTCATTTTGTTATTTTTTGAATTTTGAATATAATAATAATAATAATAATAATGTTTTTTTATAGATACAGCAAAAAACAAATGATATATATATATATATATACAGAAAAGAATGGTATACAAATTTAGATAAATGTATCGTAAAAATTTGATCCTTAGAAAATTACGTATGATACATAAACTTTTTTATAGGGGGGTGTCATATTAAATACATCAGACAAATAATCTATACCGAGTTAACCCTCATCCTCTGTTAGAACAAAACATTTCCGCAATAGAGATTTTGAGATAAAATTAAACTAGAATCAGGTGAATGAAAATATTTAGCGTTTTATTTATTAATAGAAAATCGATAAAACAAGATAATTTAAATGCATCGGCATAGTTGCTAAATTATTGGAATAAAAATATCATGTTGGATCAAATTTGACCCAAAACAGAGGAGATGAGGGTTAAAGACAATGGTTCGATAATGAATTTTAAGTCAAAATTAACTCATATGACATTTTTCTTAAAAGCTCTAATTTTTAAGAAATGATATTTTGGAATATTAAAGGTAATATATCTATATTAGTTTTTTTTTATCCATTTAATGGAAAAAAATTAAAAAATATCCATTAAACTGCAGTATTAGTTTTTTTTTATAGTCAAAAGAATAAAAGCATACTTCGCATATTTGGAATTTAGAAGAATTTGTTGTCTAAGTCGCAACAAAAAACATATAAACATACTTGCAATGGGTCCAATGGCAGCTTAAGTTATTTTTGTTATAAAATACAATTCTGTATTTTGTAATTTTTTTTTTAAATATCTATATTCATCTATTTAAATTGATCTCCATTCAGCTAAAACTCGTACAAATAATATATAGGTACATTTTATTTTATTTTACCTTGTGAATGGTAGATTTACGATGTATTTCACATGTCCTTTATGTAAAAATAATGTAAATATAAACGTTAAAAAATAAAAAATTGGGAAATAAAATAAAATGTAAACTTTTTCGTCATAGTTCAAGTATAAAATATCCATTTTTATTGTATATGTATATATAAAGTAACAATTTTATTAAATTATCAATTTAACAAATTTTTCAAATGCATAATCATTGGAAATTATTTCAGTTTTATGAAACATTAAATGACAGGATTAAAAAATGTTTAATTATAGATATTAAAATAGATAATTTTCCTTTAGTATTCAAAGTTAATACTTATATAATTTTTCTTTAAAGAATATGAATTTAGTGTTTTCTTTAAAATGCAATTATCAATCAATGAAATATGCACAGATGGTTTACAGTATAAAGAAAATATAATTATTCATAGTTTCGTATTACGTATACGTTTAGGGACAAATCTATAACCCAACTATAGAAATAATGATCGCAATAAAGCCTCGATTTCTATGCAAATATTTTATTTATCACAAATATCATATTTGTGATATAAAAAAAAATGTGCTTTTTCTGAAATTTATTTTGCCTGGATAAAAAAACCGAAATTTAATAATAAATACCAATTGCTGTTAATTTTTATTAGTTTGTAAATTAACTGGATATTTTATTATTATGAAATTAAATCATAAAAATTAAATAAAATGTAAATAAAATGAAAAATGAAGTTTGGACGACGGTCAGCCGACGGCAATAGAAGAAAAAATATCAATGTCCGCCGTCAGTCCGCCGTCCAATATTCATAAAAAGCACCGCCATTGAAATGCATGTATTTTCAATTTGACATTTGCCGTCGTCTGCCGTCGGCATTTCATGAAAAGCATTACTTAAGGATATTGTTAGCTTTAAGTGAGATTTTTCCTAATATTTAACATAATTAATTCAGATTTTTCAATTTCATACATACATTTTTGGTTTTACATTAAATTAGATTACGCAGCTTCTATCCAAACAAGGGTTTAGCACATTATTGGAAAAAAAAGAAAATGTTACAGTTAAAGGATTTGATATAATCTAACTAAACATTGTGAAAATTTGTATAATAGATATCTTTAAATTCAATGTTTCAAATCGCATTCAACATTTTACACATCACAAATTCAATTCAAATTTTCATATTAACCAATTCTAAATGCATACTCTTGGAAAGATAATATTTTTTTCAATATTAGGTTAATATTTATTAGAAAATACGTATATTACCATCGAACAACTTTACCGCAGATCGCCATCACAATAAATTTACCAATATATTACGTCTCTTTAAGATAAGGATAACTAACACACATATGTACATTAAATTTGGTATATAGAAAAGGTTGTGAATGTTATATATTTTCCATATAATGCTTTGGCTTTGCCATATTATGCTTTTGCTAAATAAAATCATGAGCAATTTCAAAGGTGAAAATGGAAATTAAATAAAAAACAAAAAGAATATATAATAATTTTAAGCATAAAAAAAAATATAATATAATATAAATTAATATTCAAATTAGATTTATATATAGATAAATGAAAAATCCACAATTGAAAATGTCGAAATGACAAAAAAAAAATTTCTATATACATAAATTTATTTATACATAAAATCTCACTTAACAGAAAAAAGAAATAAGATTTATAATTTAAATATACATACATTCACCATTTATTAAACACGCATATATACATAGATATAGCACTTTAATTAGATGCATTAATACATAAAATAATTAATTTTTTGTTGCAAGTTGCATAAAAAAGAACTTTGTCTAAATACATTTCATATAAAATATATGGTAAGAGTCAGGTCAGATCTGCCGTTCTTTTAAAACCGGTTCTGTGATGCGGTGACCGATTTTTATAAAATTTTTTATCTATTTTATATCCGATAACGATTAATTTTGTATTGGTTTAATAAATTCTGAATGTATATTGATTTAAATATCGCTTAAATAAACTTAAACAAATCGAAATTTACTCAAGAAACAATTTGTTAAGTTTTTTTTTGTGAAAGTAAAGGGTCATAAATTTTAATGCGTGTTAGATTTCGTTTTGCTTTATTGTGTCATTTCAATTCTCATTAGAATCGCCAATGATTATGTATGGGATATTCCTATATATTAGACCCCAGTTTAAATTTAATAATAAAGAGTTCATGTTTCAAAAAAAAAATATATATATATAAATAATTTTGCTTACATAAAATTCATCATTTTAAGCATGTACGTATTTGAGTATTCTTTTGTTTAGTTTTGGGAAAATTGAAACAATTTATTTTTGTATATTTATCTATCCAAGTATCTATAGTTTTTTATCATTCCTCGGGGTAAATAATGCTGTTCGATCGCTCAGTTATCTATACACAAATTTTTTTCTCGGACCTTACTTGACCGATATGATTGAAATTTTCAATATAAACTCTTTTTATGAGTGTGCTGGTTATGTTTCAAACTGTCGGATCAGCTACCTAACAAATTTTCACAATTGCTTGATTTTCTGTGAGTCTCTCGTATATAATTCAAAGAGATTTGAAAATATTTTCATGAAATTTCGGATAGATAGGCGGGTTTGGGATACAAAATGCAAAGGTTTGCTGGGAAAAGTTTTTTTTTTATCAATTTCCCTAAAAATTTCAAAGGATTATTATAGAAATTTTTTTTTTTGATTTTTAATCAATTGATTTGAAATTTTGAATCTTTGATGAATAACGAAAAGACTTTTATTATTATTGTGTCACACATTGTATTGTATTACATTGTATTATTATTGTGTTAAAATTATATTTTTATACTAAAATTTTTTAAATAGTTGATTGGTTATAAATACAATTTCACGCTAACTTTTCGTCATACAAAGTTTCTGTTTTGTATGAAAGTTTCCTTGCACCTTTTACTCTTTTTTTTTTGTTTTTTTAAATATCATATATATTTTTTTACCATAATTTCAAAAATATATATAACATATAAATATTAAAAAAAAAAATGCTATTCAATTACGAAAACAATTAGTTTTCCTTTTTTTATTTAAAAAAAAATAAAATTGTATTATAAAATGTGTCGTCGTCGTTCTGACGCCTGTTTTTAATAATAATAATAATAATAATTTCAATGTAATAATAATACATAAAAATTCACATATATAAATATATTATTAATTTTTTTCTTATGGGGATTATTTTCATATATTGAATGCGGATTTGATTTGACGGATATATGAATGAATGAATGAATGAATGAATACCTTTTTATTTCATATACAAATGATGAATAAATATATAACTATACAGTTAGATGAGGTGTGATAATTTCACTTTTTCAGTCAATGATATATCCTATTTTTAATTGGCATTACATTTTCCATATATATATAATGTAATTTATATAATAGCTGTGAAAATATATATATATAGATATTGTGTTTTTTTTTTCTATAAATATAAATATATAATAACACATTTGTCATATATATGATGTAGATGGGAATTAAAATGAAAAACAATATCAATTTTTTTTTTTTTTAAATAAATTCACATTAATATACACACAAATATAGTCCCTTTATATCCATATATATTAACTCAACTTGTGATATTATTTATAAAATAAAAAAAAAATATACATAAATGTGCTGCATCATATCAAATGTATATATTTTCTGTACTTATACCATATAATGAAATGAATGTATACGATAGCATCATAGCATCATCAGATTTTATCTCTTCCGCGTGTTCTATATTAAATAAATATATATATACACCTTCTATATAGGATATATTATATGTATACATTTGATGTGCATATGATTTGGATGCACACAATATGCCATTGGCATTGCTATATGCTATATACGGCGATCTATATATATATAACATATATATATACCATAAACATATACAAAAATATCTCTATTTGAATATTCAACATTGTAAAAGTTAACTTTAACGCCTTTGGCAATATTTTAATTGTCAAGATTTTCATCATAACACACAGACACAAAGTAATTATATATATATATATATATACATATAAATAAAATAACGAAAAAGAAATATTATCTATATATAGATATAGGATACATTTTTGAGATAAATAAATTTTGTATTTTTAAAATGCGAGTTTGTGTGCTTATTTCATTTTTTTTTTATTATTATAATATATTTTTGTATGATTATAAATGGTGAAGAAGAAAAAAAAAAGTGTGCAATGAAATGTTTTGTTTTCAATATATCCTTATTTTATTTTTGCAATATATATAAATAATTTTAAAAGCAAAAAAAATAAAAAATTGTAGCATTAACACAAACATTCAGTCAGAACAGTCAGTAGACTTCATATACATATAATAAATATATACATACATTTTCCACAATTTTCCTTAAAACAAAATGTATATATTTAGAAAATAAATAAATAAAAAAAAAAAAAAAAGAAAATATAATTATATGCTCTTTTACACAGTGCGACAATTAATATTCCGGACTCAAACCATATCTCAATAACCAGTGGGACGATCTATGTGATGGAACATTCGTTCCACATGAAGCTTGATGTTTTCTCTATCGTCTGCGTAAAAATTTCATTGCATTTGGTTGACAAATAAAAAAGTTTGGTTATTTCTTGTGCAACAATATTTTAGTTGAAGTAGAAATTTTAACATGGAACAAAGAGCAGTCATTAAATTCAACGCAAAGCTTGATAAATCTGCAACAGAAACGTTTAAATGTTGAAATCGCCCAAGTCACACTTCACTTATTGTTCGTCAGTTGTTGGCTCAAAATCAAGTCTGTGTATTAAATCATCTAACGTCAGGTTTTACATCACCTGATTTAGTACCATGTGACTTCTCCTTGTTCCCAAAACTTAAAATGAAATTGAAAGGATGTTTTTTTGAGGATATTAAAATCATTCAAACAGCATCACGACACGCGCACTATAGAGGCAATACCACAAAATGAGCTGGAACACGCATTTGAATCATTATTGAATCACGAGGAGAATATTTTGATCGAAAAATCGTGTTTTTAATGTATTTCCTAGGACCAGTCCGGAATATTAATTGTCACACTGTGTATATATGTATATAGTGTATATAGTTTATTTTATTTTTTTATTTTTTAAATAAACAATATATATTTTGTACATCTTCATTATTATTATTATTATTATTAAAATAAGAAAAATAATAATAAAAAAAAAAACAAAACAGGAAGAAAAAAGGAATTTTAAAAATTAATTTCTAAAAAGTTATAATCATCCATCGCGCATCGTATCGCGTATAAAGTGATTTTTCACAAATAAGACAAATTTTAAATTAAAATATAATTTTTTAATATATTATTTTAAATTGAGAAGAAACTCATTTCAATGTTTCAATTTTGCGGTCGTCGTTTTCATATCTATTTTTTGATTCATTATATTTTATTTTATATATAAATTGTATATATAGAAATTACGTTCGTCGTATAAAATAATATATATAGAAATGTAAAATAAATCAAAAAAAACTATTATTAATAATCGCCTTTTTGTGTTCAGTTTAAGTGTTTCATATTCATAAATATGTACGTAAATGATATTGCAATTCTTTGTTTGTTAACATTTCTTATTTTATAAATAAATGTCTTGGTTTTTATTTAATTATTTTTCTGTATTCTATTTGTATTTATTTTGAATAAGTATTTCGTGTTTCTTTTGGTAAAACAACTTCTAACAAACATTTTGAGATTGTGGATTCGAATACTATACGATACTCTAACCACTATTATATCGGTTTTATTAATACCCACATGGGGCATTTTATAATACAAATTGTTCAGTTCGTGATTTTTTCCTGTTTCGTCGTTACAAATCATGTTATAGCTCCAAATTTATAAGTCGCAGCGCTTAACTTTCTATGGTGAACTTCAAGGTAATTTTATTGCGCACAAAAGTTCCTTAGGAAAATAAAAATGTTTTCACCACGTAAAATATTGAGAAAAATCAATTTTTCTGAAAAAGTTGACCTTTGATATTTTTATGATGATATTTTTTCCACTTTGAGGATTAATAACTCCAAACGAGAGCTATTACCTGTATATAGAGTATCTAGCGAATTTTATTCTAGCTTGAACGGTTTGGAAATTATGAAATAAAGGCATTAATAAAACAAAGTTAAAACATGATCCAAAAGTTACAATTGAAGGAGTGAAGAATTCCAAAGAAAAATCATTGAAATGTGGGATACAAAAATACCGGATGAATGCAAAAATTCAGTAAAAATCAACTCTAAGAGTTAATAGTGGATAGAGTATTATAATAAGGACATTAAACATTTTTTTTTGTTATTTTCAAAAAGAAATTTTACACAGAGTTACATGTATTGTGACATATGCAGTTGGTCATATACGGTTAATTATACTGATGTCTAAATGATGAATCCAAAAACAGAAAATTGTTGTCGAACTCTAAAACCAATAATTATGGTTGTAAAGCGAGCAATTATTTAAAAAAAGATCTCACAAAAATTCAAATAGACAAATAGAATTTAAATATTAGTTCCCTTTTTTCTCTTTTATGGAAACAAACAAAGAATCAAACTATATATTTGAATAAAACAAAATTTATTTGAGTGTTATAAAGTATCGTATTGTATGGTTCAAAATTGTCATATACATTTTTGCAAATAGATTTGCAAGTAAAAATTGTTCATTTTATATTTAAATAAACTTAATTCGAAGTTTAGATATGCATTTGAAAAATTTGCATTTGAAAACTCATTTAGTTTATTTATTATACATAAAAATTTTTCCTTTGGGATTTTGCTAAATTATAGAAGTCAACCTAACATAGTATATAAAAATTAACGTGACTGAATCAGTTTATATCGGTTGATTTGCTCAATTAAATACATTTCCTTAACGACTTATCTAAATTATATACCGTTTAAGCTTGTACTACAAAAACTTTGGACAACAATATTTTTAAATCAATGAAAAAAAAAACATTGACATATGGATTTTATAAGAGATTTTCTGTTTCATTAAAGATTTTTTTTGAAATCAATGATTGTTTAATTTTACGAATTGATTTTGATTAATTCTGTATATGTATCTAAAAAGAATTTCTGATAAATCAAGAAGCGTCAAGTATAATTGCATGCAAAAGCAAACATTAAAAATTTGGAAGATGTAAATTAAGTTATCGGCGTGTGCAAAAATTTCCATCGTACAGCTTTTTAAACGTTTATGAACAAGTTTTCCGTTATCCATATATTTTTCATTTCAATATCATATACTATATAAATTACAATCACAATTAATTGCGTGAAATTCTTTAATTTGTCAATGATAAGTAACACGTTATAAGATGCGTTTTTCAAAGAGACTTTTCAATAAATATATACATTTGATTTATAAACATAAATAAATCCGCATATACACATGCAATTGTGTATTTATATATGTATATAAAAAATTAATTACGCAGTGTAATGCACTTAAAAACAAAAAAAAAATTAAATTAATAATTGTATATACAAATATTTATATGTGAATTAACATGTAAAGTAAAAAAAAAAAAAAAAACATAACCAACAATCAAGCTAATTGTTTGTCATTGTATATATACAATCCATACATATATTTATGTTTATTTATTATTAATATTTAAACTGGATATAAATTAAATATGTATTTTATATACATATGTTATATGACTGAATGAAAATCTGAAATAGGTATATGGGGAAATGAGTTATTTATATATATATAAAATAAAGGTATATATAGAATACATTTTCACACGTGCGTGTTTTCATTATATATATATATATATATATATATATATATATAAATGTAGATATTGTGAATTTAAATTGAAAAAATTTCCAAACACGTATTTCATTTGTAATAATGCAGTTGTATAAATGTGCATATAATATATTAAAACGAATATGTATATATATGTATATATATAGTATTCATTTGCCGTATATCCTATATTCTATATATAAATAAAGATTTACATAAAATTTTCTATGCAAAACTATAAACATGTATATTGTGATATTTTATATATATAAAATGCATTTATTTTACAACAATGTAATATAAACAATATTGGAGTTTTGTTTGATTATATAATATATATATATATCGGATACGATGTCGTCGTCGTCGCATTTTACATGTATATATATTTGTATGTAACAAATGTGAATACAAATATATGTATATATAAATAGTAAAAGACAAAAACTTTGCATATACTTTTTCTTATTAAATTTTCTTGGCATTTTATATATATACATGCAATACATGCTATATATAATACATATTTAACCCTATTACTTAAAACCATTTTCTTGAAAATTTTATTTTTATATAATATACAACCCGATAATATAAAAGTATATACAGTAAATTATTTTGTGTTTATTCTATATGCATTTTGATATAGTTATTATTATTATTATTATTATATTATATTATACATAGCATGTGTTAAATCGTTAAATCGTTAAATAGCATTTTGTTGTTTTGGTTTCGCGTTATATAATACATATCATATCGGATCGTATATATGGATAAAAATCTACAGTCATTTATAAACGAATAAACGAGAATGTCTCTATATTTTTAACAATGTCACAATTTGTTTTATAAATTATTTAATGGGGTAAGGTAAATT
This sequence comes from Dilophus febrilis, assembly GCA_958336335.1. Taxonomy (NCBI): domain Eukaryota; kingdom Metazoa; phylum Arthropoda; class Insecta; order Diptera; family Bibionidae; genus Dilophus; species Dilophus febrilis. The sequence continues at coordinate 3,530,753 of OY284468.1, read as the reverse complement.
ATTGTAGTTGTTTTGTTTCCCATAAAAGTATTATTAGTAGTAAACTATAGGGAATTAATTTTTCATTTCAATTTCTTTGGAAAACAAAACAATTATAAAGACACTTTTTATTATAAAACAAATTGAGATTGTATTATGTTAAGTATATATATACGTTAAAGATTGTTAAATTTTGGGTTATTTAATTACTATCTTTTTTCCATACCATTATATGGGAATTCGTTATGATTATATGATTGAAGAAATGAAAAATCGTTTGGTATAATCGGAAATATTATCCATCAGAGTAGTTGTATAATAATATAACAATCAAATGTTAATCCAAAGGTAATCATTGATAAATAAAAAAAGAAAAGTAGTTCAAGACCATAAATAAAAAATTTTTGAGACATTAACGACTTTATATTGTCGACTCAAAGATTTTCCATTGCAACCCTTAAATATACTATTAAAAGATTATTCAAAATTTACTGAAACTTTTTTCAAATTGCTTTCAATTGCGTTCAAAAGAATTTTCCCATTTTAAAAACATTCAAAAAAAGGAAAACTTTCAGCGATTTTTCCAGTTTAAAAAAAAATTTAATGGTATTTATAAAATTATTGTAATTTTTAAACAAATTAACGGATTGGGATGATTAGAGACCGGCAATGAAAAGGGTTTAAAAAGAAAATGTGAAATCCCAATAGTAAATTCAAAATTTGTAATATTGTTTATTTTTTTTTATTTTGGTAATCGATTTGTAAATGTGTGTCTGCTCGGCAGTAAAAAAAGTTAGCAATTACCTAATATTAACAATTTTTTTAATTAAAATAAAATATTTGTGTTAATTTTGCTCTTAATTCCCCACATCTATACCGGCTATGTATACCGTGTGGATTTACACAAGTGTAGTATACGCAACCACTGAATGGTAGATAGATATTGAAAAAAAATTAATAAATACATATTCATTAAAAAAAACAAATATATATATTTATATAATAAAGGCATATGAAATTGTTTTTTTGAAAAAAAAAATACAAAAATTATTCTATTGTGAGCTTTTGTGCAATTGACATTCGATTATGTGTATTTTTCCTCTATTTTTTTTATATACTATATCTAAATATATATGGTGTATTGTTTTTGGGTAATTTTTTTCATCCTCGCGCATATAATATATACATATATATATGTTATGTATTTGAAATACATCACATATGCGGTAAAGTAAATATGTAAATTATTTTCAATATAAAATCTCAAGTGGTATATATATGTATGTCTATATAGCAGTTGCTGCTGGTTTTGTTGTTTTAACAAATCCCTATTGACCATAAGGAGTTCAAAACAGCCTTTATGAAAGCCTTTGGAAATCGAATAAATACAAATAAATTAGAGTGAAAAACAGTTGGTTGGTTATAGAAAATTAAATGGAATATTTTTCGATCTAAGTTTTTTGCATAAACATTTTGTATGTTTTTTCCCAATTGAATTTGTTTTACTTCATAATCTATGATATTTTGTGTCGAATCAAAATGGAGTAATTATTTAGTTAAATTTAAGATTATAATTTTAGTAGAACGCATTTTTGAATATTTTCCATCGAAACTATATGTATATTAGCCGAGAATCTAAAAGTAAGTCATTAAATAATCTATGAAAAATTATGGGGTTTTTCCGGTTGATTGTTGATATAAATCGAATAAATTTATAAAGTTAAAGGAAAACGGACTTCTTTCACAGGAAATTTTAGGTTGAATTTCCTCCATGCAATTCCCTTTGGAATGGTTTCGACAAAATTACCTTATACGAAATGCAAATGGGATCTAGTCAATTGGGATATAGAGAAATATGCAATATGCAATAACAATCTAAAAAAAAATCAATTTAAAAGTAAATGAAGGTTTTTTTTTTAAATCAAATTATTACTATTAGTATTATTGTTAATAAATTATTATATATAGCAATTAAATATTACATGAATTGACTTTGTTTTGAATCATATGTATAATTAAAATACATCGCCTTTTATATGATGATGCGTTAAAGGAATATAAAATGGTTATTGTTTTGATACATTTACATATAATATGTATGATGGTTATTAGTTATTTATCTAATCTTATTATTTACACCATTTATATTTATTATATATTTTGGAAATGAATGCTTTAAGCTCTGTATTATCATTGAGTTTAAGTTAAACACAAATATTATAATAACCATATTGCTGATGATATAATAATATATATAAAATACCCTTAAAGCATTATAGTTTCGTATATACAATAATATTTATTTCAAAAATTTAAAATCTAATTCTCTATGTATATTCTATATATTTGTAATACTATCATCGCATATATATGTGCAATGTGTATATATATTTATCTTTAGCAGTTTCATTTTGATATTTTCTATATATGTATCATAAAATGTTGGTATATACCCACAAATATTGAGATTATTTTGTTGCTTATTTACCATAGTTTATACAAAACATATTTAGATATAGAGAGATCTTATTTATATATATATATATAGATATATACAAAACATATGTATATGTTTATGTGTTACCAATTAAAGTTTAACCGAGTTATGGTTTTTTAGACTAACTAAATATATATAGTAGATAAGTTTTACTATACGATTATATAGTTATAAAAGACAAAATGAACATGAATATGGATTTTTCATTTAGTACATATGTAGAAAAAGGATTTCACATTATATTATAATTCATATAAATGTAATGTATGTGTTTGTGTGTGTCTGTAACTTTATATTTAAAATAGTGTCAGACTACATATAGTTTTATATTATTGTATATAGGAAAATTTTAGTGAAAAAGGATTGAATTTGTTATATGTACAATAAAATTTTAATGTTAATTCGTTGAGTGTTGTGTGTTTTTTTTGTACTATATACTAAATATATATATGATTTATAAAATATACAAAATTTATTCATGTAATTGTTTTAATTTCTGTTTTCTTTTATATTTTATATATATATATAAAAAATATAACGACCATTTCATTTGATTATGTACATATATATATTCATTTTAAATGAAATTCATACACATGTGCATATATACCATATATAATAAATGTGTATTTCATTTTTACTTCATGTAATATATAATAATATAACTTTTTTCTCTTTTCTGTATTTCATACACTGTATATATGCTGTATTTTCTAATAATATATTCACTTCAACTTTAAAAATTTAATTTAATTCATTTTATTATCATTCATATATATTCATAATGTATAATAAATAATTCATCATCCTCTTAATATAATTGTGTGTTTTTCATGTTTGAATGAAATTTATAATTAGTTTTTTTTATTTTATTTTATATGCATACATGTAAAAACATTTTTTTTTTTTATATATCTCTCAACATTACAATTCAATTGCATTTTATATATAATATATTACTCAATAAAATAATGACGACAATTTATACATTTTACTGTATGTTATACACATATATATTGTTCAAGATGCATTTTTTTGTTTTTGTTCTAGGGATTATTTAACCATTTATGATCAAGTACAAAATATGTATGTATATATACGCACATTTATATATATATGTTACAGTTGCATGCGGTATTGCAATTATTATATTTCTATATAGGGTTTTGCAATCTATTTTGGTACGAGGGTTTTTTTACTGCAATTATATATAGAAATTGTAGGTTTTTCAAGATTACCTTTTCAAGGTAAACACACACTACAGTCATCGTGTTTGAATTGAAAGTTAGTTACCGTGGCTACATCCTACATCATTCATGCTCTTATTCCTATCGGTGCTTTTAATTAGATTTAATTGATTATACAATAAAAAACAAATTTTAAATGACACAGAAAAAGCAGCGTTGTTTTAAGAAAAAACTAAATTTCCAATTCATTTTCTATTACGGATACTAACCAATAGATATTTCGTTATATTAAAGTCAACATTTTGTGTCAGAGTTGTCGTGTTTAAAATTTCTTTCTGCCTTTGCAGTGTCCAAACCCTTGAGAAAAAACAGATGAAATGTGCAGGAGAAAGAGGATTGGGTAGAGTGTCAATCCGTTTTATTTCCTGATCTAGTAGTAGTAGTAATCATATAGTTATAAGTCGCCATACAGATTTTTTTTTCATAATAATTCGTTAATTCAAAAATACTCGAACCCTTTTACAGTTCAAAAATATTAATCAAATTAAATACTAACCAACTTAATGTATGTGAATTTTTTTTGTTTATTCGGAATCCAAAATATCTATATAGTCATAATAGATCAAATATCAAATTATCTACAAATCATAAAAAAAATATCTTGTACCATTTGAGTTTTTCAAAATATATATATAGGAAAACTAAAACGAAAAGCTAATATGTAATATATAGATTAAATCAATAATTCATATTCTTCAATAGAAAATTTTCCCATAATAGATAATCATTCAAAATCCGTTTCTAAACGAATTACCTTAAGTAGAAAATTTAATAAATAATAGACAATCATTCGAAATCGCCTTCTAAACAAATTTCCTTTCCTTCTGTATGAAATGAAAAAGTTAAAAGTTTAACATAACAGTTACGAAACACAAATATTTTTCTATTATTTTTCTTCACTTTAACAACCACATTATAAACATCTCTATGGAAATTTATTTTATTTAATTTTTAGAAAACCCTGACAATAATATATCCACTATCGTATAATTATGCATTCAATATAATTGCATCATCCACTTTCATATATCGTTATTACATATATAGGTTGGTTTTACAGTGTTTAACAGATTTGAATAGTATATACCAAAAGAATTTTTCTTCTCGTTCAAGGATCAAATGGTTTGAAATGAAATGATTGAATACATCCATAAAATTTGTTAGAACCGACAGAAAATTAAGAAAAAATTAATTGTTTTTAATTAGTCTACAAAAAATCAATTACTAAGGGAAGAATTTAAAAAATTTGATTCTATTAAAAATGTAATAAAGAAATAAAATGATTTGGAAGCCATATACTGAAGATTTTAGGGTTTTATAAAAACGATCACCGTGAATTAATGGAATATATAAGCATGATAAAAACTTGTTTCAATTTGTCATACGATAAATTCTGCTCAATACTGTTTCAATAGATTCTTTCTATACATTTTTATCCCTACTATATATATATTTATTCTTTTAACATAAAGCAAGTTATGTACATATATGGAAAAATTATAACCTATTAATTTGTTTCCTTCATATTTTCAATCATGTTGTATATTCTTTAATAATATATATATATATATATAAATGGATACTATACTATATTATTCATGTTATATAAAAAAATAATAGATTTATATATATTATCAAGTTAATTTAATTTATTTAACGTATACGCACGCATAAAGAGAAAAAAAAATATCATTTATTTAATACAATATATACAATACAATTCTTTATATGAGATATATAATTTATAATGAATGTGTATATAGATGAAGTTAGTAAAAAGATTTTTAAATGCCATTTGATGCATTATTAAATACATGCGGTTACCATACATGTGATTTCTGATTAGGAGTTAATTCAAATGCAGAGAAAATTTGTATAGGTTTTGGAATTTCGAAACCTGCGATTACTGAAAAACATGATTTTTTCTCATAATCTCAATTCATTTCGAATTCAAATTCATATACATATAGAATTACATATTTATCTTATGCGTTTTATGGCAATAATATTAACTAATATCATATATTTTCATTTTTTAATCCTATAGATGCGATCCTTAAAGCGAATATAATGAAGATTACACGAAATATTCTTGGAATTTTAAATGGTTTTATGGACAGGTAAAGTATTGTGACCATATATAGAATCAGATGGAATCAATTAAATATGTCAGTTTTTTCTCATTAACTATACTTTTTTTTTTTTTTGCTTTTAGATACCTCAAAATATACATAAACTATAAAAAAGATGTCTATATATGGATATGATGGATAAACAAATAAAATCTATGGTAATTTTTTGCATAACCCCAAAACACACTATTTTTTACTGCACACGATTATCTAATGATAAACACAAACAAACAAGCAAACAAACAAAAAAAATGAATTGTAAACGTTTAAAATATGTAAATTAATAATATATATGCATGTACAAAAGTTATACATAAAAAAATATATGTATTTTTATATAATATTTATGCTTTATATAAATAAAAAAAAAATTGTTTTACAAAAACTAAAATGGAATCATTTATTATTAGTATATACTTTTCCCATCGTACGTAAAAAAAATAAAAAATATAAAAATGACATAAACAAAATTAAAAAAACATTTGCAATATTGCATATATGCAGAAAATTATATAATATATATGACATTCGATTATGAAAAACATATTCATATTTATTTTATATTTTTTTTCCTTTTCTATAATATTTTAATATTTTGTATATTATTTTCGTTTGAATACTACCTTTTTTTCTTTTTTTTTAAATACATATTATTATTATACATCATCTGCCTGCGTATATATATCTATATATAATAATAATAATAATGCATCTATGGAATGACGTTTTTTTTTTTTGGATTTTTTTTTTTTTTTTTTGCAATTGCAATATACCTGTAAACTTTATCTGCATTTATAATGCATTCCATTTAAATCGGTATACCAGCAGAGATAAATAAATCTGTACAAAATAATATTTTTATATTATAATAATAATAATAATAATAATAACATAAAACGTAAATGGGGATATTTATAAACAAATAAATATATAGACAGCAATATAGAAAATTTTGTATTATATCGAACAATATATATACATACAAATAAATATTATGTATATCTATCTATATATAAATAAATAATAGAAAGGTATGTAGTAATATTATTTGCGTATAATATACAAAAATAAATAAACATATTGGTTATAGAGTTCATTTGTTTTGGCAATAATATAAATAAATAGATGAAACTATTTTGTAAAAATAAATTTACTCTCAATATACATACAATACATATCGTTTTAATCGAAAATGATTTTCCAATATTTAAAATTTATTTTTATGTATATATATATTTTAAATAAAAGAAAAACATTTGTATTATAGTCGCATTTTATATTAGTAAATGCGGTCTTGTGATAGATTTATATTTCATAAAAATGTTTATAGAGACTTATTAAATTGGAATTTCTAATGTGATTCATATCACCAAAACGTTCTAGTAATTATAGATACAAAAGATAGAGTGGATCATCTCGACAAATATTGAAAATCGAGTTTTGAAAAGATATTACTAGAAAATTCCCAAAGATTGGCGATTAACATCTAAAATTTATAAATGATTTATTAAGATTATAGATCATAGTCACCGCTTTTAGTTGTCTCTGTAGTGCTTTAGTGGTTTAATAGCGCGTATAACTAAAGAAACCTAACAAATTTCTGAGGTTGTGAATTCGAATCCCCAACATTGGTTGGATTTATTTGACACACAGAAGACAAACTATAATTTCATATATGGACTTAGTTGCCGAAGAAATACAAACATTTATTAAAGAAAAAAGATTTTTCTGAAACAGGATGCAAAATTCAAATTTTAGTCACCGGTTTAAACAGAGTATTGAACAATATTTTTTTAGTTAGTGTAATTAATTAGCTGTACCTTTTTAAAATTTTTAATTCATTTTTGTAAATCTGTTATTAAAATATTTCTTTCTGTATTTATAATAATAAATAACATTCCTATACTATCCTTTGTTCTGTAATTATAAAGAACTTTAAAAAATGGATCGGTTCTAGGATCGCATCAAAAGACAAGAAATGTTCTCTAATTTTCTCAATCCGTATACTGACTGCTTAAAAGATCACAGAAAAATTCAAAACTAAAACGATGGACAATACTTTGAATTAAATAAATATTGTATCAATGTCTCTAATTTCCAGTTTACTCGAAGCAAAAATTTCAAAACATATTTTATTGATGCAATTTAAAAAAATAAAACCCAATTTAATTTACGACTTTTACCTGAACCTATAAATTGAGTTTTTAACATAACTTTCAATTTAACATAAAAACCATTTTGGTTCAATAAGCAAACATTTTTTCAAGACAACCAAAAGTTAATTCTTGTTTTATAGATTATTTTTAATCAATTTAATTGGAGATAAGTTTTTCCAAGTTAAAATTTTGAACATTTTCCCTATTCCCTGTCAATTTTATTCGGTGAAAGAAAAATCTTTCCCAGACTCATTATTGAATATTTTTCCAGCAATATAAATTAATCCATGGTAATAGAAATTCAATTCAGTTAGTCTCTCTTGACTGTTCGTCCTTTAATAAACAACATTATTCGGGTGATAGAAAATCCTTCAAGAATCTGCTCTGATTACTTTTCCTTCAATGGACAATTTTCCGCTTTATCAATGAACAACTCACGTTGCAAGATCCTTAAACTGATTACAAAATTACAACGATTTTTTATTTTTCTAATGAAAAATTTTATATTCTTTTAATTTCATTGTATTTTTACCGGTTATGGTTTTATATATTTTTTAAAAGATGAATTTTCTCGGGATAAGTCCTGGATATTCGTCCTGGATAAGTAATTAAAGAGTGATTGTAAAGTAATTTTTCATAATGTATCTATACAGTTACATGTGAAAATTTTTACAAAAACAAACGATTTTCTTTTGAAACCTCATAGAATATTATTATTGGTGTATGACTTTCTTTCATTCATTCGTTCAGATTTGGTACCAGATGTTTAAAAGTTAAAGCAATTTGTCTTTAATCTTTCTGACAAGACTTATTTATTACGTTAGAGCACACAAACTTTTATTACAACGTATAGATACAAATGAAATTCAATAATAAATACAACTATTATATATGATTTTTATTTACAATTAATGACACTTAATCAATGATGATGACAAACAGATAAAAGATTTATAGTGGTATATAGCAAATGAATCACATATTTCACATGCATTTCCTATATATATATATGGACAAATTAAATTAAACTCTTCAATTAGCTTAATTTATTTTTTATTTTTAATATTAATCAAAATCATTGATTTTGTGGTTTTTATTTTCAATATACCATCATATATATATATAGAAAATATGTAGATAAACTCTCCTTTATTATTATTTAATATTTTTAGTTTAAATTTTTACGCCGATATAAATTTATATATGTATTCAAAAAGGACATTGTCAATTGTGGAATAAATATATAATATTTTTCCGATTTTTACCACATAAACATACAATTTAATTACACTGACTTTTTATTAGTATCATTTAAATATATACATGAATGTATGTATATTTATAATAAAACTCTGATATATACGAACAAGTTTAATAAAATTAATTGATTCAAAATGAAAATATTTATAAATACATACATACATAAATATTTAAATAAATTGGAAAATGGACCACAATATAAAATTGTTTATTTTAATTTTAAAATACATTTGTGTATTGAATATATGTTTATTTTGAATTTAAATTTTTGTATATATGAATTGATAGCGAGAGCGATAGATTATTGATATTATATGGGAAAAAAAAAATTTAGAGCTTTTATATGAATAGAAAAATATATATATTATATAGGCTCTATTAGCCGCATCTATATATATATTATATATTATCCATTATATAAATTTAGATATAATAAAAAAAAACTAAAAATACATTTTTATTTTCATTCATTCGCATTTGAAAAAAATTCAAAATATAAATAAATACATTTTATGTAAAAGTTCAAAGTAAAATTTTCTCGTATTTATATGTACAATATATTATATAGAAATTTTAAATTGAATACATAACAAACGCACATTTATATTTATATTTTTTTTATTGTATATCCATCCACATACATGCGAGTATATCAAATAGAAAATTTATAGATACAAAATCATATGCATATAAAATATATATATATTTAGTTATAAAACATATTCAAATTATATCTAAATATATGTATAAAACATTTTCTCTGTTACATTGCCAATATGATCTATTATCCCTTTTTAAAAAAAAAAATAAAAAATGAAAAAAAAAATATACTACTCAGGATGAAAATTAAATAATATCATGATCAGTTCAGTCGACATATTCTTGAATGATTTTCTATTTCCCAAAAAAAAAATGGTTTATTTGCAGTCAAACGTTTCAGGATGAAGTCAAACGATTCAGGAGAGATTCTTGAAACATTTTTTCAAATTAACAGAAAAAAAACTGCAACTAAAGGAAAAATTGTCAGCGTGCGATGTTCTATCACCGCAGAAAATTATCTATTGAAGGCAATAATATTCAAAATAGATTCTTGAACAAATTTCTTGAACAAACTTGAACGATTTTCTGTCACAAATTATCTATATTAAAGGATAAATATTTCTCCTCAGGATATTTTCTTAAAGGATTTTCAATAATCCGAAAATTATGAGGAAAAAAGGAATAGACGGAGATTCTTAAACGATTTTCTATCACCAGAATAAGAATTCTCAATTGACGAATAACTTTATTCAGAAAAAATACTTTCAGAATTTTCTAATGAGGAAAAAATTATTAGCAGAGATTCTCGAACCATTTTCTATCACCCAAAAATTATGAGGAAAAAAGTAATAGACGGAGATTCTTAAACGATATTCTATCACCGCAGACAACTGTCAATTGACGAATATTTCTAAATATTTATATTTCTAAGGTTTCAGAATATTGTCTATTTTGAAGGAAAATTAATATTCGACACAGCTTTTTGAAGGATTTTCTTTTTTTAGCAGAATAAATATCCGGGAATGAAAAATATTCAATAATTTAACTTGAAAGACACATTTCTTTAAATGCTATCCATAAAAAAAACGATCTTAAATCTTTATTGTTTCAGATCAAAAAAAAAACCACCTGTGCTAGAACCAACATTCTCGTGTTGATTAATGAAATTGCAAAAGAAATTGAAAAATACAAAAGAAAACTCTACAATTACAATATTGTTATTACAACAAACTTATAAAAATTACGAATAAAAACGAATATGATATTTAATGATGAAACGCGCCAATAAAGAAAATTTAGTCATGAAAAATATAAGATTTGTTGATCAATGAATACACCAATTTTGATTCCGCGTAGTAGATTTAAAATAAATACAATTTCTATAATATTGAAATGCATTCAATATACATACACGCAAAAAAGCAGAAAAAAAATGTAAAAAAAAAAAAAGCTATACACAATGATCACTCGAAAATGGATGATTTTTAAATTGACTTTTACAAATAATAAAAATTAAAAAAAAAAAATGAAACAGAATTTTTTTTTTTGTTTAAAAACGCAAATTACATTTGTTATCTATACTATTTAAATCTATGTATCTATAATATATATTTATATAACTTTTTATTGCAATGTGAATATAAATGCAAGCATACAATTTCTATATATAAATATATATATAATAGATAAAAAAAAAAAAAAATTACATAATACATTTATTATTACTCAATGTATATTATTAATATATATATATTTATTTTTTTTTTATACATATTTCATATACTATTTTTTAAACGAACAGATTAATAATAATTTCTACAAATACTCAACCATATGTACCATTCATTTCATATATATTTTTGTTGAAAATTTACAAGCAAAAAATGTAAAAAAAACAGAATAAACAAAATATTCATTTTATTTTTATATGAACATTGAACAATGTAATTTTTGAAATTTTGTTATATCTATAAAAAAAATTATATATATTGCATTTGTATATCGTTTTATAATTACAACAAAATTTATTACACAAATTATTCATCAATTATATATGTTTTTATAAATTGCAATATAATATATATTTTTATTATCATTAATCATATATATATATAGTAATTGCATGGATTTTTCTTTTGTTATATTATATTCATCGCATTTCATAATAATAATATTTTGTCTATATAATTTAAATTGTTTTGGGTAATTGTAAACGGAAAATGTTGAGTGATTGCAATCAAAATATTCTAACCATTACATTGAATGTCCTTTAATGCGTAAAAACTATTAAACGGACGATTTTTATTAACTTTATTAACGTATTTGAGACATATTGAATGCGTCCTGCAAGATATAAAACTAAGATAGTCAGAAATGGATGCGAAATTTTGACGAAGTTTTTTTTTTGCTTGGAATATGTAAACATGCCCCAACTCAAAAAACTTGTGAACAGTGGTTTGCACGCTTCAGAAGTGGAAGATAAAGAACGGCCAGGTCAGCCAAAAAAATGTGAAGACGAAGAATTGCAGGCATTGTTGGATGAAAACTCGTGTCGGACGCAAAAAGAGGTTGCATTAGAGTTGAATGTAGATGCCTCTACCATTTCGAGACGTTTGCATTCAATGGGAAAGATCAGAAAGCTAGGAAAATGGGTCCCACATCAACTGCATGAAAATCAACTCAAAGCACGAATCGATGCATGTCATAAACATCTTGCCGAGCACAAAAAGCATAGTTTTTTAAGTCGAATTGTCACTGGCGATGAAAAGTGGGTGTATTACGACAACCCTAAACGTAAAGCGTCATATGTTGATCCCGACCAACCTTCAACTTCACAATCAAAACGCGATATTCATTTGCCAGAAGCTTATGCTGTGCATTTGGTGGGATCAGAAGGGTGTCGTGTATTATGAGCTGATAAAATTTAATGAAACGGTTACATCTGATCGCTACCGACGACAACTGAGGGACGAATTGGCAAAGAAATTGAACGAAAAACGACCATTGATAGCTCGAAAACACCACAAAGTTTTAATGCACGATGACAATGCCAGACCACATTGTGCAAACATCGTTAAGGAAAAATTATAGACCTCGTTTGGGATCATTTTAATCACCCCCGTACTCTCCAGACCTTTCGCCTTCTGATTACCATTTGTTCAGATCAATGCAGGTCAGCCTGACAGATGTACGCTTTCGAAATGCTGAAGAAGTGCGGAAATGGGTCGATGAATAGATTGGGACAAAAGATGAGGAGTTCTTCAAACGAGGAATCAACAAACTTCCTAAAAGAGGGGAGGAAGTCATAGCTAACGATGGACAATATATTGGTTAATGTACTCAATCATTTTCTTATACAAATATATGCCATTTTCAAGTCAAAAAATCGACATTTATAATGCAGGGTCCCAATAGTTTTATGGTATTTCGCCTAAAAAAGGGGATATTTCCAAGGATGGGGAATTCAAATAATATTTGGAAGTTTTTAGTTATATCTTATATGCTTAATGTGACAACCTGATGCATATTTTATAATCAATTAATTCCAAGAATATTTTATTTGGTGTAATAATCACAATTAAAAAATATAGTTAAATATTATTTTAAATACCTAAGTGTTTTTTTTTTGTTAAATCATTAATTATAAAAGTTTTAATCTTTATAAATCAAATCAAATAAACTAATTGGTATTTACAATATAAAATTTTGTTTGTATTTATTATAATATGGTATATATATATATAGATAAAACAGTGTGATCTATTGTGCATCCGATGGTGATGCGATATTCAATAGCGCGGATACGTAACTATATTCAAAATGTAATTTTTGGTAAGTTTTTTTTTTTTGGTAAGTTTTAAATTATTAGTTTGAGTTTTTATGATTGAGTTTTCATTTGATTGGTAAGTGATAAGTTAAAATTTTGTATATCCCCATTCAAAATATAGTCCTTTACTTTAGAGCTTTAGAATAAACTTTGCAGTTTTTTATATTGCTTTGTAATTTTTCAAAGATGTATACATTTTTCCGTTAAGACTACCATCAATTTACACAGGATCTATTTTGGAAATAGATTTCAACTTATTCAATTCATCAGACCTAAATTGACTGTCGGCTAGTACTAATTAGGATATTGAATAATCGGATTCTTGGAATAGAATATTACTATATTGGTTTTTGTACCTTTGTTATTTGTTTTCAGAACACCCTGAGTATATGTAATACAAAATTCTATATTATAAAGTTTAGTTACAAAATTTCTATATTAACTTAAGATATCCCAGGTAACATTCAATGTGTCTAGAACGTTCCAATCACCTTATATTTACATATAGAGGTACCGGGAACTAGGTATTCTGAGTGACTGGGTAGTGAAAGGGTAGTGAAAGGGTAGTGCCATACACCAAAATGGCGAATGATTTTCAAGTGGCCAGAACGTCCCCGGTTCGTGAAAGGAATGTTCACTTTAAGTGGCAGGTTTAGTTCCAAGCACGTATTTGGGACGTTCCCATCCTTATTTTATTATTAATTACTCAAAAAAAACCAAAAAAATGTTTTTATTATATTTTTTATATTTAATATTAATTTTTTTTATATTTTATTATATATATTTTTTTTTATTATTATTTTTTTTTTAATTTACATTTGTTTATATTAGATAATTTTATTATATATTTTATTTATCTTTTTTTTATTTTTTTTGAAATCACTACTTTTTTTTTAATTAATTTTTTTATTAATACTAAATTATTCTATGTTAATTCTTAATTATATTATATATATCAAATTTTCACTAAATGGTACTTACTTTTATTCTGGGTCCACCTCGAGCATCGAACCAGCAACCTCAGCTTATTGTTAGTTTTAGTCGTCAACTTAACCATTCAGCCACACTTCGCGTATATATTTTTCTTCTAAAAAAATATACCCAATCAATTTATGGTGAGATTCTCTAGTGTTCGCCACTTATAAGTGAAAACATTTATTTTGATAAATGCCATTCACTTATAAGTGCCATGGATAATACCATTCACGTTGCTGCTACTTATGAAAAACTCTCTAAAGAGTTTCTAGTTTTTGTAACTTTACAGTGCTTTCATGAGTACCTGGTACGTTCCAGGGTTACCCAAATATCAATGTAAAGTGGTTATCACATTTAAGTGTCAATGAATGATACCGATCACCGCCCGGCACTAATAAATGTTACCCTTAAAAATATTTTATTTAATGTTCCAATAAAGGTTTCTGCTACGTGTGAGTTACTCTTATAAGATCATTTAAAAGGATAAACACATTTAGTGTTAAAATGTTAGTGGATAGTACGTTCCATACACCTGAATAAAGTTCTCATCACTATAATCAAGTTCCAATCACATAGAATGTTATATGGGATATGTTGCATCACAAAACATATTTATATTATATAATTTTGTAATTATTTATTATTTTTCACATATTATATATTTATTTTGGTATAGGGAATTTGTTATGTGTGTTGAAAGGAATAATATTTTCTATAAATAAATATACTTTTTGTTTTCATTCATATACGATTCTGATTCCATATATATATTGAACAAGAATATTATTCTATAATAATGTTCTATATAAATACAATTATTATAGTATATGTATATAATATAAAATCAAATCAAATAACTTATACGATCATCATCATCATGATATATATATTTTATAGTAAATTGTAAAATATATTATTTGTTTTATGTAAATTTATATATCAAGTGTATTCGCACACACACACACACCCACCCACCCAAACATCATGTCTAAAATAAACACTATATATGTATGTATAAAATTATAAAATGTGATTGTTTCCTATATATTTTCCTTAATTAATCTGAACCTCATCAAATGATATATATATATAGATAAACACAATTTTGTTCACATTTGAAATGAATATATTTGTATATATTATTATTATTCTGATTATATGGAATTTAATATTGGGAAGAATATAAAATGTTTGTGTGTATGTAAATTTAAATAAATGTTGTATATATAAATTAAATTTAATTTTCAGAAATTTAATGAATATATAGTTTAGTTTAAAGAGAAAATATTAAAAGTGTTGTATAATAAATATATTTCTAAATACATAATTCTGTAAAATTTTGTAGTTTGTGTAAAAAAAAAGAAAAAAGTCATATATAGTTGATATAATTTTTCACATATAACTTTATTTAAACTCTATATATTTTCTACAGATTCCTCCTTTTTATATATAACAATTTAACATATACAGTGGTGGACAGTTAAATAACAAAGTGATGATTCATTACGCCAAATATTTTAGTTTTACAAGTACAAATTATATATATACAAAAACCGAAAAGTTTCAGGAAAGATGTGTTATGGACCGATGAATCGAAGTATATAATCGATGTGAATCGGATGGAAAAGGGTATGTAAGACGTCTACGTAATCAAAGCATCAATCCATTATATACACATTAAAAACAGTAAAACATGCTGGCGGTAGTATCGTGGTTTGGGGAGCGCTATCTTGGCATGCTATTGGTCCAATACACAACTTAGAAGGAAAAATGGATCAGTATATGTATAAAAACGTACTTAAATATGTAATGGAACCATATGCTGATGATAATATGCCACTTAAGAGGAAATTTATGCACGTTAACGATCCAAACTCACGGCTCGTTGCATAAAAAGATTGCTGGTAGACCAACAAATTAATGTATTGGATTAGCCCGCACTGAGTCCCGGTTCGAACCCCATTGCGAATTTGTGAGGAGATGTCGAAAAAGGGATTAGTGAAAATCGACCAACCAATTTGGACAAATTGTGGGCAGTCGTGCAAGAGACTTGGCTTGCAATGCCATCAGATAGATGCAAACGTTTTGGTGGAAAGTCGATGCCTCGTCGATGTGTTCAAGTAATTAAAATGAAAGGTTTCCCGAAACAAAATATTAAATCAACTGTTTAATCAATAATTTTATTAATTTTTCATTTTGTGATGCAAATAAAGCCAAAGTTCGTGAACTGTCGTGACTATTTTTGACCTGACCACTTATTTTTAAGAATTTTTTACGTTTTATGTTCAGAATTTTTTTGTTAAAGAAAATATAGATATTTATTTACATTAATTATGAAAAATTATGTATTACTGTTTCATTTCTATAAACTCCCTTAGTCAGTTTAACACGTTGCGCTTCCATTAGATATTTTTAAGAATTAATTCCAAGAAATGAGTGTGTTATTTAACTGACCACCGCTGTATATATTGAAATGAATTAACCCAAATATATTTTGTACACTTTTTATTATATTAAATTTTCATACAATTTATTTATTTATTTATTGTACAAATTTTCCCAAGAAGAAAAAACAATATGCAATTGAGCAATTCAAATGAATTGTTATATACAGAAAATATAAACAAACATATATGTTAAATAAAAAAAACCCTGGCAAATTTTTCATGGATATTACATGGATTTCTTTTTTCCCTTTTATATATTATTACGACAAATTTAACAAATAAATTATTTATTATATTTTACATAAAATAGTTTGGTTTTTATGTAAAAAAAAAAAAGAAATCACTTGATTTTGCCAAAAATACTTTTTGTTGTTGACTGACCCTCACCTCTCAATTGTATAAATATATTTATCTTTTTACAACAATATTTTATTTTTTAAAGTTTTATTTATGTATTGTATATTGGCCAACATGACATATGTAACCAAATATATATAGTAAAATCTTGATATTCAACAAAAGAGAAAAAATAAAAAAATACAAATTTTTCAAAGTTTCAATATGATTTATAATATTTAATAAATCCACGTTTATTATTGTATATACATATTTTTCTGATTCCATTATTTATTTATTTGTTTTATCAGCAATTATAAAACAAAATAAAACCAAATATTTGTAAAATATTTACAATTTCGTAAAAATGTATTTCAAGTTTTTATAATGCATTATCTAAAATAGAGGACGTTGTTTTTTATATACACTTTCAGATTTGGTTATATGGATATATACACTTTCAGATTGGGATAAACTCAAAATGTATTGATTTTTTAAATAATAAATTGCGTCATTATTTTTGAAAGATAAATTCAAATATTAATTTTAATCCATTAAATATAATTATTGCGATTTCACCTGTAATTTTAAATAAAAATCATCTTTTTTTGTATTTCATTTATATTCAGAAAGTCACTTCTCGATTGTAATACTACAAATGTGGTGAAAGATTCATTGAATGTAAAATGATGAAGTTTACAGTATCGCAGAATAGTTTTTAATGAAGGCAAAATGTTCAGAAAGGGTTCTTAAAGGATTTTCGAATACCGGAGAAATTTTATTTGTAAGTAAACTATAGTCAGATGAGGGTCTTGATGGATTTTCAGTGACCACAGAAAAATTTCTTATAAAGAAAATTGCCAATTGAAAGAAAAATATTCAGGAGAGGCATTCTTGAAAGATTTGCATTCAGAAGAATCATTTAAAATGAAAGAAAAAAGAAAAATCACAAGGGTTTTTGAATCCGCCTAAAATTGTCTATTGCGGGAAAAATGTTTAGAAAGGATTTTCTATCACCAATAAATTGTCAATAGAATGAAAAATATTCATCAAAGTCTCAAAAAGTATTTCAATCACCAGAAAAATGTTTATTAAATATTCAACATTCTTTAAGTGATTTTCTTTCAACAGTGAAATTCCCTCAGTAAAAGATACATTTTCAGGAGCAAAATTCTTGAAGTATTTTGAATTAAACCTCAACAAGTTACGAAGAAAAATTAACTTTAAAATACTTTATAAAATGAATCGCAACAACCAAAGTTGTCATAGTATATATTAAAAAATTCATATCGTATGAATCAAATTATATGATAATATTAATTTCTTCGTCAATTTTTGGTAACTCTGCGATAAACAATATCTATAATATCTGGTAACTTTTGAAATAATGATATCAAAATAGAATAAATACAAAAACATATTTTATTTAGACACATCTTATATATCATACGTATACGATATATAAAATAAATATCCCAGTATTTATTATATATGTAATATATTGAATAATATTTTAGCTATGCATTTTTTTTATATCATTTCTAAAAAGAAAAAAAATTGCAATTTTGTCTACAGATTTATCTCATGCCTTCATTACAGGATACTTTAAAGTGTACCCCCAAATCATAAATAGAACGGGGAGCTATACATACCATTTCTGTAATGAATTCGAAGTCAAAATTGGATAATCAGATTTAATTTTTTAATTCATTCGAGACATTTGGAATATTTTCACATTTTAATTAAAAAAAAAAAGAAAAGAACTCTATATAAAACAATTTCAACTTGAAATTCATCATATATACATATATTTGGATAAAGAATCACCATCTCCATTTAGAGCACTCTGTTGTACAACAATAAAACTTTTATATTTTTTTTTTGTATATGTAACTTGCAAATAAATTCAAAACATATAGATATACAATAAAAAAATTAACTTTATACGACCATTTGGCGTCGGTAAACTCCAATATATCTAATATATGGTATATAGTTGTAGAGAGTTACACAAAATGTACGTATAATTTAAAATTTAGATATATCTTTATAAGATAATGTATTACATCAACAAATTGAATATCCCCAATTTTATATATAGAAATAAAAAACAATTAAATTACAATTTCGCAAGCCTTAAACGTCGTTAAAAACTATTTACAAAAACCTAATCGGAAAGTTCTATCAAATTTGCGGTATTTATCACAGACATCGTTTCTTCAAACTATAAATTATTTCGATTGATGTACTCTCATAGACCTTCAATACCCGTATACGAATCACTTCTAATATGAAATTGATGTAATAAATGAATCGTCTCGTCGAAAGACGACAAATTCTTCTAACAAAAGTAATCCAACAACAATTACCTTAAACAGATAGGCAAAGATAGTATCAAATAGGCAAAGATACTTCAAGGTATTTAAGTTTTTACAAACCACAATCAATTGAAAATGATTTGGAATAAATATAAGGTATAATATTATATTATAAAAATATATCTTTCTCAACAATTGCACAAATGCAATGGTGCCTGAAAGAATAAAATTTTACCATCATTTTTTTCAAACGTTACACAAATCTAAATATATATTCTTATCATATGTAAATAAATAAATAAATCCGATGCAAAATATCTCTATATATATATTTTGTTGACCTAATTTTATGTAAACTGCACAAATTGACATCCTTATTATTATTATTATTATTATTGTTATATACATATACATTTTATAAATATATAATAAGTTTTCTTTTTCGCATAATAATATTCTATATTCAACTGTGTATTTTTATATACATATATCCTGATGCATTTGTTGATATAGATAGAAGATATATATTTAAAAAAAAAAAAAATCTGTTTATATTCTATGATTGCACGTACCTCTCACAGTTAGTGCATATATTATTATTATATATTCATTTCTGTATAGAAAGATATCTATATAAATATATCTATGCGGATATACATGTATTTGATGATTGTGTATTGAATGTTTATATATGTATAAATATAAATATATATATAGAGATAATAAACATTTAGAATGTTAAAGATGTTACATTGAATATTTCGTAACAAAAAAAAATAAAAAAATAAACTAATAATGGAAAAACTGAGCGCGTGGTTATACAACTTCATCTATATATTATATTTCTATATAGAAATCTCGATATATATATATATACATTGAATTGAATACATCCTCGAATATATATATAAAGTTAAATGGAACAGCGAACCAACACAACACAAACTATATATATATAAAGATATATAATAGTTTCATTTTGCATAAAAGCTGCTGCTGTATATATCAAAAAAACAACAAGTAAATTTACGTTGTTAGTTTATATATGTAAAAAATGCAGATATTTACATGCTTCACATATATACAATACATACATATAAAATAATATATAAACTATGAATGCATCTACTGAATATGAAATTAGGTGTGATTTTAAGTGAATAAATCAATTTTTTTTTTCTCTCCATTTATGCATATTTTCCTTACAGCAAAATTTAACCATCTATAATAGAGATTTATCAGTATATACATATGAAAATATATATATAGATCTGAATGATATATATTGTATATATAGTACAAATGTTATTTAAAATGTAGTTTACATTTTGTTATATACTATATATATATAACATATATATATTAAATATATAAGATTCAAGCATTTAAATGTTTCATATATATTATGTTTGTTTGCGCGTTGAAATATAATAGAGCAATATATATTTTTTTTATAAAATTCAATATATTTTACGTTAGCATATATACTTTTAATTCACTTCAATATTTGATTCATTTATAACATATCTATCCTCACTTTAGGTTTGTAATGTTAAATATTTACTATATTTGCCTATATACATGTAAATGAATATCAATTTTTCTTTTAATAAAAAAAATATTTAAGTTAGGGGCCTGATGAGATTAATGTTTACCGATATCAATCATTATAATCGAAATGAATTTTTATATCGCGTTGATGAAATTTAAAATCATTATTATACGCACCAGAATCATCAATGTAATTAAAGCATTGACTATTTCATTTGGCCAAAGTGCAGTAAAAACGACCAAAGACGCTGTTAATAGTTATGGCAACAGTTCAACTCATGTAGTTATTCAATATGATCAAATTCAAATCAATTCGTATTCAAATGGATTTAAAAGGAATGACAATAGTTAGAATGACTGTATTGAACTCTCGCTGGAAATTGTTTGGAAAATACAATTAATAATTGTTTTCCGATTTAGTTTTCATATTGAGGGCATGCAATTTTCAGTATTTGCGAAGTAGAATGCATTTTTTCTCTTTGCTGTAATTAAACAGAAATACTAATATACTATATATATATGTATATATATATATTATGAATATTAAGGATCCAGAGCTCAAAGTAGGTGATAGAAAATCCTGCAAGAATCTCTTATAAATATTTCAAGAATTTTTCTGGTGATTGAAAATCTATCACAAATTCAGTCTGAACCATTTTTGCTTAACGGAAAATTTTTCTTATGAGAGAAAATCCTTTAAGGATTCATCCTGCAATTTTTTTTCCAATGGAAATTGTACTATTGATATATAAAAAATTCTTTAAAAAAATTCTTCTGAACATTTTTTTCTGCCAAAAATGTTTCTATAGGAATAGAAAACTCTTCAATAATTACATGTTTTGAATGCTTTTTATCCTTTCAATAGAAATGTTTGTCTATGTGATATTTTACTACAATGCTAATACAATTTTGTAGATGTAATTCAATAGGAAATTAAAAAAAAAACACAAGTTTTAATAATGCAATATATCGAATGAAATGATAAATGAGATTAGAAGGTTCCTGCGCGAAAAGAGTATCGTATCGTTTATTATTTATGTTAAAGTTAAATCGCATCTTTTGTAAAATTATCTCATCATATACTGATCGACTGACTGACTGACGACTGAAGAGGAAATAAAACCATTTCTATACATATTATAAAATTTAATCTCTTTTAATTATACTAAGAATGTATATTATCTTCTCTGTAAAAAAGAAAAAGAAAAAAGAACCGATTATAATTATACAAAAATACGAGATTATATAAAGGAAATAAACAGAATTAACACATTCCATTTACAATATATATAAATATATACTAAACCAATTTAAGAGACTTCAATGGAAAATGAAACAATTTTTTGTCATTTATATATTAACAAAATATTTTTATTTACAAAAATCTTGAAAAGAAAAACTACTTGATAACTTTTGAATAAAAAACCCAAACACACACAACACATTAATATTCCATAAAATCATATTGTAACAGAAATTATCCTCAACATTTTACATTTATTAAAAGAAGTAAAACAAAAAAATGCACACAAAAAACAATACAAAAAAAATATAATAATTAATTAAGTTATCACTTATATTTACTTTGCTTTAGTCGCAAATTCTATATACGAATACGAGTATAAAAATTAAATCTTTTAAATAATCAAAATGAATTATTTACAGAGTTTTTTTATCATATCAAAATAAATGATTATATTTATTATTTAGTTAGTTTATTTTTATTATTATATAGAAATATTTTTTTTTATTACACAATTGTGTGTTATAAATGCACTGCTGTTGTTGTTTATATAGAGCACAAAAAAAATCTACTTTAGTGGTTTTTTTTTTTTGCTTACAAATCAAGTATTTTTGTGACTGTAAAATGAAAAATTACATCAAGAAATAACAAAAAATAAAAATATAAAAAAAAATATAAATATAAAGGAGCTTAATGAAAAATTAAAACAATATGCAAAACATACACAATTATATAATTGAAAAGAAAAATAAAACAGAAAACAAAACAATAACAACACAACAACTGACGGAAAAACGTTGAAAATGTGTAAAAAATATATATACATAGATATTTATTCAAATAAAAGTTACTTTTTTTCATCTGCATATATGCATAATTAACTACCAGATATTTATATAAACATTTGGTATATAAATAAAATAACATACACACACACAAACAATCATTCTTTTTATCTCGTTGGTAGATATATATTTTTGTAATATGCAGCTTATTATGGTATATATATATATATATAGACAGATAAAAAGATATGTACAAATAAAGTATGTTAGAATTTTCATTCATTCATTTCACAGTTCTTTTAACAATTTGAAAATGCAAGTAAAGTAGAGATGAAATAAAAAAAAAGAAAACCTCTTTAACGCGTAATTGAACACATTGAGGCATCAAATAAGGACTATAATATATACTAACTAAAATAAGGACTATAATACAGCATAATAAATTTAATCAGTGCGTGATTCAGATTACGAGGTGGTTATTATAAATGTTGTTTAATTTGAAACTTTTGGATAATTGATAATCAAGAAGCAAGAATTGAAGACAAAAAAATGTGTAATTGCTATACGTAACTATTTGTTTATGGGTGAGGAATATTAAAATATAAATAGGACAGGTATAAGAACAATTTTAACGCGGACAGTTTTCCAGCAAATAAACAGATGAATATTAGCTAATTTAATCGCAAACACCATCAGCTAATTACGTATCCAATTACTTTAACGACGAAGCTCATCTTTTGATATATCAAAAAGATGTCTTAAATTGTTGCGTTGAAACCCACCCACCCAAAACAACATTTAATTACCCAATAGGAAAAACACTTTAATGTCATTACGATGATATACAATTTTTATATGTTAAAAAGTAAAAGTAACTGGAGTTTTTTAAACTAAATCCAGAAACAAATATCCCATGCGATTCAATTCACAAATTTGAAAAAAAAAAACCACATTGTTTAGATTCTTATTTCATATAGTTCAAGAAATGTATCATATAGTTCTTATTTGATCGTCCTCAAAGCATATATATACAACTTTAATGTATATAGGTATATATATTTCATTGCCGTAATAATTTCTCAAATATTTTTTTGTTTTTCAATTCACATTCCCATATCGTGGGATATAACTTCTTCTTATATATGAATATGCGTTTGTTCTGTATATCAAAGTTTTTTTTTTTTTGAATAAATGCGGTACATACACTTGTGCGATGAGCGCGATGCTGCGATGATATATTTATATATATACGATAAAGAATATTCAAAATAACTTTAGAATTATATAAAATATAACTAACTATATATATATATATATCTGATATGATAAAGTAAAGTCTATATGCGTGTATTTGTTTGTACATTGACATATTATATATATCTATATATTTATATGACAAAGTTTTTCAAAATATATGTTTAACTATACAACTATATTATACCTTTCTTTACCTATTTGTCTTTGAATCTATATATATATACAATATACATGTATTATTTTTATTATATTCCCTTTCATCACACATCCTGTCAAAGATAAAAAGAAAATCTATTGTTTCATTTATACCATATATATGGAGAATTTGTTAAGTATGTTTGTTGAATAGCTCTGTCAATTGAATTTTGTATATATACATGTAATTTTTTTCTTTTTTTCTATGTTTATAAACAAATCAAGGATGGATATATGTATATATCATAGCATGTATTGTATATATTTATATATGTTAATTGCAGATGTCTATATAATTTTAAAATGTATATTTCATATAAAGATATGCGATAATATAGATCATATAGATAGATATATATGTTGTTGATGAAAATTACATCATAACACATACATTCTTTTAAAAGAAATTTTAACACGCTGAATTTGCATTTCACTTATAAATACATGTTATAATGAATCTTGTATATATTCATTCACACTTGAATATATATTTACATATATTGTAGATATTAGCATTACATAATTCATATATATAAAATATGTATATTGTATATATATAATGAATTAAATTGTTCACTTTATTTTAAATCAATATACTATTTGTATATAAAATTTAAATCCATATCATTGATATCTAATAAAACTTTAATATACGTATTTATAGAATTTGTGATTTGTGTTTTTGTCATATATATGTGTTTATATATATATATATATATATAAATAGATAGATAAACTTAAATAACTTTTAAAAAATAATACAAAAACTTCTTTCAAATGTGATTTAAAAAAAAATTCAATTTCAAATATCTTTACTTTAAATCTGTAATTACCTTAGATTTTCAAAAAAACGAATGCAATTGAAATACAATTAAAAGGAAAATTAAAATTATAAATCATGTTTTGGAACGAATTTTTTTATATCGGTACATATAAGCACATGTTAACAAGCACATGGGAAAAAGTTGTATTATAATCACACACACTTCCAAATTTGCCTGAAAACAATATCAAAAAGTGCTTATTTAATCTGTTAGTATAGTTACGAGATCTTTATATTAAAAGGATTTTAGTTACGCACGTCATACGTTGGACAGACGTTTAAAATGTCAATTTTTCAAACACCAAATCCAAAAAATAACCATTTATTTGCCGACACACTTTGTTCTGTATAACAAAGTTCATATTTTTTTCATCAAAATTAATTGACCTGTACAGAACTATATATATCCTACACATATTCAAACCTCCTGTGTTGTATATTATATAATATAAACAAAATATACAAAACAATATATATATTATATATGAATTGTTTCTTTAAACAAAAATTTATACATATATATAAAATTGCATATTTTTTTAAAGTTTAACCGTTTATTTTTTTTATACACATATTTTTCATTTCATTTTTACATATTTTCAATTTTGGAAAAATATAAATAAACAAATATTTATCCATTATTCTGTTGTTTAAATTTTACATATAGAATTTCGAAAATCACAATGTATTTATATATTCCATCTATATTTATACATATATATACAGTAGACTCGCGATATAAGATACCCTCAATGAATAAGGAAACCTCGAAATAGGGAACGCTTTCAAATTTTGTATTATGGCCGGCTTTAAATAAGGAACGCTAAATTACAATCAAAAACTCGATATAAGGAACGATTGGTGTATTTTATTCACGTATTGGTATTGAAAAAAGTTATTGAAATTATGTATTTGAAATTATTTTAATGAAATTATGTTATATCTTTCACAATCATTCGATTCACATATGTGTATTGTTTTTTTTATTGGTAGGGTAAGTGCATTTTATACTCATAATACATATATACATAATTTTTATTTGATTTGCGGTTCCACCCAAATAATACACCTGTTTTTACATTGTTGTTCAAAATATTTGCTTAAATTGAATACATACCATTTGATTTTCACCTCTTTACCGACGTTTGATAGATATATCTTTAGCTATAAATCTATTTTAAGCATATTTTACGGAACCCTTCATATAAGGAAACTTCGGAATAGGGAACGACCTCGTGCAATCATTTGTTCCTTATATCGCGAATCTACTGTATTCCTATATATTTATATATAAATTATATTTACATATATTATATACATGCAATATTGTCATTGTGTCATATCCCAATATATGTATTATATATACAAAACTGAATATATCTATAATAATAATAATAATAATAATAACAATAATAATATCATCATCATCATCAATATATAGTTCATCCATATATATAGTTTATTCGCATCATATATACATAAACTTATCGACATATATGTTATATGCTATATAATATATTTATATAAAGTTAAACATTTTTCAATCAGTAAAAATTTATATATAGAAATATTTAAAAAAAAAAAAAAAATACACACAATATAAATATAAATAAAACAAATTAGTTTCATTTTATTCTTTTATTTTATTTTATATTTATTTTTTTAAATTTTTTTCATATTGATTTATTATTCAATCCATTCGATATATATATAAAAAAATCTCTATAATTCCATCAATCTATATATATATAGACATTGATAATTGGTTCTCTATATATATATGATTTTTTCTCTGTTTCTGTATTGTTACAACAAAATTAACTTTTTAACTCTTTTTCATATTCATTCCATCATCCATCGAATATATCGCCAATTCACCATTATGATATATCTATACAATGCATGACTTTGATTATATTTTATTATCATAGATTTTATATAGATATTTAGTGATAAGTACATTGGAAAAAAAAAAAAAACAAAAATTCATATGCAAAACAAAAAATGCATCAATATTAAGCAATTTTTTTTTGTTTTTGGTGTATTTCAAATAAACAATTTAATACTTTATATAGTTTATATCTATGGTATATATATATATATTTATTCGAGATGAAACTTCTTTAATATATATGCTATTCTACATCTGACTGGCACCAAACATATTTTTTATATATCCACATATATATATTTATATATGATTGCTTTTTATCTACACACATCATCTGTAGAATGCATTTATACATATACAACAGACACAGTATATATATCTATCTATCCATCTATCTATATATTTATAAGCTTATCTAAATTTCAAAATCAAAACGGAAAGCTTAAAACTTAAATATCTATATATATTTATATAAAAATTTTCCCAATGCAGTAATAATATATGAGATAAATAATAACATATAAGGATATATAAATAGTTTCATATGCACAAATAATAAAATGTTGAACAACACAAAAAAAAATAAAAAAATTGTTTGTATAAAAGCTTTTTCAAGTTAAAGAATCCTTTATCGCTCGCTATATATATACACCATATATACATCCATATACAATTGTTATTTGTTTGCATATTCGGCGTATATATAGAAATATGTGTATATATAGAAATAACAAAATAATGCTATTGATACGGCTATAAATACTGTGATATCTATACATTGTTTATATACACACATTTTGTATATATGTTTATCAAATAAATTTTTATAATAAAACTCTCTGTACTGTATATATAAAAAAAAATTTTTTTTAAGGATATATAAGGATCAAATAAAATAAAAAAAAAAAATAGAGGATATACATTCGGAAAAAAAATATATAGTTTTGTTTTCTATATAAACAAACAAACAAACAAACAACTAAAATGTGGAGCTGAAAAAATTTATAATTTCCAACAGATAGTATATAGCTCATATATTATTTATTTTCTTTTTAATAGTCAGAAATTAAATTATTAAATTATTCATAAATTTTAAAATACCGAAAAGTGTAAAAATTTTGCTGAAAACATTCAAGTTTTTGCTTTTTTTACAATGTAAATATTTCAAAGAAAATTCTTCCACATTTAATTTTTTAAAAAACTATCAAACAAAATTTTTACAGGATATATTTAAGTATATTTAAAATATCAATATAAATAAAAATAAAAAAAAAAATATATAAATATAGATATGGGAAAAGTTTATTCAAATGAAAATAAAAGTATCTAAATGTACATATATATATTTGTATGCGATGGAAAACCACGTTTTATATATACAATATATAGAGAAAATTGTTTCAAATATTATACATTGTGCGATTGTATATATAAAGATATCAATAAAAATAATATATATATATGTATATGTTATCCGTCTAATAAATATATATCTGCTCTAACTACTTTTATTATCCATGTATAATATAGAAAATACTAAACAGAAAATATTATCATTGGTTTCAATATCAATGGAAAATTGTGAAAATTTGTTTAACAAAAATAGAAGGAAAAAAACGAAAAACAAACAAAATATTATTTAATAACATTTCGCATTTTGTATATATACTTATTTTAAATAGTTATACATAGAAATAAAACAATATTTATTTGTTTTTCTCTCTTCCATATATGGTATATTGATGCTGCTATATATACTTGAAAAGTTGAAATATTTCCAGTCAATTGCCATATTTTCGTTTTAGCTTTTAGATTGTGTTTTTTTTTTTAGTTTTTCTATTTTATATTCCAACTTATTGTAATCCTTTTTAAATTTTAATCTGGAAATTTACCCAGAAATTTATTTTCAAGATATATGACAATAATTTGATTAAATTTTCCAATTAGTTTTCACTATATATATATACTTTAAATTTCATCAATGACATGAGAAACATAAGAGTACATAAATTATAAATTTAATCTAATAAAGTCATTTTATTATATTACAAAACACAAAACTATAATGAATTGTGAAAAAATTAATTTGGCCAAAACAATACAAAACCAAAATGTTGATGAATTTTTATACGAAAAACTTGTATATTCTTGTTTTTAATGCGGGTAGCCAATCCAATAACCAACAACAAGACACTCGGACGAAGACCAACAATATGGAAGTTTTAAGGTAAGAAAAAATGGTCCTATATCGGAATTTATTATAATCTCTCTATGAGATTTGTTTTGTTGGTCAACTTGGATAAAGGCCTGCAGAAACGTTGAGACATTTCCATTTGAATTCATATACAATACAAATGGTAATATTACTATAATAAAAAAATAATAATCATAACAAAATAATACTATTCATATAATAACATTATTAATAATAATTCCATTAAATTTTTAATAGATCTGTCACAATAAATTGTTAAATGCAGGAGCAAACGTTATCGGTATCATTGAAAATTGTCATAGCCATTGGGATTTTAAATGGAAATTCAACAATTGGGGAATGGATTAGGGAATGTATTATTTTTTAACTTTACTATACTATACGTAAAATATCAACACATCATGACACAAATGCCGCACAATATATATATATAATAACAGAAAATCCACCAATTAAAAATGTTGAAATTTACAATGTTGAACCAATTAGTATAAGTTAACAGATGGAAAAAAATTGCATCACAACCATGGAATATTTTGCTGTCTATTTTTTTGATTAACCGCGTGAAGTCAGGACATACATTGAAATGTGAAAAGTGAAATATTTAAATATTAATAACAAAAGTAGTATTTATACATGACATTTTATTCAACCGGGTCGAACCCAACACCGCAATTTAACTCATTATTAAATCCGAAAAGCACGACATTCATATAGATAAAAACTACACAATCAATACGTTAACATACTAAAAGGAACTTAAATTATATGATATAGAAGCAAATGTACAAATTCAATGGACCTTTATGTCATTTAACAATACATTTCCATGCAATAAAACATTGTTTTCATATAATAAATGTGTCATTAATTGACAAACTCCTGATATAATAGTACCTATTATAACAACAACATCATTTTTGGGAAATTCATTATATATATATAGTTATATAAATGAACTTGTAATTAAAACAAAATAATCAAGATTGTTTAAATATTGTATATATATAGAGAAAACCCAAACACAATGTAATTAAATAAAATGTAAAATTCTTATCAGTATATACAAAACAAAACTATAAAGCTGACTGACTGGAGGTCATATATAACATTATAGCAGGTATAGAATATATAGAATACAAAAAGAAATTAAATTCATATATAAAATTTTACGTTAAATGGTTAAATACAGCATATGTATATAAATATATCATATATATATCATATATTGCAATTTATTCTTTTTAAATTCACATATTCTTCTTTTTTATATATAGGCAATCATATAACATATGCGCGAACATCTTTTAAAATAAAAACGTAATCAATCTTAAACTTATTGTATTCCATTTTCCTTTTTATCTCATTCATATATGGTATGGAATATATACAAAAAGAATGCGAAAAACTAATGTATATATAAAATTTTTTACAACACAAATAGCTATATATATACTATATATAGATTTATATGTTTATATAATACGATAATACCTTAAAAATTAGAATTTTTTCATTATAAAATAACATATAATACAAGTTAGAAATTTTTCATCATTCATTCAGAGCGTTTTTCAGTTAGATATACATATATACTTGCAAGTCGTTATCCTATATACATACATATAAATGAATTTATAAATAAAAAACAAAATTCATTCAACTGCAGTATGCCTAAATATGCTTTTTTTTTTATAGATAAATACAGATGTTGTATGAATATACACAACACACATACGAAAAAATAAAAAAAATCTATATACAAAGAATTTAACTTACAAAACTTTTTTTCTCATACATGTTGTTATATATATATATATACTGAATACTGTATATACACATCACAATTATTATATATACGTTAAATCTATCATATATATAGAATTCTGTTTATTTTTTTTTGTGTATCTTATATATATGTGCTTATATGCAGTTACAAACAAACAAACAAACATATTCATATATACATAAAATTCTTTCAATTTTTTTTTATTATTATTATTATTTCAGTTTACTTTGGCACAATATCAAAAAGCACCAAATTGCAGTCATCCTTCCTATTTGTAAATATAGATATACATATATGTATATATTTCTCTATTGGATGCTGTACAATATATATTATATAAATTAGAAAAAAAACCAATAGGATAACATATACTATACAAGAGATTATTACAAAGGGGTATAGAACAAACAAAAACATACAAAAAGAGCCCAAGTTTCTTATAAAAAAAAAAACAAAATGCATACAATAAATGCACTATATTATTAATACATGATAATAAAGAAAAATCTTTCCTTTTTTACCTGTGTGCACGCCTTTAAAAAAATATACACACACTTATTTTGTATATATATAAATTATGATGGATGGATGATTATTAAAATATATCCTAGATATAAAACGATATATATAGACAACAACACACAACTCTATAGCAAAACATAAAATAAATATACAAAGGATAAAAGAAAATTGTGTGTGTATGTATATGTACATCATGAAACAAATATAAGTTTTCTTCCTTTTTTTTTTTTTTTTATTTGTTCAAGAGTGATTTTGTGTGTGTGACTACATAATGATTATAAAAAAACAAGATGACAAGATGTATGTTATATTTATATAACGATGAAAGCGGTATTTATATATATAGATAGAGATACACACCCGCCAAAGCCCATTTTTTTTTCAAATACACATTTAAAATATTTATAAAAAAAAAAAAAACAACTTGGATACATATTTTTTATTTTTTCATTCATAAACATTTGCAATTCATTCATCATATCATATTTATACATCATCCTTATACATCATATCCTTATAAATCCTTGTATATATTCTTGTATATAATTGAAATACAATTTTTATATATATGAATCTGCGTTCACATATCAATCCATATATAAATTATACCTTATATATCTATATAAATAGTTCTCTTAACTGTACACAAATGTGTTTTTTTAGATTATTAATAGAAAAATTATTTTTCCTGTTTAGCCTAGTTTTTCCTTCTTCGTTTATTATTCGCTGAATATCTATACAATATTTTGTGTTTTTTTTTTTAGCTCTATTTATACGTAAATGGATATAAAAGCTATATATACGATTTATGTAAAATATATAATAGTTAGTTAATATATATAATGAATAATCTATACAGTATTTAAATATATACTTATTTATATAGTGAAATGAATTGTTTCTGTTTCTGAAACAAATTCCTTTTTTCATCAATTTATATACAATTTGAGGAAATTTTACTTAGAATTCCGGTAGATTATGAAATAAACACAAAATAATAATGAAACAATCTTTATGAAAAAATATGTAGGTCTTCAAGACCCCTTCCTTTAGAATAAAGGAAGATCGCGTTGTGATAAATTTGATTGTATGGAGAAAGCAATATCAATACAGATGTAAATGTACAGCCGCTTAAATGTACACTGCATTTGGTTCGTGATGACTATAGGAATACCCTAAGAATTGTTTTGAATACGAAGGATATTCTCGGTGTACGAGAAAAGCACAAACAAGACGGATGTGAATGTGGTATAGGTCAGGAATTAGAATATATTGAGATGTCAACCGATATAGTTGGTGGGGTTTTGCAAACAACAGACTCAGTACGAGACAGATATACTTGATCAGTTCAAGTATATACATTCAAGCTAATGTAAATATCATATATATCATCATAAAATATCATAAACATTTCAAATTATCATTAGGTTTAATGATATGTTTATTAAACAATTTGTTTATTTTTATTATATATTACAGTTAAGGGTTACTGCAAGTAAATTTCCATATATCTGTATATAGTATTTTTCCTTATTTACAGTCACAAATATATATCACATCACTATATATAGGATATATGAATATCTTCCACATATCTAATTTTTTATTCATTTGTTAACGATCAGTTCGTTATCTTCTACATTTTTTTTTGCTTTTGTTAATATTTTCTTTTATTTCTCTTCTCCACTACAGCCTCTTACTTCAACCAAAATGATTTCATTTTCACGCATATATGTTTATAATAGCAACAAATAATAATGTATTAATAAAAATATAATGGAAAATCTTTATTTAAATATTACAATTTGAAACAAAAAAAAACATATTACAACTTAATCTATACCTATATAGATGGATTTTACAAATAGATATTCCAAATGAAAGGATAGTTACAGACAGAAATTCATTTTTGATAAATAATAATTTTCTATATACAGACGGTGTTTTAGTAAGTGTAGGTCATACGCGCGCTGTATATAATTAAAAGATAATAAACAATGAATCTAAAAAAATTGACTTTAATTTTAGTTTGATTGATTATAAACAAATTTGAATGGTATTCAATAACCCTTTAACATAACCTTTGTAAACAAATTTTATAAACCTTCAAAAAGTTATTTTCCCGTAATAGTTGCACGTAGTTTTGTATTTTTTCCATTAAATTAATCTATTCATATATATAGACTCAGTAAACCATCCTGTGTATCTGTACGGGATACATAGTTTTGTGTAACAGATGGTAATTTCTTTATTAAAGGATCTATATTTTTTATATAAATACATATACATATAGATAGATTAGATAAATGGATGGAATACAATAATAAAATGTAAACTATATAATGATGTAAAATAATAATGAAATTGTAAATTCTTTTTGTCTCAATACATTTTTTAAAAGCGATAATTATATTACATATGCATTTTAAATATATAAAACATTACACGAATTGAATATTTTTGAAATAAAAAAGAAAAAAACTTTATTATTAATTAAAAAAATATGTACATATATATGTAAAAAAATTCACATTTCCTAATGTAAATTAAAATACTTTATTATATATATACACATTTCAGGAAATGAATCATTTTGAGCATAAATTGAATTTGCAGAGAAATGATATTATTATAAAGGAAACAATTTTTTACATGATATCTTTTTTTTTATACTATATAAATGAATGAAAGAAGACGTTGAAATATCAATCTATTTAAAATTAAAATATGCATTCTATAAAATATCTATAACCTATTCATATAACATTATACCCTTTGTTTACATATACAAGATCATTTTAAATTAAAATTCAATATAACCGCATCATCTCGTAAAATTCGTAATCGAAAACAAATGAAATTTAATG
Organism: Dilophus febrilis; assembly: GCA_958336335.1. Classification (NCBI taxonomy): domain Eukaryota; kingdom Metazoa; phylum Arthropoda; class Insecta; order Diptera; family Bibionidae; genus Dilophus; species Dilophus febrilis. The sequence continues at coordinate 3,495,902 of OY284468.1, read as the reverse complement.
TTAATTAACTCGTTTTTTTATGTATTTTTTAAATAAAATCAATAAAGGGACATAAATCCTTAGCGAAACTGAATAAAAATAAATTAAATGAGGATTTGTCTAATTATAAGGAAAAAAGTATTCAGGAGTGTTTTTTTACGGGAATTTCTATCGCTAGAAAATTGTCTATTTGAGGGAAAAAATATACGTGGTGAATAATAAGTCATCAATAGATTCTTGAAGGGTTTTAGGATTTTAGGATTTCATCATCATCGGCAAATTGTTTTTACAAATATAAATGGGAAAGGACGAGACCTGCAAGTATTTTAATTACAAGAAAATTGTCTATTTTAAGGAAAAAGTTTTTAGTTTGGAGATTCATTGAAGGACTTTCTATTTTCAGAATAATGTGTATTGAAGGAAAACTATTCAGAATAGTTTTACATTCAACATATGAAAAATTATTATTTTATAATCGCATTCCTCCAATGCATTTAAGCACATAATGACCATACTTTGAATATCTATCCAAAAAACCAAATATGTATAAGAAATACGTTACAACATTTTCTTACGTGTAAACAGAAATAGTAAAAAAAGGGATCTGAATTTGTAAAATAAAAAATAATACTTTAAAATAGTTAAATAATGTATTAAAATGAATGAATGTTTTAGAATAAAGCCAAATAACCATACCCGCTGACAATAAACAAACGGGAGTTTAGTTTAATTATACCAATCTCTATGAATTGGATAGGATTCCTCATTAATGTTACTGTGACATTGCAGATTTAGTGAAGAAATTGATACAGCCATAATAAATCCCTCTTAATTTTCCATTACAATTAACTAACGATCCGCAAGTTTAATGAAATTATTCAAGCTAGTCAAAAAAAAAAAAAATCCAATTGAAAATGCATATATACATTTGAAAGTTTTATATATAAATATATATTGTACATGTACCTATGTCTGTATTAAAGGCAGTAAAAACCATTACAATATACAAAAAAAAAAACAAAATCAATATTTTATTTTTATTTGTAAAGTAAATGAATTTCAAAAATGTATTGTAAAAAAAACCATATCGTGTTATTATATTTACAAGGGATAAAAAAAATTGATATTATATTGTATATAAAAAGTAATTCGCATTCTACCCTCTTGATTATATTACATATATACATATAAATTTCTTTTCAATATGAACACATTTTTTTTTTCATTATAATTTTCATAATAATTCTAGAGTGCAGTACTTTTGAAAACAATAAAAGTAAATTTTTTACACTATCGAACAATCAACTTTTTTTTTGTTGTTAATCCAAATATAGTATAGCTTACTTAATAATATTTTATTGGGTTCAAATCAAATAAACTCATTTATTTTAATTTACATTCATTTTCATTAAACTTGATTGATTTTTAATAGACTAATCAGTGATAATTATTTGTAATTATAAAATTGAAATTCAATTCAAATCAAAAGAATCGAGATTGTACCATAAAAATTAAATACTTTTGATCAATAGTGTAATTTTTGATGTAATACAAAATTATTTGATATGATGACGTGTAATAAAACAAAAAAAAACATATTTTACAAAACTTTTCAATAGACTCCTTCGCAAAATTTATACATATTACATCTATATATAAATGTAAAGCCAATGTAATATATTTTTTATTATATAGAATGTGGTGATGATGTAGAGTGTGCGATATAATCATATATTTTATGTATATATACAGGAGGTTATATTAAAGTTATCTGCCATACATAGGATATTGATTTATAAATTTAGGTGTCTAATTTCCTTCTTAAATGGAAAATCCAATGTATTAGTATCGATATATTTTACAAATATCAGTTTTTTTTCTTCAGTTCCACGATCTTCGCAACTCAAAAAAGGATGAAAATTCGATATGATAAAAACATTTCTACGTGATTGATTAGCTGGGAATTTGAATCCTCTTTAGAGTGTTAAAGAAAATCTACAGTTATTTTATTTTTTGCTATTAGAAAGATTTCATTGTTTTTAAAATTCTATTACCATATCCGATATCTTTAAAAACACCCCGTAAATTGTGCATAAACTTATAAGGAAAGTCATACATTTTTATATATAATAATTTTACTGCATATTTACTTTGTATATAAGTTTAAAGTCTATAGCACAAAATAAAGAGGAAGGATATTTTATGCACAAAGAACAATACCGAACCAAATGCATTGTTTTATATACGCGAATGTCTATATATATATATTTATTTATCTGATATTTGCATGCGTGGAGTAAATTTAAATTATATGCATATCAGAATCTCTCATTCCATTAATATCGCCGCATATAAACAATATATATATATATATATATATGTATATAAAAAGTAGAGATTTTTATTTTTAATTTTACTTTTCTATTTAAAAATACACAAGTGCTGTGTGCAAGTGCATTACATCGTTATATATATATAAATTTGATTCTGCCTTCATTGTAGCAAGTATAAATTGTTATTGATTTTTGTTTTTTTTGTTAACTTGGTTGGTAAAAAAAAAAACTTATGTATATATATATATGCAAAAATATTGTATTCATGCATTTGAAATTTTTCCAATTTACAAAAAAGTGAAGAGACATGTAATTTACAACAATATATAAAGAAAAAAAAAATAAATAATACAAGTCTAGGATACACAAAATGAAAAAAAAATAAAAATATATATACAGAGTCTATATAGTCAAGTCAGACACATGTATTACTTACTGCTTAAAATATATATATATATATATATATATATTGTAAGTACTTATACTATATAAAATATAGATTCATACATTCATTTATTGTATATTTATATTTATTTCAAAAGTCGTCGTCGTCATCGTCGTCGTCCTCCTACTCCTATAATATATAGTCTTCATCACATTTATATATATATAAATATATAAATATATAAATAGTTTGTTATCAACAAAGTTTATTTTTCCAAGGATATTTTCGCATCATATTTATATAACTATATATAGTGTATATATCCATGGATATACGTACTTTGCATAGTAATTCATCATTTTTTATAAATGCATTTAAATACTACACCAATGGATTAAAGCATCGATCGACAATTAGGTTTTGATTTTTTTTTCCATAATAATTGTTAAGTTGATTTAAAAAGTTATGGTTACAGTGCAAAATATTACAGAGTATCGAGGTATTTTTATTTTATGTTCAGTTTCTTGATGTTCTTACCAATTAATAAAATTTATGAACTTCTTATAGATATTAGAAATCTTTGTACTAAATTTATCATACAAATGAAAAATATTGTCCTAATGACAAATGAATTCATTAATCTCTTGATTTAATTGATGCACTTTTACATGCAAAATAAAATTGTTTCAACCATATGAAAAGGATTTGAAGATTTGAATATTGACTTTGGTATATGATACTTTTATTATTATGCGTATTGCTTTATAAAATATATGTACTTGATCTGTATTGTATAGTTATTTATAACATAAAATTGCATAGGATATATATATCCAGCTATATCGATACAACTATATACAGAAATGTATATATATTATATAATATTCAAGTAAAATAATTTAAAATTATTCATATATATATATATTATATGGATATCAAGTATAGATAAATGTGACACAATATCATTATTTTTATTATTACATTTTGCGTCACTATATATATATAAATAAATATAGATAACTAACCATCCATAATAACCAACGAAATTGTATCTAAACTCTATATATGATATTATTTAAATATAAACATATATAATATTCTGAATATAGATACATCTACTTGTTTCTAATGTTTTGTGTATGATTTCTCAACTAAATATTATCATATTATTCATACACATATGCAATATTCGAATTGTGAAATATATAAATATATTTCCATTTCTATTCGTATATATACAAATTCATATTTTCCATCCATATATATATATATTATATTAACATTCAAATTCTATATATATATATTATATATACATACGAATACGACGAAATGATTTACATAATTTAATGATAATATTTTATTATAATAAATATAACTATAGTATATAGTATTTGCGTACAATATCAAATGCAATAATAAAATTGCATGTATCATGATGAAGGAATCGAGTGTGCATCCATACACCATAAATATATATATATATATTTATTTGATGATGGAATTTTCTCACACATAACAATATATTTATTTATTTGTCATAATCCCATCTATATAAATATATTTACTTTAATAAAAATATATAAGACATTTTTAGGATAAAAAAAAAAACAAAAAAATGTTACAGCGAAATATTACACATTTTAGTTTTGTCATGAAATTTATGATTTGAAAGTTTTTTTTTCTATTTGGGATAAATTGGCTTGACCATAATATAATGAATTGGCGTTTGTGTATCAAAAAAAAACAATGATTGATTTCCAATGGAAATTAAAGTATTTTATTAAACGAACAGTATATGATATTTGATTGATGTAGAGCATACTTTTTAGATTATTCAATTTTAAAATGTATTCAATATTTTAAGGAAATTTTGTAATAGTAATTTATTTAAAGAAAATTAATAAATTCCATATATAAAGCATAAGAATTTGAACGATTTTCCTGGTAAAAATACAAGAATGGTTTCTAGGTATTTGAAAGTCGTGGTTTTTTTGAAGAAATCAAAAATAATTACTTTTTTCTTCTAGATTTAGAATCTAAGTAGTTCTCACACAAATATTCAATGCATTCGGCTTATTATCACGAAAATATAAAAGAAACAAATTATGAAACCAGCTAACAAACAAATAAAAGTTTGAATAGAAACAAATAAAAGTTTGTTTTTAGGTGAACGTTAGAAATCCATTTTAAAGTGTGTTGTTAGCACGAATTTTTATCAGCATTCGAATTTTGCTACATAGAAAGTGAAATCATACGAATTTTCCTATTTAAATCAAAAGAATTTCCCTATGGAAATGAAAAGGATTTGTGCTCAAAAAAATATACCCATTTTCATATGGAAAATATAACAATTTTGCCATAGAGAAAGCAAAAAAAGATGTTCATATAGATAATATATATGAATTTGGCAATATAAAGCATATATCAAACCGAAAGAGTTTTGCGATAGAAAATATAACGATTTTCCTGTACAAAATCCTAAGGATATTTCCTCTATAAAACAAATTTTGCAAAATTTTGATGCACAAAATCAAAACGAATTTTGCTTTAGAACTTCTGATTTTTGTTGTATGTTAAAATATAATATTTAAAATACCGAAAATTATAAAAATTCTGCCAAACATAAATAAACTTTATAAAAAACTTGAATATATCTTTCAATATAAACCATGATCATTATCCTATATATAGAAAACTTGCAAATATTTCTATTGAAATCATTAGGTGCGAGTTATGCAACGATAAAATAATTACTCTCCGTCAGGTCTGTAGTCAAATAAAACATTAAAAAGTGTCTATATAGAAATTATATAAGGATTTGTGGATTTTTCTAAAAAAAACAAAAGAATTTTCCTAAAGAAAACACAAGCATTTTCCTAAAGAACACACAAGAAATTCTCATTTTATTTATTCCAAGGTTTTCATGTATTTTTTCATGTATTCAGGGAAAATATTGACATGTATTATAGTAAAAATTAACACGTTTTCTATCGGAAAACTCTAATAATATTAGAGTTGTAAATTCTTAATGATTTTTATAGGAAAATGGTTATGATTTTCATATAAGAATATTCATATGTTTTCCAAGTAAATTAATTATTTTTCCACAGCGACAACCCCAATAAATTCTATAGAAAAATTCTAATTCTTATGTTTTCTGTAGGAAATATACATTTTCTATAACAAATCTTTAATATTTTTCCATTACATTCCCTTGTTTTTCACCTTTTAAATTCATACTAACTGAATCAATTTTTTCCATCTAAATTTACATTCCCATAACAAAAAATAACAAATATCTTTATATGAATTTATTTAAAAAAAAAACGAAAAAAAGAAAAACATTTCCAAAAAAGTGGCAAAATACTAAAAAAAAAATATACAAAAAAAAAAGAAAAGGGCCTTTTGTTTAACATTAATTTGTTTTTTTTTAAATCACTCTTCATGATACAAATTTATTATATATATAATTTGTAAAGAAAATTAAATCAACAGGACCGAAACCACACCGAATTTTATTAAAATAAAGAAAAAAAATTCACGTCTTTTTGTTTCTATTCATAGAAATTTAATTACTACGCCGCGCTATACGCTACACTACGGCTATACGACGACGACGACGACGAGGTAAAGAATAAAAAGAAAATGTAAATTTTTTTTTTAATAAAGTTAAATAAACAATTTTTCATCATTGTAAAATTATTCCTTTATTTCTTTTACACATTTAAAAATAATAATAATAATAATTAAAGGTAAAATATTAGGGTTCATTAAAAATTATAAAGTCTCGGAATTATATTCAAGTACCTTTTTAAAAAAAAAAATTATACATTAAATGGTGCGGTTTATAATAATAATAATAATAAGAGATAAGATCTTGCCAAAAAAAAAATCATCACCCTCATCTCATCATCACATAAAAATATGTCTATATACATATAATAAACATTCATCAATTTAATTTTATAATTTGGGTTTTATTATTCATTTTCATTTTTTATTTTTTTTTGGAAATTGTTAAAATGTATTTATATGATTTTTTTAAAATCATTTATTTCTTATTATTTATTTTATAAAGTGAATATAGACATAAAAATTCTTTGAATTGAAATGTGGAATATACAAAAAAAAAAGGAAAATATATAAAGTAATTAATATGCAAAAATTGAATTCTTTTGTAAATGTCGTAATACCATTTTTTATTTTCTTGTCTGACCTTATATAAATATATAGGTATATATTTTAAATGGAAATGTTCTTTTATATATCGTTTAAAAAAAAAAAAAAAGTAAAGATACTTCAAAAAATAAAAATCCTTATATAGCGAGCCTTATAATCTTTTCATAAACCATTTCTGATGTCAATTTTGCTTTTTCTCAGTATTACACAAGTTAAGTATTATTATTATTTGTATTATATTATATATAATATATATAAAATAAAATGTAACTATTAGAGTATTGCAGCATCTCAAAGGAAATTTTCATTCACAGGAAAAAATGCAGTAAAATATTATTATAATTTTTTTCAACAAATTTCTAGAAAAAAAAAACCAAGTGGCTCTTTTATGTACATTTTCCATCATCAAACATACAAAAATACTTTATATATTTAACAAAAAAAAATAGTAAAATATGAATAAATTTTCTTTAATTTCTTTTTTACTTGTAACTTGTGAAATTCAAAATATACTTTAACTGTGAATGTACTACACATATACTATATGATTATGAAGTATATATTTTGTACACATACTTTATGATGAAATGACTCTGTTGGTTTTTTTTTACCATTTAGAATCTTCATTCAGAAAAATACATTCATTTGAATTACGAGTATGTGTAATATGGTAAAAATAATAAAAAAAAAAAAATTAAAAAGTATATACACACAAATGGTTAAGTTAAAGATATATATATAGTATTTTTGTAAAACGGCAAACAGGATACTTTATATGTTTATATTCAACACAACCTTTTTCTTTAGTAAACATTACTCTCAACGTATATGTCAATTTTTTTTATATAATCATGTACATGTAATTTTGCGTATATATACTTCTAAAGTGGATAGATAAAAAATTGTAATGTGTATACAAAAAATAAAGAAAGAATTTTCCTTTCATATTATATTATAAACTTTTCTGCTCATTAAAGCAACAATAATAATAATAATAATCATAATATATACCATTTTCAGTTTAATAAATATCCTGAATGACATGTTTTTTTTTTTTTAATTTTTTAGATTAAAAGATCTTCTTATATAGTAGTTGAATGTTATCCCATCATGAGTATACAGGATATGCATGTAAGTAAATATATATATATATGAATATAGAAAAGCAGCAATGGCCATTGTCAATGATTAAAAGCTCTCATCATAAGGATATAATAATACAATATATATATATTATTGCATTTATTTATATTATATATATATATATATATCATACCTTGTAATATTATGTACGTAAATTTATATATAATCATTTACACTATCGTCGTATATATATATAAATAGTATATTCTTCTATATAATGCATAAATGCATATTTTATTTTATGTTTTTTACATAGACTTGACTGCATAATATTTATATGTATACTACTGTGTACAAATATGAGTAAGACTTTGAAATTTAAACTTCCCTGGTTTATCTATTTGGACAAATGCTTTTATTTTTACGTTGATAGTACTGCTATGGACATCTGTGACAAATTTTAAGTCAATTGGTTCATTACTGTAGTAGTTACGTGTGTGCGTGTGTGTGAACAAAGAAAAGTTGTTTATTCGATTTGTTTATTTTTTGATAATGTCTGAAATTATTCAATAAAGAAGTAGCATTAAATTTTGTGCGCGAAATGAAATATCGGGTGCCGAAACGTTCAGAATGCTACAGAAGGCCTTTGGTGAGAAGTCGATGTCAAGATCAAGTGTTTTCGATTGACACAAATTGTTCAAAGAACGTCGTGAACGCGTTGAAGACGAGCCACATCAAAGACGATCAAGAACCTCTACTGATGAACTGCACGCCAACAAAATCAAAGAATTGGTGCTGCAAAATCGTCGATTGACTACTATAGAGAGCTTACTGATATTGTTGGAATTTCAAATGGGTCAGTCAACACCATTTTGAAAGAAATTTTGTGCCGCAGAAAAGTCAAATCGCGATTGGTGACAAAAATGCTCAATTTCATGGAAAACCCTCCCTTTCATGGCGTTGCAGAGTGTGAAACAATGCTTTCGACTA